>JACVVK020000266.1:417500-617500 GCA_018292915.2 Batillaria attramentaria
GAAGCCACCAAACGCAATAAACCACGATGCCGTAAAACCAGGTTACGTAATAAGCCATGTTCCCAGAACCTTGCGGCCAATTAAAAACGGCGGAAATTAATTATGCGGGACGTGAGACGCTCTGGGGCGCCGAGTGGCCGCCAGGTTACCTGATTAAGAAAGGCAGGCAGACTTGGGAGGTAAAGAGGTTTTCGGGTTTGGTGCCAACTGCTTCGTGCCAACTTGAAGGAGGGCGATATTTTCAAGACAGGAATCGTGACAGTCGATTCGAATCTTTCACAAGGTCGTTAGTTGGAAAGAGAGAGAGAAAAATAAAATAAAAACTTCACGCGGAGTTTGGGAATCTCGAGATTTTCTGGAGCAAATTTAGCAGTTCGCTTGAGTTCAGCTGATCCCGGTTGAGTTTAGTGAGTTCACCTGAGTTCAGTTTATTTCAAACCAGTTCAGTCCAGTCCAGTTCAGCCAGTCCAGTTCAGCCCATTTTAGTCAAGTTCAGTTCAGTCCCAGTTCAGTACAGTTTAGTCCAGTCCAGTCTGGATCAGTTCAGTCCAGCCAGTTCAGTTCAGTCCAGTCCAGTCCAGTCCAGTTTAGATCAGTTCAGTCCAGTCCAGTCCAGTCCAGATCAGTTCAGTCTAGTCCAGATCAGTTCAGTCCAGTCCAGATCAGTTCAGTCCAGTTCAGTCCAGTCCGGATCAGTTCAGTCCAGTCAGTTCAGTCCAGTCAGTTTAGTCCAGTTAGTCCGGTCCGAATCAGTTCAGTCCAATTAGTCCAGTTCAGTTCAGTTCAGTTCAGTTCAGTTCCATCCAGTTCCATCCACCATTTCACTTAACTTCACTTCAAGATGGCCTCTCAGTCTGCACTTGAAAAAGCCCCATTGTCTGATTCACAAGCGCCCTGTCTATGTCGTGCCCTTTTAGAGTCGAGCGTTGGCCACTGTCTATGGGAACCTAGGCGTGTATTTGTCGGGTCAAAGTGTGATAAATGATACAGCGTTCCACAAATACGCAACAAAATCAGGCAAACATTGTCTCTGAGTTTGTCGGGGTGACCTTGCCCATGACAATGATGACGGCACTGAAAACAAATCAAGCAAACATTGTCGCTGAATTTGTCGCGGTAACCCTACTCTTTTTTTATTGCTTGTGGCTGCTCTGACCTTGACCTTCAAGATGCTAAAGAAAATGTTTTGTGTGTCCATCACACCACAGGAACTCTTTCCGTTGATATGTTGATGTTGCAATCTCGCATACGTTTGTTAAAGTTTCCCACTGACGGTTAGAACGAGTCAGGAGAGAAAGCTAGGGGGGGGGGGGGGGGGTGCCACAGACAGATAAATGGTGCCGCTGACCTTGACCTTGGTTAGTGCGAATCGGCTACGCACCCCCTTGTGCGTTGATATACGGACGGTATTTTTTAGAACTGGGTGAGTTCACGTAGGTGACGACAAAAGTCCCTGACTATGGTTAGCTGGTTAAATTTGTTGTTGTTGTTGTTGTTGTCTGGGATTTTTTTGGTTTTTTGTTTGGTTGTTGTTGTGTTTTTTTCTTTTCTTTTTTTTTTTTCGTTTTTTTTTTTTTTGGGGGGGGGGTAGGGGTTGGGGGTGGGGGGTCGGGCCTCCCTTAAAAAGGTAACGTCCTTTTCCCGCCATATAGGGGTGATGTCAAAGACGGGGCAACGACGAAAAATCTAGCACAACTATGATTGTAGCTGACAGCCGGGATTCGAACTCACGACCATAGCATTTGAAGTCCAACTCTCCACCACACGGTATCCAGGACTCCCCTTTACCCTAAATGCACCCAGAAATAACCAACCTTTTACAGAGTTTATGAATAAGAAAAAAAAACCACCAAAAAACTTTGAAGTCTATTCGTCAAAAAAGCAGACAGTTTCATTTCCACCTCATCCGCACTGTCATCACAGGGAAGGCGGAAAAGATCGACACTCGATTCAGTTCGGCTGACATCATCACCCTCCGACGCTTTACAACATCGGAGGGAGTAGCGAGTGTAAGATTTCTGGCAATCGCTAAGTCTTCCGCGGCGAGAGATCTAGTTACAGTCCGCCGAAAATTGGTAAATCACAACGCCCTGATAAGTCTGGCCGCGTTGTCTTAGTTTATTGCGTCAATTACGTCGACCACATATCGGCAGCTTGCCCTACTTCTGTTCGAAGGATGGGTAGGCAAACGCTCTTGCTTGGTGATACGCTGTGAGGTGGTGACACGTAGGTAAAAACACACAAGCTTGCTATTTAGGCTTGTATCTGACAAAGTCTTTGCGGCATTTTTTCTGCATCTACTACACTCTCGACAGGGGATTTGGTCTAGTGGTTAAGGCGTCCGACTTCGGATCCTGAGCTGCATAGTTCGAGTCCCCGGTGGGCAGGAATGTGGTGGGATTTTTCCTTACCACATCGAGTCAAATCCATGTGCAGACTCGTTTACGGTGCCTGTCTCGCCTTCGTGTACACACGCACGCACATACATCAAGTGTGCACGCTAAAAATCCCACGTTCATCTTCCGAAGAAGAGTAGGCTGTGGCCAGGTTGTCGTGGTAAACAGAACTACTGTCGCACGCACCAGAGTGAATAGCAGGCTGGAGGTTTGCACATAAAGTAGCGCTTAGCGGCAGCAGGCTTTCACTGCTTCGTCCTCCAGCCCTGCGGCGCCGTGAGCATTTCAGCAGAGATGGATATGTGCGCCGAGAAGAAGTCTACCATGCCATACCATACTCTACGAGATTGGCGCACCTACATGTAGCAGGTAAAGCTCGAAAAGTGGCGGTAAGTGGGCATAATTTGACGAAATCTTTGAGATTTTAGTGTGCAAACTTAGATCGATCGCGAGACCGATTCATCGCGGCCGATTCTGGTGCTCAAACACGTCAACACCGCACCAGATATGCTTCTTAAGCTATCAGGGCCCGCATGTAACAGTCGGGGTTAGGGAGTTTAGCCCTGGGTTAGAGTGTAACCTCGAACTAAACTAGCTCTAGGGTTAAATTTTCTGTTGTTTTTTTGGTTTTAAATCACGAAGCGGGTCCATTCCAGCAAGGTGCCTATGCCGTTATAGAAGGATTTCTGTCTTTCTTACTTCGCTTTCTTTTTTATTTAATTTTGTTTTGGGTTTTCTTTTGTCCTAGTCTGGGGGAGCCGGGGTGGCCGCATGGTACAGCATTGGACCTCTAATGCTCGGGTCATGAGTTCGTATCCCGGCTGGGGCTAAATATTTGTGCTGGCTTTTTCGTCGTTGCCCCGTCTTTGATATCACCCGTATGTGGTGGAAAAGGACGTAAAACCCCCAAACACCCACCCACCCTTGTCCAAGTCTGGGTTAGGCCCGTAGCCGTGGGTTAAATTAACCTCGAGTGCTACATACGGGCCCTGATGGTTACACGAGTGGCAATAAGCAGTTAACTTTCGGTGTTTTTAGTCTCGTGTATTTCAGGCTGGTGATAGTCTGTGCATGAAAAGATCGCAGTAGCGCCGCTTGGTGATACGCTCCAAAGCCTTTGGTGATAGTCTAGGCCGCGCAAAACCACGCTGATCTGTTACGTCGACCACATGTCGGCAGCTTGGCCTGGTTCTGTCTGGGTTGGCCCAAGACGTGGTTGTAGGTAATCCTTAGGATTACAAGTGCTAAGTTCAAGAGTACGCCCTTCGCCCGAAGCCAGCTGGGGAGCCGGGATAGCCTAATGGTAGAGCGTTGGATTCTCAATGCTCGGGTCGTGAGTTCGAGTACCGGCTGGGGCCGAATGTTTGTGCTGGCCTTTTTGTCGTTGCCCCGTCTTTGATATCACCCTTTCGTGGTGGAAAAGGACGTTAAATTCCCACCCACCCGAACCCTGCTTTTGTTTGGATCAGTTGGTCTTGTGAGTGCGCATGGACCCTTGAAATAGCGAATATGATTTCATAAACGCATTGGACTTTTCGGAGGGGGGCGGGGGGAAGAGGGTGTGGTGTTTGGAAGTTTGACGTCCTTTTTCAACACGTATGGGTGATATCAAAGACGGGACGAGAAAAAGGCCAGCACAAATACTTGGCCTCGGTCGGGATTCGAACTCACGACCTGAGCATTGAGAGTCCAACGCTTTACCATCGGGCTATCCCGGCTCCCTCTGTCCCACAGAAGCAACAAACTTATTACCAAGAATAATAAAATACTACTAAATAATAATAATATTCGTATATAGCGCAGTATCCCCACAAGGCCAGCTCAAGGCGCTTCACAAATAGTCTGAACTAAACTAATCAGTAAAACAAAAATTATGCAACACGTAATAATGATAATAATGAATTGTACTTATATAGCGCAAATTTCTCACAAATGCGCGTACTCCCGCACTCAGTCATACCAACAAATATGCACACACACACTCACACACACACACACACACACACACACACACACACACACACACAGAGCAGCTGAATCAGGAGGAGGTTAGTGGGCTTAGTCATACTGACACAAGACAGACACACACGCACACGCATACATGGTGGGAACAGGCGTTAAACTCCCAAACACCCACCCACTCACCCTCTCCGTTGCTAAATAAAGTTTGTTCGTTTTGTACGTGGCCCTGTTTGCTGTACTTTTACATCGTATCCGTGCTCACTGCTGCAAGAAACTCCTCTGTCGCTTTCCTCATTGTCTTTGCTGCGTATTTCTCGTTCAAATGACGGGCGATTTTCGTGACCCTTGGAATGGCACTAGTTGTGCCAAAGGCGCGCGGCTGTCAGCCTCACTTTCTGTCCGCGCAGTTGAGAAAATCAATAAAGGGAGGAACAGCCCGCAAGATATCACACGTTCTCTTCCTGGTTTCTGTCATAAATCGTGGTTAGCTTTTTAAGTGGATGTTGGCCCAACCATACATGTTACAACAAGGGGCAGGTTGGAGGGGTCAAGTTTTACCACGTCCCCATTTGAAAAAAAAAAAGACGAAGAAGAAGGAATAGAAATATACTGCGTATGGTGAGATTCAAAATTGAATAGTGCTTTTGTAAATATTGAGGGTATATACGTTAGCGATACCTAGAGCGACTAGTAAGTGAGTGAGTTTTGGGGGCTTAAAGCCGCGCAAGCCACAAAGACTAATTCGCGGCTGAGTGTGCCTGCACTACATGAAAAAAACAACAATGTAACGTTGGACAAAGGATGCAAACTGGTCTACGGGGCAATATAAACCTAGGACATGCAGGAGACGCTGCACCTTCATGCTAGTTTCTCGAACTCCCGGTTACAAAAAAAAGCGTAGAAAACAAATGACAATTACAACTAAGTAAAACAAAGATAAATACTAAGCGCATATACAGCAAATATTGCAACATCATCTCCTAGGCGCAATAAACCAGTTCGCAGCATATGCCCAACATCACTTATTCCTAACCATTGGTAGTGCAGACGTGCGTGAGGTTTGTCACTGGTATGAAAATCCCCAAAACAGATTTTTTTTTTTTAAACCCAGAACAGATGAAACGTTCATATTTCCCATGATTTCATGAGGATGCGCAGATACCAACTTATGTTCTGGAACAAGTGGGCATGTGAGTGAATGTGCACACTCCAAATATCCACCGTTGCCCCGTCTTTGATATCACCCGTATGTGGTGGAAAAGGACGTTAAATCCCCAAACACCCACCCATCCACCCGCTCCAAATATCAACATGATTTTTATTTTCACTGCAACGATTACACAATCTACCGTGGTTTCGGGCCTTGCGGGGAAGGCCCACACCTCGCGTAATAGTGGCTTGAAGTGGCTCCTACTGGTGTGCAGTGGCTTGTTCTTTTTTAAAAACCAGTTTTATCATGGAGCGGGAAGGGAGTGGTCGGACTTGCGATCGTAAGAGTTTTAATGGGTTTTCCTGTCTACCAGCATAAGGATTTATTTGCTGTGGAAGTGCTTGGAAAGTTTCCCTGATTCGTCACCTTGGAATCAACCCTGTTCCGGGTCCGTCGATAACTGTAAGCCCCTGCGACGACGGCCAAGTCGGGCTAACCGAGACCGAGCCAAGCTACGTGATACCTAACAAGGAATAAACAAAAATACCCGGTGACAAGGAAAGTGGACAGATTTTTGCCTGTATGAGTTGTCCCCCGTGTATACACAGATCCGCAGCATGCATGCATTTTTCGTGGCAGCTTTGTGCTCTGCCACGAAAAATGCGTGCTTGTTGCGGCGAGGGAGACAACTCATGCAGGCAATACTCTCGAAACAGTACCGTGTTGATGAATGCGACAGTTTTCGCCGCCTCTGTGCACACTGTGAAATAACACGGGGACCTCAAAGTTGTTAGCAACTGTCCACTTTCCTTGTCGCCGAGTATTTTGGTTTTTCCTTCTTAGGTATTACTTAGCTTGGCTCGGCTTCGGTTAGCCCGACTTGGCCGTCGTCGCAGGAGACTAGAGTTATCGACGGACCCGGAACAGGGTTGCCTTGGAATCCGAAACGCCGTCAGCGATCAACAGAGCCGGTGGCGCCCGCCTGTGAAGCATTTATTTTGCAAACAGCTGCCGGTCTGAGAACTGTAATGCCGGTCTAATTAAGTGCGCTCTATTTGTTTTAATTCAATTACGCAAAAGGTGCATCACCCGCTCTGCCCGCACGATAGGAGCAATAGACGACTCCACTGGCAATCGGCAAGCGCCGCCCCTTTACTCTGTCGTGTACTGGCAAAAAACCAGTACGTCCGTGACGTCATTGTATGGGAAAAGTGGTGATTTCAAGATGAAATAGAGTGACGTAATGGTCTTAAATGACGTCAATGGACTTTCCTTGTTTCAGTCATATCAAACTACACGTGTTTCCCTGTTTGTAGTGTTTGCCAGACTGTGCCGTGTGTTGTGCTCATTATGCCGCGGGACGCGATTGGCTGAATTCTGGGGGCTCGACCCTTTTGATTTACGGGTGTGGAGAAATCCATTTCTTTACGCAGACCGCTAGAGGTCGCCAGAGACATAACATCATACCAACAGCAAACAGAGGAATACCTTGATCTTCACTCTCTGCACTTTAGAGGACGATTGGTGAAGGAAGGAGGGGGAGGGGAGGTTGTGGAGGGGGGTGGGATGGTTGTACTTTCAGTAGGGTACTAGCCTGGACTCGGAAGGTTGTCAGGTGGAATCCGTAAAAGCCTCAGAATCAGAATGTGTAAAAAAGATCTCAAGTGACTCAGTGCGGGAAGAAAAGAGGAAACTCAGTGTGAAGGGAGTGAGTGTGCGGTGCGCCCCCCCCCCCCCTACTCCCCATATGCTCTGGGGGTGATGTGTAGGGGTGGAATCAGCCTCTCCATCCCCAGGGGAAATCATGATTAAATCTGGTGCATTCTGTTTTGTTTTGTTTATGTTTTTGTTTTGGGAGGGGGTTGTTTGTTTGTTTGGGGTTGTTTTGTTGCTTTTTTTAAAATCGCATATGGACACCGATTCTCGCGCGATTTTCTTTTCCCGGAAACGGCATTGTTCTCGACAGAAATACAATATAACAGTTCTGGAAATCCGCTAAACGGCGGAACAGTTTTTGTACAGGGTGGACCAGTAGAAAACTGGTCACCGGTGCCACAGATCGCTCGCGGAAGGCAGAACATTCCATACAGAGGCACCAGACTCACCACACCACCCTGCCCTCTGTGACCACCCCCTAAACTAACCGGACGCACTGACACAAGCCCCATGCTGGACTCCGCTGACCGACCAGTCCGTTACAGTGACTGATAGTGTGCAGCATGGCTTCAGGCTACGTACCAGAGATGCAAATTTGGAGGAAAACGCTATATATTCCTCTTACACATAACGTTGCAGACGACACCCTAGAAATGCTTTAAAATTCACCAAACAAATCACAAAATCAGGCAGCCATAGACTCATGTGTGGAGTAAATGTCAACAAATTCCAATATTGCGGGGTTTTTTTGGCAGTGTTGGCAGCGACCACATACCCCCTCATTCCACGGTCGTCTGCTGGCTCCTGTGCCAGCCGCCGCGCGCCTATGAATACAAATAGTCCACAAGCCAGCCTCATTTTTTCCCTAATTTTACTATTACCTGGCATAAAACTTGTTTACAAAGCCAACAAAAAGCATCAGATTGCCATTTTTTTACTCTGCACACAAATTTTAAAAGGGAGAAAGCTTTTCCACTATTTTAGCGGACTTGTTACTACATGACCCGGAAGCTAATACTGGTCTGTAACCTGTTAACTCTGGCACCTCCTGCATCGTCTACGGGACTTCTGAAAATAGGTGCGTGCACAGGTAAACGATTTACAGCTCACGGCTACCTGTACACACCTGCCTCTTCCATTCACGCATGGGACAGGTTTCAGGTTGGCTGTCAGGTGCAGGTATGCATTTAAACTTATGTCTATGGGAGGCAGGAAAGTTGTCTCTATGACAAGGAGGGAGGGGGGGGGGAGGGAGGGGGAGGTTCTTCGTCTCACTTTAACGAGCCGATGCTGCCATGTTTATGCTCAGTCACAGATCACTCTGAGCTGTTTTCGCGGTATCTGTCACCACACCACTCAGACACCTAGACACTGACAGCGTCTGTACTGCTGCACTGAGCCAAGCGCACTCGCAACAAAATGGAACATGGACACGCTCCGGAGAATACGGACACAGGGATGTTGATACGCATTTCACACGAGAAACACGGGAAAACACCATGTTCGCTGTTTGTTTGGACTAAAAACACTCCCGTTTAACATCAGCCTTAAATTTCCTGTGGTCGTGACCCAGCCCAGCCATGTCCTTTTCTGGGTCAGACGATGTCGTGACGTTGGGGTGCCTCAGGCCGCCAAACCCAACAGCAGAACTTTTAATTCACTCGGGGGTTCGTATTGAACATTCCAACTTTCTTAATGGCCACCAGAGCAAGGCCGTCTTCCTTTTTTTGCCTAACTTTCGCATTTGGTTGGGTTTTTCCTGCTTCTTCTTTTTCTACATTTTCTTTCCTCTTCTTTCAAGTTTTCCTTTCCTTTATTCCTATCCTTTTTTTGGCATCCGACTTCGGATCCTGAGGTGCCTGGTTCGAGTCCTTGGTGGGCAGGAATATGGTGGAATGTTTCCTTTACCATATCGAGTCAAATTCATGTACAGACTCGTGTACGGTGTTCTCGCCTTCGTGTACACACGCACGCACATACATCAAGTGTGCACGCTAAAAATCCCACGTTCAATCTTTCGAAGAAGAGTAGGATGTGGCCGGTGGCGTGGAAAACAGAAATACTGTCGCACACGCCAGAGTGAATAGCAGGATGAAGGTTTGGACATGATGTAGCGCTTAGCGGCAGCAGGTTTTCACTGCTTCGTCCTCCAGCCCTGCGACGCCTTGAGCATTTAGTAGAGATGGATATGTGCGCCGAGGAGAAGCATACCATACCATACCTTACCATACCATACCATATCATTTTTCTTTCTTTTTCCCCCTTCTCAGTACGGCAAATCGAACCCTTAACGCTGCATTTCTCAGGGAAATGCATTCCACAAGGGCGCACCCGAACTTCCTCATACACTTCCTTCTAACACTCCAGCGGGTCGGGCCGGGGGTTGATCTGGTGTGCTTGACCCCGTCAGATTTTTATGGCGTACCTCGTATGGTAGTGACCCGGGCCATTACGCCGGTCGGCGGGCCGGGCGATGGCGTGGCGCTGTCCATTAGTCGCCCGGCCAGCCGTCCCGAGAGAAACAAATGTTATGCATTTCCACGCACGCTTTGACGAATGAATCATACGATTTGATCGGCGGCTGCCGCGAAGTATGATTATACGGGGCCTCCTGACAACGGCTGTTTGTCAAAGGCAAGGAGGAAGAGATGCGGAAGAGAAAGGGGATGGAGAAGATGAAGAAGAAGAACTTGAGATGATAATAATAATAATAATAATTTATTTATATAGCGCTGTAATCTACTTGTAAGGCAGTTCTAAGCGCGAAGAGTACAGGTAAAGGGACAGATAAAGGTGAAGGTTCAGGGCCAGGGCAACTGCATGTATGGTACTTAATAAGGAGATGGAGAAAGACGGAGGGAGGTTAGATGATGAGGCTGGATTAAGCAAAGGTTTTGCAAAAGATTTGGTGTAAACAAAAGTTTATTGCAATGCAGGTTAGGGCGGAAACGAACAAATAATGAGCTTGAACAAGAACAGCTTATGGTAATGTTCAGGGCCCGTATGTAAAACTCGAAGTTAATTTAACCCACGGCTACGGGCCTAACCCAGACTAGGACAAAAGAAACCCCAAAACCAAATTAATTTTTTAAAAAAGGAAGCGAAGAAAGAAAGACAAAAATCCTTCTATCACGACATGGGCACCTTGCTGGAATGGACCCTCTTCCTGATTCAAAACAAAAAGCAACAGAAAATGTAACCCTAGAGCTCGTTTAGTTCGAGGTTAGACTCTAACCCGGGGCTAAACTCCCTAACACCGACTTTTACACGCGGGCCCAGGGTGGAACAAATACATTGGGACAGTAGTGCAATGGCGGATTAAATTAATCCGTAATTATGATAGATCAACGCTACAGAACAGATAGACAGAGACAGAGACAGAGACAGAGAGGCGCTATGTGTACTCACAGCGTCGAAAATATTCTCCGCTGGGCTGCGCTAGACTTTCAGTGTAAGAAACTGGAGAGACTTCAGCCGATTCTTGGGGAGCCTGTACTGCCGAATGGTAGAGCGTTGGGCTTCCAATGCTCGGGTCGTGAGTTCGATTCCCGGCTTGGGCCAAATATTTGTGCTGGCATTTATTCTCGTTGCCCCGGATTTGCTATCGTCCACATATGATGGAGAAGGACGTTGAACTCCGAAACACCCACCCAGCCTCAGCCGGTTCTGTCACACGGCAGTGTTTTTTTAGTCCGAACAAACAGCGAACACAGTGTTTTTCCGCGTTTCTCGTTTGGCATGTAGGTAAGCTTACATGTTCAACATACTTATTTTTCCTGAGCATATTTTCTATGTTTATTCGAACAGAAACGTCTCCCATGTGTGTGTGTGTGTGTGTGTGTGTGTGTGTGTGTGTGTGTGGTGTGTGTGTGTGTGTGTGTGTGTGTGTGTGTGTGTGTGTGTAGGGGTGTGTGTGTGTGTGTGGAAGGTGGGAGGGGGGGTGTTGAACGTCCTGTTCCACCACGTACGGGTGATATCAAAGAGGGGCAACGAGGAAAAGGCCAGCTTAAATATTTGGCCCCAGTCTAGATTCGAACTCACGACCCGAGCATTGAAAGTCCAACGCTCTACCATTCCGGGCTGTCCCGGCTCCCGTCTCCCGTGTGTCAGGAGCCTAAGTCTGGTAGTGGTTCAAACAAAACACATGCTTTTCGCCAGTAACTGTTGTTGGAGTAAGAGCGTACGGCGATTTTCATGTGTAACTGAAACATTCGCGTCTGTCCTTATCAACGAAGACTTTCCCCACAGAAACGTCAATTGCTTTAATCACTTTCGTTCTGGGTTCTTCTGTATTCAACGGCTAAATAAGATTTGCAGGGCTTAAAACCTTTTGGCGGAGTTCCACCTTTGGCTAAAAAATTTCCTCTCCCAAAAAGTGTGTTTCCTCCTCTAAAGCACTTAAAATCACACCAAGACACGCCAAATTACACAGATTTTAGTCTTTTTTTTTAATTCTGGGGGAGCATTATCCTGGACACCCTGAGCATAACGCGTCTGCAAGGGTGGGTGGGTGTTTGGGAGTTTAACGTCCTTTTCCATCACATAGGGTGATATCAAAGACGAGGCAACGATGAAAAAGCCAGCACAAATATTTGGCCCCAGCCGGGATCGAACTCACAACCCGAGCATTAGAAGTCCAACGCTCTACCATTCGACCACCCCGGCTCCCCACGCGTCTGCAAGCTTGTGGCTTTGCCACTTAATTCATCACTAAAAAACAACAACAACAATAACAACAAAAAAACACCCCACTTTTCCTTCTTTTACCGTTTTAAGCCCCGGACTTCGGCTGACATGGGTTAGTTCACTGGTTGTTTGCGAGTTTAATGAATAAGACTTACGCGGCTTAAAATCTTCCACCTTTTCGTGGTCAGACCTGCCTACACTACACATTGACCATAGAAAACTAAGTAATTTTGGGCTTACTACGCAACTACGCATTTAATTGCCCAACTACACATTTTTTTCCCCCTAAATCTACGTAATTTAGCGGTTAGCGTTTCGTCAAATCCGATCTGAACTTTTGCTCACGCCGATCCAGCTTTTTGAACGAGCCTCATTCAAAGTTTAACGATGTGTAAATACCCGGTAGAAAGAAATTTGGTGAAAAACAAAACAAAACAAAAAAACATACTGAGATACTATGGTAGTACACTGTAACCAGTCGAATCAAACAAGCCAAAGAATAGTTGATTTGTAGCTTAAGCAACAAGCTGGCACATTTCGGTTGGGATACATGTATGTTAGGACTACTCATTTTGCCAGGAAACTACTCGTTTGGTTTTTGGCACTACTCATGTCATGTTTGGTGGGTAGGCAGGTCTGCGTGGTTCTCCACCTTTGGTTGAAAATGTCCCCCCCCCCCCCCCCCCAAAGTATGTTTTCCTCCTCTAAAGCACTTAAAATCACGCCAAAACACACCAAATTACACCAGATTTTAGTCTGACTTAAAAAGATCTGGGGCAGCATTCCGCTAAATATTGTACAGAATGTTTTACCCTTTTCTAGGTGTTGTAGAGTAAACAAATGACAATCTGGGGTTTGGGTGGCTTTCTGAATAAGTTTCATGCTAGGTAATAAGTGAAAAAAGTGGAAAATGAGCCTGGTATGTAGACTTGTATTCAAGCACGGCTGGCACAAGAGTTAGAAGACGTCAGAGGAATGAGGGGGTAGGTGGTCGCTGCTAGCAGTGCAGAAATGTTGAGTATTGGAATTTGTTTAAATTTACGCTACTTATGCGTCTTTGGCTGCTGGATTTCTGTGATTTTTTTGTGAATTTTAAAGCGTTTCTAAGGTGTCATGAGTAGCGTCATGTTAAATAGGAATATACAGCATTTTCCTTGAAACCCGTGTCTGTTTTGTGTAGACTAAAGTTGAGCGCTCCAGCAACTCAGCTATTCCTGGCTTCGCTGGACTTTCCAAGTGGAAGATTTCCTCTCCAAGATACCTAGTTAAATTAACATCGGCGTCAACTGATGTGGAAAGCCGATATGGGGGTAGACAAAACTGATTGAGGCCAGGGACTACAACAGACCTTGATGGGATCCTAGCGTCATCCTGCAACTCTCGCCACATTTCCCTCGTCGTCTCGCCGCGTTGACGAGATTTGGGTGTCGTTATTCCAAGTTTTGATGAGTTTCGGTTGGACATCGTTTTCTGTCGTGTACAGGTCTCGTGATCTTCCTCTTCCTCTTCACAGTAAACTAAAAATTATTAAGAATAGTGGTGTTGCCTTACGAAGACTTTTTTTTTTTCCTGAGGAAGCCAGGACAGCCAGGCGGCTGGTAAAGCATTAAACGACTCCACTCGGCACGTACGTGTATTGGCAAAAGATGGGAGAAATAGACGACTCCACTCAGCAAGCCCCGATGCCCAAAACACCGCCCCTTTACTCTGACGTGTATTGTCAAAACACAGTACGTCCATGACGTCATTGTATGGGAAAAGGGGGTGATTTCAAGATGAAAGAGACTGACGTAATGGTCTTTTTCCTCAAATGACGTCAATGGACTTACTGCTTACTTTCCATGTTTCAGTCATATCAAACTACATGTGCTTCCCTCGCTGTAGTGTCTGCAACAAGTTTGCCACACCATGCCGTGCGCATAACGCCGCGGAACACGACTGGCTGAATTCTGGGGGCTCGACCATCCCGCAGGAGCTCAGGCCGCCTTACAATCAACACACACACACACACACACACACACACACACACACACACACACACACACAGAGAGAGAGAGAGAGAGAACACACTCAACATGCCTCCACACATAACATTTCCAAAGCAGAGAGGGAGGAAGCCGGAGTACCCGAAGAGAACCCCCGACGGTCGGCCCCTAATGACCAAATTCCACTTGTGGAATACGTGTTGGAGCCGAATTTGAGTATGAAGCAGAACTTTGCAATGAACAGTTACCATGATAACTTCATGGCTGTGACGGCGGGGGGAGCCGGGGTGGCCGAATGGTAGAGCGCTGGACTTCTAATGCTCGGGTCGTGAGTTCGTATCCCGGCTGGGGCCAAATATTTGTGCTGGCTTTTTATCGTTGCCCCGTCTGTAGCGCACCCTTCCTTCTCGCAGACCAAAGTTTTTCATTTTCTCTTTACACAGTACTCTTCCTCTTTTCTCAAACACAGTCTGCCCCCAGCAGGGGATCGCGCGCGTGTTTGCTTGAGATATTGTCCCATAGAGCAACTTCATTTTCCCCTGTGGCGTGTTTGTCTTTGAAGCCCCAGATCGAGGATAATCGAAGGAAGAAATCGCTGTTGTCCCAAGGCGTCTGTAATATTTATTATCATACCACCCATCCGCGCGAGCCTTCGCTTTTTGAATAAACATCTTGCAGAGCGCAATTAACTTCGCTCGGAAGGTCAGCCATGTCTAGTGAATTCGTAGCAGTGTGTTGCTTTTGTCTCGTGTAGTCTTTCAGTCAGCGTAATGAGGAAGGAGGGGGTGGGGGAAAGGCGGGTCGGGGGTGTGGGTTTGGGGGGCGGGGGCGGGTCGGTCGGGGGTGTGGGGTTGGGGGGCCCGGGGAGTGGGGGGGGGGGCTGAGGTTTCTTCCCCAGCCTTATGCTTTAACATAGCATCCTTACATTTTCTTCATTCGGTGTAACACGCGTGAAGTGCCCCGGGTCTAAACAGCTTGAGGCTAGAAGTGCCCCGGGTCTAAACAGCTTGAGGCTAGAAGTGCACCGGGTCTAAACAGCTTGAGGCTAGAAGTGCCCCGGGTCTAAACAGCTTGAGGCTAGAAGTGCCCCGGGTCTAAACAGCTTGAGGCTGGAAGTGCCCCAGGTCTAAACAGCTTGAGGCTAGAAGTGCACCGGGTCAAAACAGCTTGAGGCTGGAAGTTCCCCAGGTCTAAACAGCTTGAGGCTAGAAGTGCCCCGGGTCTAAACAGCTTAAAGCTAGAAGTGCCCCGGTTCTAAACAGCTTAAAGCTAGAAGTGCCCCGGGGTCAAAAGCTTGAAGCTGGAAGTGCCCCGCGTCAATGCAGCTTGAAGCTAAAAGTGCCCGGGATTCAAACGAGCCGCAGAGTACATGTGGCTTATCACACCGGGATAGCGGGGCTCGTGCAGCGTTGGATTTTCAATGCTCGTGTCTCGAGTTCGAATCCCGGCTGCGCAAAATGTTTGCACTGGCTTGCTCCCTTTGCCCCGTCTTTCGCATCACCCGTAGATTATTGGAAAACAAAAAATCAAACAAACAAAAAACCCCGCTGAACCCTCAACCAACACAACAACCAACTACAGTTTCCCGGCATGCCAAACAATAGCACTGTCGATGAAATATTGCGCACTCATATATTTACATCTTCAAACGCGTGACGAAGTATAGCACTGTGCTTGCCGGCATTACTGCTGCAAATTTACCGGAAAGAAATGACGCGTCAGCAATTCCTACCCTTTTGATTACACGAAAATTGGGCGTTAACCCATCTGCCTGGCATACTAACCACAGATTTTCGCCTCTGATAAACTAGCCGTGAAGTGATAGCCCTGTGCATTCGTCCGGTTGTCATGCACGTGCGCGCGTGGTTTGCACATCAGTGCAGGCACCTCGTGCACGTGCTGGTTTTTTTGTTTTGTTTTTTTGTCGCATTGGAGAGTGCAAACGCATCTTAGGGATGCACAAACTGTTTTGGTTGTGTTTAGATGGAGCTAGACACCTTTGATATTGATCTGTGTCAGGTTATAATTATGACTGACGTGACAGACATAAGGCTGCTTTTATGTGGATTGCAATGGTGTAAAACGTAGTCAGCGCTTTCCCTCACGCGAACGAGCGCGCGCGCGCGTGCACACACACACACACACACACACACACACACACACACACACACACACACACACACACACGAGAGAGAGAGGGGGGCGGGGGCGGGAGGTAGGGTGTCTCATGGTCCTTTTCCACCACATAAGTGTGGGCGGTCGGTGGTCTAGTGGTTAAGACATCGCCACCAATGCGAGAGGTCAGGTTCGAGTCCCAGTCGGTGAGAAGAATTTTTTCTTCTCGTATGTGGCACCGTTCATTCGGGCCGACAGTCGGGGGTTCTCTCCGGGCACTCCGGCTTCCTCCCTCTCTGCTTTGGAATTTTCAGCCGAAAATCAGTATTTGAAAATAAATGCATTTCTAAATTCCGAAACATAAATAGCTGAGCTGACCCTTTGCACCACGTGACTGTATTGTGTTCATGTCCAGTGTGTGAGAGAATGCGCGTGATGCACGTGAGCGTGCGTGTTGGGTTCAGTTCATGGCGCTTTGAGCCAGTTCAAGAAATTGGGTAAAACCTATACAATACTCAGTTATTATTATTATTATTATATCAAAGACGGGGCAATGCAAAAAACGCGAGAAGTCGAGCCGGGATTCGAACTCAGACCTGAGTCCAACGCTTTACCATTCGGCCATTTCGGCTGCCAGAGAGAGATACAGGAATAGAGAGACAGAAAGAATGCGTGTGTGGGGGGGGGGGGGGCTGGCGTTGGGTGTTTGTGAGTTTAACGTCCTTGTGGACGTGTGGGTGATATCAAAGACGGGGCAACGAGAAAAAGGCCAGCTAGCTAGCTCTCTCTCTCTCTCTCCCCCCCCCCCTACCCCATCCACCAGCCATCTCCCGCCCCTTCCCCGTACCTTTGCCACTTCACCTCTCCCATGCAGAGGAGTCACTCGACGACAGAATGTTTGGTCCGACCGGCACTCAGCGGAACAATGTCGGCTGCTTGACTTGCCGTGCTAATATGACAGCGCGATGTACGCGTTTGACAGTTTGACAGGCGGGGAATGTGACACAACGTACAACAAAGCCACAACAGGAATATTTATGGGAACTGCCGGCTGACATCAGCACGGGAACAGCTTGCTTCATTTGCGCGCTGAAACCGCTGCTTGTGGCGGTTCGGTTTGTTTGGTTATGCCAGAAATGATGCTAAGCGAACTTGCCTTGTATTACGCATATGATAAACCGACAAAGGTGTAACGAAACTGCAGCTATGATGAGGTGAGGTTTGGGGCAGCCGTTCTGCCGAGGGTACCATTGTCATCGCAAGCGGCTTCTGATTGGTCTGAATGAGGGAAAAAAATGGCTGGAGAGGCGAGCATCATACATGGCCTGCGCTAGGGAGACCAATGAGAAGCACTGCGCAAAACAAAACAAAACAAGAAAAGGTTTTTGCAAGCCCTCGGCCCCGAGTTCGTTCTGTTAACTGCGACTTTTGCTAAACATGCTCTTGCGAGATGCTTTAAAAAAAAAAAAAAAAAAAAAGCCAGCCGAAGGAAAAAGAAGTTTCCACCCCGTGACTGACTTTATATCTCTCCCAAGTTAACTGCCTCTACTTTTCCCTGATTATACTCCCTCCCAAAAAAGCGACAATTGAGTCGTTACCCCGCACAGAACTCGTGTTCTGGCTGCGAGAAGAAATTCAGGACTGCGTGTCAAGGGTGCCACGCGCGAATTTACCCTCACGAAGACATCGGGGGGCCGCTCTTACCTGGAACTTTATGGCCAAAAGTCACGCTTCCCGCCTCCCAAGTTGTGACAGACGCGGCGTTTAAAGGCACACTTTCCGACAGAACAGCTTTGGGAAAGGGAGGTAACTTAATCAATCAATCAATCAATCAATCAATCAATCAATCAATTCATCCATCAGTCCATTAGTCCATCAGTCAATCAATGAACTCGTCACTCGATCATTCGACGCTCTTTGCGATGGGTGACATTATCACTAGAAAGATTCATCTTTAAAATGAAGATAAATTTGGAGACAGCGCCTTTAAAAGGCGCAAAGTTCTAAAAGTTTGAGAAAAAGGACCACATAAATAGACAAGTAACATATCGATGGCGCTAAAATGAGTTTGCACGCGGGGGGAAAAAACTCTACAAATCACTTCTCTTGAAAATGCTCGAGTCAACGTTCTGGCAAACACGAGGTGTAAAGGGACAGTTATTGTGGAAGCATGTTGTTGCCGCTCAGCAGATGAGCAGACAGTATTTTAAGACAATGAGATTAGCGAAACGAGAAACAGTCTGCACAGCAGCAGACAACCAATGGGAAAAGCTGCCGCCGCTGGAGTATAAAATAAATTTGCAGACGGCGCCGGCAGGCTGAAGACATGGGCAAACTGTTTAGCGGAAAGTTCAGAAAGGATCGTCTTTGGAAACAACGGTCGGTTATTGCAGGACTTTTGAAAACCAAACTCGAAAATGGCGGTTAGATTCAGAAATAGTTCGGCGAGAGACAGGGGAGTGAGTTTTCAGTGCTTAACGCCGCGCAAACAACAAAGACTAATTCTCGGCGAAGTGTGCCTGCACCACGTGAAAAAAAAAACCCAACCAAAATTTAAAAAAAAAAAAACAACAAACAAACAATCGTGACGTTGGACATATGATGGAAACTGATCTACGGGGCAATATAAACCTTGGACATGCAGGAGACGCTGCACCTTCATGCCAGTTCATCGAACTCCCGATTACAAACAAACGTAGAAAACAAACAGCAATTTCATCTAGGTAAAACAAAGATCAACACTAAGCGATTATACAGCAAACATTGAAACTTATCATCTCCTAGGCGCAATAAACCAGTTCGCAGCATATGCCCAACATCACTTCTTCCTAACCACTGGTAGTGCAGACGTGCGTGAGGGGATAAAAAGGAAGAGATATAGTTGAAAGGGCTGAGCTTAGAAATCAGATGAGAGACAGGGCAATCCTGATACACGGTAAAAGAGACAAGTAATCGAAGAACCCTTTTGCAGTTCTACGGAAACAAAGAAACGACAGATTTGCATACGGGGGTGGAGGGGGTTGTAGGGTGTGGGTTTAACGTCCTTTTCCACCACATACGGGTGATATCAAAGACGGGGCAACGATGAAAAAGCCAGCACAAATATGTGGCCCCAGCCGGGATACAAACTCACGACCCGAGAGATTTGCATATGACAAAGTACTAACAACAGATAAAAGATAATATCGATGATTTATTCAAAAAGGCTCTACCGGCACGCTGTACAAAAATATGCTTTCACTGACAAAACAAACGAGAAAGAAAAACCACAATCCACATACGACTAGAATCTGTAATGTCTGAAATGATGTATGATCGGCAAATGTTCCGCTAAAAATGTACAGAAATGAATGTTATCTATTTCACACCGACAAGCCAAAGTCAAAAGTCAAAAAAAGTTTATTTCTATCGCCCCTTCTGGAATGTGGAGGAAAAACAGAAAATCAGAGGCAACGTGATACTCTGAATATAGGAAACTACAGCTACCAACCCGTGACTGATTTACCCAGCAATGTTAGATTTTTTTAAACTACTTTATCATCCC
The DNA here is from genome assembly GCA_018292915.2 of Batillaria attramentaria. NCBI lineage: Eukaryota > Metazoa > Mollusca > Gastropoda > Batillariidae > Batillaria > Batillaria attramentaria. Next base: position 436,995 of record JACVVK020000266.1, read on the forward strand.
TTTCGGGAAATTCGGGCTGCTTCCCCTGAGGAAAGCGCGTTGCCGCGGTGCAGCGCCACCCAAGACCTATCCCATATATTGTTTTGTTCTTGCAATTTTTCTGGGGGAGGAAAGCCGGATAACCCGGAGAGAAATCCCGATGAGCAACCCGGCAGCGAGGAAAAACCGGTATGACATATCACAAGCTCGACCTGGGCTCGAACCCACGCTTCATCGCCGTGACATTGGTGACGGCCGTTCAGTAGCGCAGCGGCTAAATCGGACGCGCTACCTGTTAGACCACCGCTCACCCCTAGATGCTGTTCAGTTGCAGCTGATGTCGTACATGGCAGAACACACTGAATCTTACCACACAAGAACGGCGTCCTAAAGCATCTAACACCAGTATAAGACAAGACACAAGAACCAGTTCCTAATGCATTTAACACCAGTATAAGACAGACACAAGAACCAGTTCCTAATGCATTTAACACCAGTATAAGACATGACACAAGAACAAGACACAAGACAAGACACAAGAACCGAGTCCTAACACATCTAACACCAGTATACGACAAGATCCACGCCACACGTTTTTGTGAAAAAAGCTTTCAGACATCTGTTACCACTCAGAGGTGGCCATCACTCATGTCAGCCTCCCTTCGCTGCTTGACCAACGAGGCAAAAAATTGGCTCAATTTTTTACTGCCACCCGTCAGAGATAATAAGATCTATGGCCGCACGACTTCGCGCGGTTTGGTGAGGAAAAATGGCAGCCGTGGCGAGATATCCATTGCCCGTGACTAAACTTGCGACACTGAATGATCGGGAACGTCTCTCGGTATACAGTGTGCAGGCTTCGATCGCTTTAACCGTGAGCACTGAATACCTTTCCACAGTGACTTCCAGGTAATGTTCGAGTTTGCTCCAATAGACGACTCCACTCGGCAAACCCCGAGGCCAAAGCACCGCAACTTTACTCTGCCGTGTATGGGCAAAAGACAGTACGTCCATGACGTCACTGTATGGGGGAGAGGGGATGATTTCAAGATGAAAGAGACTGACGTAATGGTCTTTTTCCTCAAATGACGTCAATGTACTTACTGTTTTCTTTCCATGTTTCAGTCATATCAGACTACATTATTGTGTATCCCTCGTTGTAGTGTCTGGTAAAAAGTTTCCGAGACCACGCCATTTGTTGTGCTCATTATGCCGCGGGACTCGGATTGGCTGAAATCTGGGGACTCGCCCCTTTTGATTGACTTGAGTGGGTCGGTAGCCGCACACTCGTCACAACAAAATAGTTTCAGTTCAGTTCAGTTCAGTTCAGTTCAGTTCAAGACGGCATGGCGCTCAGAAAAACTCATACGCGTTCCACCCAATCTCTCAGTAATCTCCGCGAGTGTCGTGTCTGAAACTGTTCCAATGCTGGTTTGGTTCACAGAGGCCCTGTGTCCTGCCCTTTTAGGTTCCATCGTCGGCCATTGCCTTTTTGCACGCCTCTGTTTTGCAGGCGGACTATGGAATGAACGGGGTTTTGCTCGAATTGTTTCAAATCCAAGGCGGCGTGTGTGTGTGTGTGTGTGTGTGCGTGCGTGTGCGTGTGCGCGTGCGTGCATGCGTGGTGTCCAGCCTGCGTCTTCGTGAATTAACAAGCGAACCCCCCAAAATTCACCCTGATAAAACCCGAACCTTCATTAGTGAAGCGAGTTGTAGAGACAGATGTTCATCCCAGGCAGGAGGGGAGACAGGGTTGTTTTCTCGGATGAAACGAAGACAGTAATTGTTTTGACCTGTAGCTGATTACAGGTAACCCCCAACCCTGTTAGCTAAAACCTCACCCACGGCCCTCGCAAAGAAACACTCGTTATTTCTCTCCCTGTTGAGAATATAACGAGATGTTGTGACTGGCACAGGGTTCCCGTATTTCGTGGGGTTGTTCTGTCTGATCGTACGTCAGTTGAATACTTCAGTCTGTTTGTTCGAGAGCACGCCATGTCAAGTGAAGTTAGCAAAATGAAGAAATATGTTGCTCTCTCTCTCTCTCTCTGTGTGTGTGTGTGTGTGTGTGTGTGTGTGTGTGTGTGTGTGTGTGTGTGTGTGTGAGAGAGAGAGAGAGAGAGAGAGAGAGAGGAATGTGCAGTAGGACTGTTTATACTGGCGCCCGTTTTCGTGTTCTGCAAATATGTCACAGGACAGCGCACGGTGCAGATTTCGCTTACTTAAACTTTGGCTGCTCTTTCTCTCATGAGCAAGGATAGAAATCAGATGCATGTTGGAAGTTCGGCGTAAGGTTAGCACTGCGCAGTACGGAGAAAAGTTAGCTGTTTGTTAGAACTTTGCCGGCCTGAGATTAGACCGTTGCTGTAAGGTTAAAACTTTGATGCATGTTAAAACTTTACAGTAAGATTAGAACTTTGATGCATGTTAGAACTTTGCTGCAGTAATGTTAGAGAACTTTACGGTAAGGTTAGAACTTTGCCGTGGGATTAGAACGTTGCTGTAAGGTTAGACTTTGTATGTTAGAACTTCGGGAGAAAGGGACCAAAAAAAAACAAAACAAAAAAAACCAAAAAAAAAAAAACAACAACAACAACAAAAACCCATAACAACCGACCCTCTTAGACAGGTGACCGCATTATACAGGGGCAGTATTTTAGTAACAGCAGACAATAGGCCACAAGGCTGGTGGTCTCCTTACCAGGGGTGTTGCCTGATACAGGTGGCCGGCCAGTCAGTTTAAATTACAACGACAAAACCAATCAGTTTTACTTGTGTCAGCTTATGCCTTAAAAGAGTTACCGCACAATATCAGGTCGCGTTTTAACTCAACTCCCACCAAGTATGTTTGGGACTTTGCACCAGTGCCTTCACTAAAAGAAAATCATGATTAATTCATGTCTGCATGGATTTAAATTTGGCCTGGTGGGGATGCTGCACTTTGATTATACTCGTGTTTGCTGCAGTAAGAGCCGTCAAGAAACCGTTAATCTTGCCGGAGTTTTCCATACAGGGCAAAAACCGAAGAAGAGTCAGTAACATGGGATACTCGAGCGCGGTACACAATGTGATTTTTGGATTGTATCACGCTTAGGCTACGCAGGTTTGCTTCAGCATTGCATGGCCAACAGATAACACGTATTCAGTATCTCCCCCCTGGGTGAGCCGTGAGAAATCGAGAGAATAATTGCCGTGTAGAGAGATCACTTTCACACTGAACATTTCTCCTCTTACTTTCTGTTTCTGTCTAGACATGCTCAGAAACGAAGAAGAGGGGAAAATGTTTCACAGTTTTTACAATTCGTTAACGCACGTGCACACATGTACGCGCGTGCACGCACACACGCGCACATACGTACCTGGACTATCATTTATTTATCCTTTCAACGTCAAGTGCAGGAGAAAAACCTGATAATGGGAGGTCATGTATCAGCAGACTAACAGTTAAATGTTGGGTTTATCGTCAAGACAGTGTCATCTTAGTCAGAGCCTGCTATGGCAGTTCCTATTCTGTTTATCTCGTTTTCTTTCTCTCTCATAACCGTCTGAAATGTGAATCGCTGGCAGAGCTGGAGTTGAATGAACTAACTCACCAATGAAATGAACAACAACAACAACAACAACAACAACACACACACACACACACACACACACACACACACACACACACACACACACACACACACACACACACACACACTGTGCTGCTGAAGGAGAAGGGGGAAGTTAATATTAATATGGGGGTGAAACAAAATGGACGGGCGTTTTTCCAGTGCTATGCTCGCCAATGAAATCATTGCACCGCAAACAACCGCTTCGCACGTCGTAGCACCGCGTTTTTCCAAATTCAACACGCCATAGCACTGGAAAAGCGCTTTGGATTTTTTGTTGTCAGTTAGAATGATTGAAGGGGGCCGTTTACCGACCAGAAACCGACTTGTACTAATACGTTTGTTGGACTACGATCTTCTGAAATTGAACTGTTACTACCACGCGAGGAAAAAAATGACTTTTTTTCATTGTAAGGGCGTTCCGCTTGGTACGACCACACGATGAAACGTATTGTATTACATGTACTAGCTCGCCAAGAAAAATGACTGGGTTTTTTCATTATCAGGTAGTAAAGCCTGTGGTGACATCACGATGAAATCTTTGTATTACGACCGCGCACGGAAATGAAAAATCCCTTGTAAGGTAGTATACACTGGTACGAAGGGTGGGGTGGGTGTTTGGGAGTTTAACGTCCTTTTCCACCACATAAAGGTGATATCAAAGACGGGGCAGCGAGAAAAAGGCCAGCACAAATATTTGGCCCCATACACTGGTACGAAAGTTTCAGAGTCAGGTAGTACATTTAGTTCATCGTTAGGTCGTACCAGGTTTAACGTCTTCACAATGAAAAAAAAAGTCATTTTTCCTCGTGCGGTAGTAAAAGTTAAATTTCAGACGATCGTACACCAACATACGTTACTACAATGTAAAGATGTGTATATACTCATATTTTAAAATAGCGGCTGTAGATGAAAGCGATCGTCGTCGAAACGTTTGAACGACATAGCAACGGAAGAATGTCGTTAATGTTGATTGCCCCACCTGAGTAAAGTTTAGAAACGCACACGAAGTTAGTTTTGTGTCTTTTCCTTCCAGCGATGTTTCTGAAAATGCCGCAGTTATTGCTTATTGTCTACCAGAGCACTGAATATTACTGCTGTTACTACTATTACTACTACTACTACTACTGCTAATTATTATTATTATTATTATCTTCGTGAATAGACCACAAAAAGTGATGACGTTTTCAGCAACCGAACTAACGACACGAAACACAACTAAATTCGCTCCTAAAGGTCTAGATGATGGGGAATGACTTCGAGTAGGTCCCAGCCGATCCTTAATCAAGTTTCCTGTCGTGCCGCCACAGATAGCGTGCCCACCACTGTGGCAGCTACTTACAATCGCATCACACAACCAGCGAAACACGCAAAACGTGGAAACAATTCACCGTGACACTTACCCAACCAAGCGATGGCTTAAAGGTCTGCAGTATCACAAAAATAAAGAAACAAAAAAAAATCACAAATTGTGTGACTGTGTGTAGAGCTGCTCCCCCCCCCCCCCCCCGGGGAAGTGCGTCGCCGCGGTGTAGCGCCACCCAACCTACCTCTCCTATTTTCCCATTTTGCTTGGAGAGGAAAGCCGGATAACCCGGAGAGAAACCCCCGATAAGCAGCCCGGTAGCCAGGAAAAACCGGTATCACATATCACAAGCTCGACCTGGGCTCGAACCCACGCGCTACATATTAAGGGGTTGGTTGGTGTTTGGGGGTTTAACGTCCTTTTCCACCGCATACGGGTGATATCAAGGACGGGGCAACGATGAAAAAGCCAGCACAAATATCTGGCCCCAGCCGGGATACGAACTCACGACCCGAGCATTAGAAGTCCAACGCTCTACCATTCGGCCACCCCGGCTCCGCGCTACATATTAAACCACCGCCCAAAATTACAGAGTTTTCAATATCTGCTAACACACACACCCTCCCTTAACCCCTCCCCCCCCCCCCCGTGTCGTCGTGTTGTTGTTGTTGTTTTTTGTTGTTGTTTTTATGTTTTGTTTAGTTTTTTCTTGTTGTGGTGGTTGTTTTTTTAGTTTTTCTTGTAAGGTTGCAGATCTTTAAATACCACCCTCTTAAACCACCCGAGGATCACGTGGTAAGGAGTCTTGTTCGGTGCTTGGTGTTTGCCAGTAACGGCCCATGAAGTGTTTCGGTAACTGTCTAGGAGAGGTTGCCTCCTCCACAAAGATACCAATTCCAGTGTAATCAACGTCGCCCTCCTGATAACTAGGGTGCTCTTTAGAAACACTTGTTCTTTTCTCTGTGCTCTGTAGTATAGGAAGTACACCGCGAAATCCACCTCAGCCGGGAGTGGCCTGCGAACTGTGCTGTTCAGCAAAATGCACGGGCTCGTTCAGTTTAGTCCTAAGACTGGCTTAAAGAGCAAGTGCTGCGATTCCATTTTGACGACAAACCCCTGAATTTCTTTCTCAGTACAGCTGCAGACAAATCCTGCCCAGCCCTGCCCAGTAACAGAGTCTGAGTGGAGTCGTCTATTGACGAGCTGATGTCGCCCACTGCCTTTCCGTTCAGACGCGATAGTCGACAACGTCGGACGTCACAGCCATTAACTGTGACGTTCAAACTGATATGTGACGTTCAAACTTATACGTGACGTTCAACCTTATACGTGACGTTCAAATACGCGATGTTCAAATGCATTTCCTCCAACACATGTTTTCAATTTGGATTTTCCCGTCGTTCATATGCAAGAATATGCAAATGAGAAGGGGCATACTTACGCAAAGAATGGGTGATTCGCTATGGTTTTCCAGTGAAAGCGCAGACAACTGACTCAGACAAAGCCTCGATCATTGTCACGGATGCGTGACTTAGGGTAAATCATGTGCTGTTATGATTTCCGTATGACGGGTTGGTATGATTTCCGTATGCATCGTAACTATGTTCTATGTGGCACACGTGCCTTGTTTTCTGCACGGGCCACGCATGTATCCCTTAGTGAAGGTTTTACACGGGACATTTGTGTATAATATGCTGACCTGTCCGTTCCCCTTGTTAAAGTCGATACAGGTAACCCGTTTTACACGTGATGCAGGTGTATCCTGTGCGATACTCACCCTATTCGCCCTAACAGTATAAAAACCATTGCTATTCACTTGCTATTCGCATTTGGCCCGGTAGTACCGACACGTCCGTTCAAGAGTCTGGCACTTCTTCTCGTCCGCTGTCTTTACGGTCTACCGTCATAACCCCTCGCATCTTGCATATGGAGGTAAATGGTTCATATCTGTTATTTCCCGTATTATGTTTCAGGTCAGCTATTTTCTCTTGTGTAGATATTACCAACGGTCAGGAAGTTAGTATGAAACTTGACTATTGTGGCCGAAGTGTTATGTCGGCTAAGTATGTTTGGTTATTAGCCGTTTTACCAGTGAGTTTAACACTGACCTGTCTGTATATTCTGCTGATTTGTCCGATGTGACAGCTGTAGGCTTCTACCTTTAGCGTTTAGTATGTGCAGTTTCCTTTAGCGTTCGTAACATAGGAGCGTTCGCTGGTTTGTGCCATGGGTTAATATTATCCCATAGATAGGCAGTATGTGCTGGTTGAGCCCAAGGACTTACAATAGTGTATTGTTGCACAGGGGTTCTAGCCCGAGTGGCTGTTTTCGGGAGCCAGAAGCTGCCCTGTAGTCCCTTGTCCCGTGGAGGATTTCTTGGCCCTGCGACGACTGAAAGGGAGGGAGCCTGACTGCCCGTATCTGGGATTCAGCGTGGGTGCTGGTCCACTAGAGCATCAGCGGTTGTGATGCTATTGTAGAGCTGCCGAGCCAGCTCTATTTTCCGCCGCCTGTGGTGTTGTCTGCGGCTTGTGAACTGCACATCTGCACGTCTGCGCGCTTGACCATCGTTGGAGGTACCATCCCGTGCACGTTAAAATGCTCTGAGCGCTCTTAGATACAATTATTTATATCATTTGTATTTTAGGCATAGTATTTATTGCCTTGATTGATTGCCTTGCCTATTCTTGATGTCATTGGTATTGTAGCTGTACTGTGACGTGTTATGCGATGACTGTTCGTCTTGTCAATAATATCGTGGTGGTGTGAATCCCCGCACGTCTCGGTATCAGTTACTGTTGTGCGACTGCGTGTGAGGGAGAGTAAAGAAACGGCACGCACCTCTTACACCTATACATTGCAGCACACACGGTCGTGACCATCATCGATGACCGTTCTTGGTGGGAAGTATGGGGAAGGGTATAAACCCCAACGCACATACCCATACTATTTCCTATAGTCACAGCGATGGAACAAGGACTGTGGCGGAGCTCAAGTAGGCTGGAAACTGAACTTCGCACCTGTGCTAAGCACAAGGTACTAGACCCACTCTCAGCGGCACACCTGCCATTCACATGCTTCATAGCTGGAGGGACTTCATAGCTTCCACCGACAGTGTATGTTTGTCATGTTTACTGCTTGTCTGCTGTTCATGGAGATAAAGGGCACGAAGGGGCTACTGGTGTGTTACTGTTGCAAATACAGAGAGAGAGAGAGAGAGGGTGAGGTGGGTGTCTGGGAGTTTAACGTCTTTTTCCACCACGTAAGGGTGATACCCAAGAGAGAGAGAGGATGGGGTGGGTGGGTGTTTGGGAGTGTAACGTCCTTTTCCACCAAATAAGGGTGATACCAAAGACGAGGAAACGAGAAAAAGGCCAGCATAAATAATTGGCCCTAGGCGGGATTCGAACTCACGACCCGAGCGTTGAGAATCCAACGCTTAGAGAGAAAGAGAGAGAGAGAGAGAGAAACTGAAATTGAAATTGATATAAATTTCTTTAAAAACGGTGGAAATTTTGGTCTGGTGACCAATTTTCAAACTTGCCGTTTAAACTCAAAATTCGAATGAGGCTGTTTTTAAACGTGGAGGCTGACCGACTGTGCCTACCATGAATAGGAAGGGAATTCCACTATGAAGGTCCAGAAAAAGAAAAACTACTTTTAAAGAGAGAGAGAGAGGTGCGCTCGCGACAGTCTCTCTGTGTGTGTGTGTGTGTGTGTGTGTGTGTGTGTGTGTGTGTGTGTGTGACCGACCAAAACATTAAAAAAAAACTTACTCAGTGTCAAAGAGAGACACAGCCAGAGGAGGGGACGGAGGGGGGAGGGGGAGTTTGAGCACATTAAAACGTGTTTCCTCTTTCTGAGGTCGTCCCAAACTAGTTCACTAACATTTTCAGGCAGACAAGCTGACTAAATGCATCTCCCCAACACCAGACGGACTCATACCTGACAATCTGACATTATCAGTGACATGCCGTCATTTCAGACCCAGCACCACATGGCATCATCATGTTTGGCGAATTCATCGCACGATACAAAGATTGCAATCGCGAACATAGCAGTCGGGAAAACACCACGTGACGTACTTTCAATATCGCAGCCACTAAAATCAGCCCAGCCTCTGAAACATATGGTATATGGTATGATAGACTTCTCCTCGGCGCACATATCCATCTATTCTGAAAAGCTCGCGGCGCCGCAGGGCTGAAGGACGAAGCAGTGAAAGCCTGCTGCCGCTAAGCGCTACTTAATGCGCAAATCTCCACCCTGCTATTCACTCTGGTGCGTGCGACAGTATTTCTGTTTTTCCTCGTCACCGGCCACAGCCTACTCTTCATTGCAAGATGGACGTGGGATTTTTAGCGTGCACACTTGATATTTGTGCGTGCGTGTGTACACGAGAGCGGGACAGGCACCGTAAACAAGTCTGGACATGCAGATGCCGGTGACAGAAAAACGACTTGAGCATTCATATCAGAGTGAACGTGATACGCATTCACAAAAGACTTGACAAAAGCATTGTAATTATATATGACCGCAGCACGCATAGTCTATACTGCAGCAGGCACGGATGAGTTAAACTTGCTTCGGCACAACTCACATCGAAAACCACCTTGAAAAGTGTTCAGTAGTGGTTTTAATTTTAGATGGGCATTTCTATTTTTTCTTCTACCCTACTATCACTATTATCACTATTATCACTATTAGAGGTCGTGGTTTAAAAATCCGTAATTCACCACTTGTGATTCCACATGCTATCCATAAAAATCACATGTGAATTATGGATGTACCTAAAAAGAGCACATGCACCACCCCTAGCAATGTTCCGGAAGCGTGATTTGCCAAAAGGATTTACGTCAGAGCAAAAGTGATACTTTTTAAGAGAGAGAGAGAGATTCAGACATACAGACAGAGACAGAGAGACATAGAGATAGAGACAGACGGAGAGGTAGTTTCACAAATTACTTTGCCCACGAGAGCAGAACTGATGACAGCATGTGTTGATCACTCCCATGTACTGTCATAATTCACTCCCTGTGTGTCTGGCAAAATTAATGATCGTATCAAATCATTCTTATAGTAGCGTACGCAAAGCGTGCTTTGATTGGATGCGGCTGTTCAGACAACAGCCGTCTATCTTGTAATCAAACAATAGTCGAGAGCGCTGAGAGCTTTTTACCGCAGCCATTTTGAGTAAACTCGCTGAAACAAGCTAGTTCGTAAAATTGTTGTTGAGTGATCTATACGGAGGCCGAAGTGAAGCGATATTGTTTTGCCAATGTATAGATCTAGAAATGGATAGACCTAGAAATGGATACAGCTAGAAATGAACAGGTTTGGCGGCAGTGTGATGTCAAATAGTTTAAACATTTTCATTCATTGAAGCCGAATCACCGTCAAGCAGTAAACAGTATTACGTTGAAAGAGCACAGCAAGTAAAAACTTATATACATGCTCATCTGAACCAGTTTACAAAAAAGCATGGCGGAGAAATTGGCGTGGAAAAACTGGACTGAAATGTAAAGACGTTAAAAAAGAAGAAGAAGAAGAAGAGAGCAGGAAGAAGAAAGGAGTGTGAAGTCAAATGACATGATTGTGACACACTAAGTCCTCATTCACACCATTATGGCGGTGACCCCGTCTGACCAAAGGCTCCCAGTTGACGTTGAAACGTGATGACAATGAGGATTTGTGAGCGCTGAACGTCTCGTAAGTTATATCCACCACGATACCGATTTGACAGGCAGGAGTGTTACTGCCAGCTGGATATTGGATTTGTTTGGTTGAGGTTTAACGTCCTTTTCCACCACGTAAGGGTGATATCAAGGCTGGTCAACGAGCGACAAACACACACACACACACACACACACACCACACACACCACACACACACACACACACACACAACAACAGCAACAGCAACAAATATCTCCCAGCCGGAAGTAAGGAAGGGGGAGGAGGCAACTAAAATTTGGATTCAGTTGGGTTTGAACTCTCAAACTCTTGATTAACACATCTCCCGCTACCGCGCAGGAGTATCCTTTTTTTAAAACTCTTTTTCGGCTTTGGTCCAGTGTGCAAAAATGTAGGCAAGATTAACGGTTCCTTGACAGCTCTTACTGCAGCGAACACGAGCATAATCAGAGTGAAACACTCCCACCAAACCAAACTTGAATCCATGCAGGCATGAGTGGGTGGGTGGGTGTTTGGGGGTTTAACGTCCTTTTCCACCACATAGGGTGATATCAAAGACGGGGTAACGATAAAAAAAAAAGCCAGCACAAATATTTGGCCCCAGCCGGGATACGAACTCACGGCCCGAGCATTAGAAGTCCAACGCTCTACCTTTCGACCACCCCGGCTCCCCTCATGCAGACATGAAAGAATCGATGAATCATTTATTATATTTTTAGTGAGGCAACTGGTTCACAACCCCGAACTGCCTTGTTAGGAATTGAGTTAAGAATCCAATGATCAGCATCCCGGATTTGGTCAGTTTGTTTCTTCGCTTGGTTGGGGGAGCCGGGGTGGCCGAATGATAGAGCGTTGGGCTTCTAATACTCGGGACGTGAGTTCGAATCCCGGCTGGGGCCAAATATTTGTGCTGGCTTTTTCATCGTTGCCCCGTCTTTGATATCATCCTTATGGTGGTGGAAAAGGACGTTAAACTCCCAAACACCCACCCAACCCCACTCCACCCTTCCCGTGGTTAGTTTCATTTGTTTGCTTATCTTTTGTTTCGCAAGTTGGCTAATGATTGTCGGGTCTAATTTTGCCTCTGTTGATCCTAGCCTCCCCGCGCAAGCGAGCCTGATATTAGGCAGCCAGGCCCTGACGAACCTCACTGTCAGACTGGTGTGGATATAAGCTTGACACTTTCCCCTCCGGTTGGACACGAGCTAGTCTCGCTTGAATGCCGTGTGGTCAAATATTGGCGGACAGTATACACAGAACAAGCACAGCCACACGTTTGGTAAAAAGGGCCTATACGTTATGGATTTGATCAGCACTTCTGCCCTTTTACAATTTTGTGGTAGACGTGATATTGTAGTGGGTTGAAATACACCCCTACAGTCTCCTGGACACGAATCGCGAGGTGACTGTGGGGAAAAATGCACAGTCCTTGTAACGACCGACAGATTGTCTCCCTTTTTAACCCTTTACTGCCAGGCGCGTTTCGGTTCACTCAGGAATAGTATCTCTTTACGTCACCCTGCTGCAAACAGGATCCAAACTTATAACGCATCGAGGGAGCTTTTTGTCCCCAACGACTGGAAAGTCTAGATTTACCATTTTTCACTAATTTGACAGAGGGGCTACCGGAGCGATTCATGAACTCCTGCGACGGCGGCCGTGAAAGGGTTAAGCCAAAAACTTGTCAGCCGTCGGTTGCAACTCAGAAGTGAAAGCTCAAAATGAGGTTAAAGTTCAGCACAGGTGTTAACGGGGCCATGATAACTACGCACTGCGTGATTCCTGACTCTGAAAAAAGGTATGGTGGGGTGGGCGGTGGTCTAATAGGTAGCGCGTCGGACTTCGCCGCTGCGCTACTGAACGGCCGTCACCAATGTCATGACGATGAAGCGTGGGTTCGAGCCCAGGTCGAGCTTGTGATATGTGATACCGGTTTTTCCTGGCTGCCGGGTTGCTCATCGGGGGTTTCTCTCCGGGTTATCCGGCTTTCCTCCCCCAGCAAAATTGTAAAAAATAAAATAAAATAAAATAAAAATAAATAATATTTATAGGATAGGTATTGGGTGGCGCTGCACCGCGGCGACGCGCTTCCCACGGGGGGGGGGGGGGGGAAGGGAGGAACTGCCGCTGATAAAGCTTTAATACTGTTTGGTGACTTTGCTGCTTCTAAGAGTAGAGAAATCTGACTTTCTTTGGCCTAACGCTTCGGTACCTGTACTACACGTCGATACGACCAAGTCGCTAAAATCATCTAGTTGGTCTTCAGTCCCCAACCAACTTGATATAACGTCGTCCTCACTTTCGGCGCGTTTTCCTTAGCCACGTAAATAAATACATAAATACATACAGTGTACTATGATCGACTGTAGCAGCTGACCGCCGTTGATATGAAAATGCTCACTGACAAACTCAGACCCCCCCCCCTCTCTCTCTCTCTCTCTCTCTCTCACACACACACACACATAATTCGTGAACCACCGTTGCAAAGGTTGCTTTAATTGAATTTTGGAAATGGTAATTGTGCCAATAGCTTTACCGTTGAAAAATAAAGGATCATTGTCATTGTCTCTCTCTTAATTGAATTTTTACTGAGCATGTCATAAGTACGTCTTGTTTATGTACCCCAATGCCAAACGGAAACACAGGAATAGCTGATGGCCAATTATGTATCTGGGCTCGCATGTAAAACTCAAGGTTGATTTAACCCACGGCTAAGGGCCTAACCCAGACTAGGACAAAAGAAAACCCCAAAACAAAATTAAATATAAAAAGGAAGCGAAGAAAGGAAGAAAAAATTCTTCTATAACGGCTTAGGCACCCTGGTGGAATGGACCCGCTTCCTGATAAAAAAAAAAAGGCAAAAAAAATGTAACCCTAGAGCTAGTTTAGTTCGAGGTTAGACTTTAACCCGGGGCTAAAACCCCTGACCTCGACTTTTACATACGAGCCCAGACTTCCCAGCACCCGCCACCAGTGTCTTCTCTACGGACGTCGTAATGCTCTTTTGCTCGAGGGAGAAAGTTCCAAGCTTAGTACCATGCCACAAACAGCACCGTGCCGCTAGTGAATCTTGATGCTCTTTGCCCCCTACACGTTATCAAAGCCATCAAGACTTACAGTGACCCCCTCGACTTTTCCTCCGTCAGACAGGGGGCGGGTAGAATATGGACCGCGCCCTCGAAAGCTCCTTTGTGTATTGGGAGTTGTTTGTCAGATGACAGGCCCCATCTTTCTTTCGACCCCCCACACTCTTCAAGTGCATGTTTCGCTATTCGGTCTAGTTGGAGCTTATGACCAACATGATCTCTTTTCCTGCTTGACTCCCATCCTAGCCTAAATGTTTGACGCGGGTATGCGGGTGGGTGTTTTGGAAGTTAACGTCCTTTTTCAACACGTATGGGTTATATCAAAGACGAGGCAACGAGAAAAAGGTCAGCACAAATATTTGGCATCAGCTGGGATTCGAACTCACGACCCGAACACACTCTACCATTCGAGTGGGTGGGGTGGTTGTTTGGGAGTGTAACGCCCTTTTCCACCACGTAAGGGGGAGCCGGGGTGGTCGAATGGTAGAGCGTTGGGCTTCTAATGCTCGGGTCGTGAGTTCGATCCCGGCTGGGGCCAAATATTTGTGCTGGCTTTTTCATCGTTGCCCCGTCTTTGATATCACCCTATGTGGTGGAAAAGGACGTTAAACCCCCAAACACCCACCCACCCACTCCACCACGTAAGGATGATATCAAAGACGGGGCAATGAGAAAAAGGCCGCCAGCGCAAATATTTGGCCCCAGCCGGGATTCAAACTCTCAACCCGAGCATTGAAAGTCCAACGCTCTACCATTCAGCTATCCCGGCTCCCCGTATCTGACGCAGTTATGGAAGTTCGTGTAGAAGATTGTATGATACTCAGAATGAATTGTTTCATCATACCAACTGAAGTCCTGATCAAGATGAAGTGAACTCCCTGCCCGTATGACCTATAAATGATGTCCGAGTTACGTGTTTAACTATAACATTTCTTTGGCGACTTTAATAAAAAATATAAAAAACTCCAAACGCAAATTCGTCTTCAAGACTAAGTGACTGACCTCGTTGCCCGAATAATCTAGTGATGGGGTCGGAGATACGTATATTACTGCACCATTTCTGTGGCGTCTGGGGAAAAAAAAACAAAAAAACACCGAGCACAAATTTCTCATCGAGTGGACTTTGCAGGGGAGAGAACTGTGCCTATATGAGAAGAGTGATCACAAGATCTAGCAGTTCCCAACACAGAAAAAAAAAATGATGGGGGGGGCGGGGGGGTAGGGGGAGGGGTTAGACTAAAGGAAACTGAGAGAAGGCAAGATTGGTGAAGGCCCCCCCCCCCCCCCGAGACGGGCCTTGTCACCCAGCGCTGCGCGACCATCACTTATGTGTTCGTTCTCTTTGAGTACTCTTCGCTGCTGCAATGACTACTTGCTTTTTTTTTTTTTAATATTCTCCATCAGAACTAAGCGACCTTACTGCCCTTAATGACCTAGTGACGTCCGAGATACGTGTGTAACTGGACCATTTCTCGGAGGGCTTACAAAAAAGCATAACCCTAAACGCCAGCTTTTACGACAGGCAGATTATTGCTCCACACGCTTCCAGTAAACCAGACAGTCCTCGGATTCACAACCCTTTTCCGGCATTCGTGCCCCGATCGGCTTATCTGAGAGTAGGTCATAAATTATAAGGCTTCTTTAGGTTAGTGGAGGGAAACCAGCCGTTTCAGTGGGCCAGCCACTTGGTACAAATTATCTGGCATTCTAAACCATTCTGCCGTCAACCGCCAAAAGGAACTTAGCGCTTCGCAAATCCACGGACCTTAGACCCGTTCACCAAATGCAAGTAGAACGGTATTTTAAGAAGGAGATGCTCTCATCATACTCCGGGATGCAATGCAAAGCAGAAATATGACCTCTTTTCCAGGTTTTACTGTCTAAATAATCTGCGAGTTCCGTGTGGTTTGTGCCAACCTGAGCCTGCTGCGAAAGTAAACGAGAGAGGAGGTAAGAAGAAGTGAATGAAAAACGTGTTTGCATGGCGGATTGCCCGCGTGCGTGTTTTAAAGATTCCGCTTTCAATTTTTTTTTTTAATAAGACGATGTGCCAAACACAGCTTTGAAATCACCCGCTATTCCTCCGAACTTTCTTTCTTTTCTTTTTTCTTTTTGAACGTCATTCTTTTTAACGAGACTGTGCTGTGAAAAATTTGGAGTTTCTAGATAGAAAACTGAAAAAAAAAGCTTTTTTCCTCACTCTGAGAAGAAAATAAAAATAAATTTGTCATTCTGCAAATATCATTTCGCTGGGGAAGAGATTCAACTTTCTGAAGCGTAAGAGGTAGCCAAACTATTTTTGAAGTCTAGAATAATATGAAGTCTTGCCAAATGTAGCAAAGTTCTGCATATAATTTTTTTATGATTATTATTGATTTTATTCTAACAAAAGCCCAGAGACTGCACATTTTCTCACTGCTGGTAAACTTTGTGGTCATCTTTGCGTGTAAAGAAAAAATCTTTGGGCACAGTGGCACAGTTTAGATAGTCCAAAGTGGCCATCTGCAAGTGTCAGCTTTAAAACGTTGGAATTGTTTCTCACATCTGTTATCTGCATGCAGTCGTGCACTATTTCTTTTCTATCAAGTAAGAATGTTGACTTTACAGGTCAAAATTGCGCGCGCATCTGTGTGTGTGTGTGTGTGTGTGTGTGTGTGTGTGTGTGTGTGTGGTGTGTGTGTGGTGTGTGTGTGTGTGTGCACGGTGTTTCTAAATCGTTCAAGTGACTCAGCCGGTTGGGCGTTGGACTGTAGTCGTAAGGTCGAAGGTTCGAACCCCGACAAAGCGAAAATTTGTACAGACTCTTTCCAGTGCCCCCCGTCTTTGAAATCACCCTCCCAGAGCTGGAGAAAAGACATCAACCTCAAAAAAACCCACCCTACCGTTTCGAATCGATCATCCCGTGAACTCAGCCCTGCGGAAAAAAAAAATCACTTCCTCTCTCAGTCGTGCACAGCAGGCAGGCTACCTCAATTTTGAGTTGCGTTGTTCGGGATGAGCTCTGAACTGGTCAGAATCACATTAACACTCCGAAGGACACCCCATCAGCAGAGGAGCCAGACAGATAGATCACGACACCACCACTCACGTCTCCAGAACTAACGGTCCAACCCACAGGACCTCCTACCCACTACGGTCTTTCTCTGCTTCACGCCAATAAATCCTTACCTTACACGATTCGATGTTTAAGTTTTACGTCCTATGGCTTGTCAGCCCTTAAGGACAAGTTTTTCCTGGCGTGTGTCATCGACTGCTTGGCTTTGCGGGTGACCTGTTGGGTGGATATGGGCTGTTTTGCTTTGCTTTGGGCATCGAGGTTCTCTGCTAGGGGCTCAAGTGCCTGTCTGGGTTGTTTCTCAATGCCATGGTCGTTTTCTGTCGTCCTTTCTTATGCCGTTCGGATCACTGGGGAGTCCTATGATAAATCCTTAGACGAGAACTGCAGACCTTTAAGTACTGATGGCCATCTCAAAAGCCTCAGCGCGCCATAAACATTAATAGATATTGGTGGTCAATGAACGACGTCCAAGAGAAAAAAATATCAAAAAGATTCATCTTAAAAGCTTCAGCCTCATCGTAAAAATGCATTGGTATTGACGGACAGTGAACAAGAATGAGAAAAAAAAATCAAACAGCTTACCTGATTGGTTGGTTCGGCCGATCGTTACAATCCCATATCCACACGTTAGAGTCACCACGCAATAAAAAATACGGCTCACTTTTATTCCCTCTTCTGGAGCTGTTTAAACCGTGCAGCAGCCTCGAATTAACCACACGTTGAAAGGCCAGCTGGTGAACCTCACAGCCAAGCGGAAAGTGCGAGACAAAAAAACAAATCACATCACATCACATAGAGCCTACAGCGACTGGAGAGCACGTGAAACTCGGCACATATCTTTCTTCTGTGAGCGTCGGTACGAGTCGCGCTAGAATAGAAAGACTGCATGCAAGCTCTTCTCCTGACCACAAACTCAACTTGCTCGCCGCTGCGGTAGGGTCGAGCCCCTTGCGTACAGTTTCAACAGCTCGCGTGGGCTGCACTGAAAGGGGTCGGTTATAGATCGTTATACACCGCGGAGATGTAATGACGGGTCCTGGTTGGCTGATGCATGGGCCATACAGGGTTGATCACGGTTTTTATATACCGGCCTGCAGTCTAAACTGTAGGGTAATCCCCGGTTGTCGGTGAATGAAGAGCAACGTGAAAACAAAGCCAGGGTTTGAGGCAGCGCTTGTAGCGCGGTTTCTCTAGCGTGTATGGTAGGTTCTGTGACATGGCAGATTCTACAAAATTGTAGATCCTATAAAAGTATAGACACTCTATAAAATTGAGGATTCTATAAAATTGTTGTTTCTATAAAATTGTAGATTCTGTAAAATTGTATTTCTATTAAATTGTAGATTCTATGAAGTTATAGACATTCTATAAACTTGTAGATTCTATTGAACTGACCAGATGAATTTACTTTTGGTTTGACCAGACGGCAACTTCATCAACACTTAATAATAATAATAATAATAATACTGAATATTGTATAGGCGCTTTACCCCGTTTCATGAACCGGCTCAAAGCGCCGCGAACTGAGCCCAACACGCACGCTCACGTGAATCACACACATTCTCTCACACACTGGATATAAACACATTACAATCAGACCAGACTACGAGTGCGCACTTATTATTTCATTCTAGTAGGGTGGGTGGGGGTGGGTGTTTGGGGGTTAACTTTTTTTCCAACAACACATACGGGTGATATCAAAGACGGGGCGACGATGAAAAAGCCAGCACAAATATTTGGCCCCAGCCGGGATACCAGCTCACGACCCGAGCATTAGAAGTCCAACGCTCTATCATTTGGCCACCCCAGCTCCCCACCCATTCTAGTAGGACAAAGCCGTATAAAAATGAATTGGCACTCTATTTTAGTTTAACTGGCCAAAATGTGAATGTGACCATACATTATTTTCAACTTGTGTGCTGATCAGCCGACATTTGCAATACCGTTGAACGCAAGAAATTAGCCAAGAGTCAATATGTTTTTGCACACGAAACATATGCCAAAAACTACTCCAACTGTTCCCAGGGAAATCATCGTGAATACATACCACCCACTAAGGCCAGATGTCAGAAAGCCACCTTTTCGAAAGAATCCACAGTTCTTCATCGATGCCTCCTTGATGCCTGATTTACGACAGATCATACTCCTCCACCGTGAGTTGAAAGCCAAACTATGTTTGCCATCCGCCAGAAGATAACACCGATCAGCGGAAACGATAGTGAAAAGGCGAGAAATCCCTCGTGTAGTGGCAGTGCTCCACAAGCAACGCGGCTGCCGTCTGGTCAGAAAATGAGACGAAATGAAAGACGTTTTCCACCTCGTCGATGGAGCTCTTTGGCTGGCTGATCGTCTGCGAGATGCATTTATGTATGGACAGCGGTTGTTGGTGGTTGAGAACGGGTGGGCAGTTTGCGGCTGTCCTAAATGCAAATTGTGTCCGAGCAATCGAGCAATCGAACTGGGTTTTTTTTTTCCTGGTGGTCCGGGGAGATTTAACCTCGGTGGACCAATCGTGCTGGACACAATTCAAGCCAGATCTAACACCAGACAGCCGCCGTGGCTAAGTCAGGGGATGGGTGTGCTAAATGATGGACTGGCCATCCAACGCTGAAGGTTTTTCAAGTTGAACTGGTAAGGATGTGAAGAAGATTGCAAGTTTATGGACTCAACTTCCGACTTACGTAGGCTCCAAGCCGTTGGGTGGTGTTCTTGTAGTGTCTGGCATTGTTCGTCTTAGATACACAGGCACAGTTATCGCCTAACACAGCCCAGCACTAAGCAAACAGAAGCCGAAACGCAAGCCCAAAAGCACAGCTTCTGCCACAGCCGTGATCTGTCAACCCCTCCATGCATACAGTTGGAGGACACGTTCATCACAGTGTAGAGGGTGGGTGGGTGTCTGGGAGTTTAACGTCCTTTTCCACCACGTATGGGCGATATCAAAGATGGGGCAACGAATAAAAGGCCAGCACAAATATTTTGCCCCGGCCGGAATTCGAACTCACGACCCTACCATTCACAGTCCAATGCTCTACCATTCGGCTAACCCGGCTCCCGTCATAATTTAGAGGTTTGATAGCTATAGAAAACGCGAAAGTTTTTATACATATCTTCAGTTCAATCTAAACTTACACGGGGTAATTTCGTCATTGCTTTGCCAACTTATGTTTTGGAACAGTTTCGCTCGTGAGTGCCCCTGTACGCTGGAAATACTCTATCGTGGTGATTAGTACAGCTCTTAATGCGATACACTTTGAGCCAGCGGTTGCACATTCAAATTCTACGACTGTTGTTACACTACTGGAGCGCTCAGTGTGGTCATCGCGTCATCGAGTACGCTTCTGATGGCTCAGTGCCAGCATTACAGACACTGTCACTGAGCCAACACTGAGAAGCGTACTCGATGACGCGGTGACCACACTGAGCACCTCAGCAGTGTAACACCAGTCGCAGAATCACTGTCACTGTGCACTTGTCTCAGCAGTGTAATGATTTATACTACGAAAACAGCTCAGAAGGACCTGTGAACATGAAAATGCTAGCATCAGCCCCCTTTAAATAAAAAGGAAAGTGGCTTCTTTGCAACTTAATAATAATAATGAGTATTGTATAGGCCCTTTACCCAATTTCATGAATCGGCTCAAAGCGCCGCGAACGGAACCCAACACGCACGCTCACGTGAATCACACACATTCTCTCACACACGGGACATAATCACATTACAATCACGTGGTGCGCAGGGTCAGCTCAGCTATTTAAATTTCGGAATTTAGAATTGCATTTATTTTTCAGATTGTGTGGGCTGAACATTTCCAAAGCAGACGGGAGGAAGCCGGAGTGCCCGGACAGAACCCCCTACGATCGGCCCGAATGAACGGTGCCACATACGAGAAGAAAAATTCTTTGCCCCGAGTGGGACTCGAACCCATGACCTCTCGCATTGGTGAGAAGTCTCTTAACCACTAGACCACCGACCGCCCCATTGTGATTTAAAGGGCGCGGGTCTTTGTGGAAGATTTGCGAGCTGCAAGTGATTCAGGTTACAGTAGGCGTTAGTAACCGACCAGCAAGGGTCACAGATCAGATTACGGTTTAACTTTGAATGTCCGCGGCCTTTAAGTGCAGCATTGGCGTTTTACTTGCAGTCTGCCCGTAGCACTGCCGTCGTTTAGATTTCAACTTTATACCCCTAATCTCTTCCAGTGAAAAAATGCAAACGTAATACGTCTCGCGTTTCCTTTGAGACGGAAACTTTTAAATGCTAATGTCTCAACACATCTTTGGTCACGAGTCGGTTTGAGCTGGGCGATCGGTGGTCTAGTGGTTAAGACTTCGCCACCAGTGCGAGAGGTCTTCCTCGAGTCGATTTTTTCCTTCTCGTACGTGGCCCCGCTCATTCGGACCGATCGTCGGCGGGTTCTCCCCGGGTACTCCGGCTTCCTCCCCCTCTGCTTTGGGAATGTTCAGCCCACAAAATTTGAAAATGAATGCAATTCTTAATTTCGAAACTTAAATTGCTGAGCTGACCCTTCGCACCACGTGATTGTAATGTGTTTATGTCCAGTGTGTGAGAGACTCCCTCAAATACGACACGTAGTGGAAAAGGACGTTAAACTCTTTAGTGAAGTCACTGGAGCACAATTACTTGGAGTTACAGAGTACAAGCCCACTCACAAACCAACTCCCTAAATAAAAATTTCTTCTGTGATCTGTGTCTAGCAATCTTGGAATACGCACATTTAAGAGATTTTAAGTTAATATATTTCTTTTCCCATTTACCAAAAACGCGAAGAAGAAGAGATTGAATAGGTACAGGTGTGTTGGCGCACAGGTTTAAATTTCTTGAGAAGGTCAAAGCGCCAGCAAGATGGATGAAAACAGCAATTTGTAGAACGTCTGCTGTTTCGGTTTTCTTTGTGCAAATCGTGAAAAATTTATCTTTTCTAACAATACACGGAGCCAGAAACCTGACGGGAAGGGGAAGAAGTGTAGGGGGGGGGGGGGGGATTTTGTTTTAACATCACGTGGTGATGCTCGTGGCAACCAGAAAATGGCTAGCACAAATGTTCGGCTCAAATGCGAGAATCAACCTAACTCGCGAACCAAGCCAGTGATAGCTCTTGGCTTGGCGTCCATGCCTCTACAGTACCAGTAGGAACAGGGAAATTTGTGGCGACTCAAAGCGATGTCCTTTGTAAAACAAAAGAACAGTCTAGAATGGTCCAGAATAACGCCACTCGCCATCCTCGAAAAGTCATTTGCCCCCAATTGTATAGGGGTCTAAGCACATACCAGTTACAATTCCTAACAGCTCGCCATCACAGTTTTCGCTCGCTCAGAAACCCTCAGTTTGGAACTGTTGCTAAAGATACGACCTCGACCTCTTGGCCACGTGACTGGGGTTAGAATCAACCTCGTTACTCGGGCATTGACAGTCACCCTATCACCTCGGCTATCATTATCATAGCTAGCTGATGCACGGGGGTTATCAAAATGAACGCCCTTTCCCCGTTGCTACGCCGCTCCAAAAGTTTCGACACAACATCTGCTCTCATCTAAAGCCGTTATTTTAAACACGAGCGTATACACAACCCTGTTCCGGGTCCGTCGATAACTCCAGGCGCCTGCGACGACCGCCATGTCGGGCTAACCGAGACCGAGCCGAGCTAAATGATACCTAAGAAGGAAAAAAGCAAAAATACTCGGTGACAAGGAAAGTGGACAGCTGCGAACAACTTTGAGGTCCCCGTGTTTCGTATTTCACAGTGTGCACAGAAGCGCATTCTCAGCCTGTTTCGAGATTATTGCCTGCATGAGTTGTCCCCCGTGTATACACAGACCCGCAGCATGCATGCATTTTTTGTGGCAGCTTTGTGCTCTGCCACGAAAAATGCATGCGTATTACGGCAAGGGAGACAACCCATGCAGGCAATAATCTCGAAACAGGCTGAGAATGTACTGTGCTGGTGAATGCGACAGTTTGCACCGCTTCTGTGCACACTGTGAAATAACACGGGGATCTCAAAGTTGTTCGCAACTGCCCACTTTCCTTGTCACCGAGTAGTTTTGTTTTTTTCCTTCGTAGGTATCACTTAGCTCGGCTCGGTCTGGGTTAGCCCGACTTGGCCGTCGTCGCAGGGACATTGAGTTGTCGACGGACCCGGAACAGGGTGGTGGCTAACCAGCGGCTTCTCTCACTGCAGAATTCTGCATACAAATTTTGCCTGTAATACAGCAAAGATTTCTCATTGAAAGGCGATTTGCAGAGCACTTGGGATGCAGCTGAAACACGAGACGGTGTGATTTGATCGACAAAGTTGCATGTCATACGTGGGCGAGTGGTCTGAAGTCTGGTACAGTGTATTGATGTGGAGAATCTGAAGCTAATACTGAAGATCCTGGCTGGGGCCGTTTTGTATCGGTAGTGGTTTCCCCGTGCGAGCTTCAGGCAGTGAGATCAGTCCGAGACGTCTGTTTAAGCTTGTATGACGGTGTTCGATAAGGTATTGGTGTATTGGTAATCCTCTCTCTCTCTCTCTCTCTCTCTCTCTCTCTCGGGGAGCCGGGGTGGTCGAATTCTACAGCGTTGGACTTCTAATGCTCGGGTCGTGAGTTCGATCCCGGCTGGGGCCAACTATTTGTGCTGGCTTTTTCATCGTTGCCCCGTCTTTGATATCACCCTATGTGGTGGAAAAGGACGTTAAACCCCCAAACACCCACCCACCCTCTCTCTCTCTCTCTCTCTCTCTCTCTCTCTCTCTCTCTCTCCATGTAGATATGTGTATCTGTGGGTGTGTTTTTTTTTTTGTAGTGTAGGTTTCCTAGTTTAGCAAGGACAAGATAGAAGAAAGGTCTTAGTACCTATATATTTTACTTTTGGAAAATACAGTTTCATTTCACTTCATTTCTCTCCCAAACAAACATTCAAACAAACAAAATCTCTAAGAAACTGGCCTCCTGGTGTGTGTGTGTGGTGTGTGTGTGTGTGTGTGTGGTGTGTGTGTGTGTGTGTGTGCGCGCGCGCGCGCGCGCGTGTGTGGTGTGTGTGTGTGTGTGTGTGTGTGTGGTGTGTGTGTGTGTGTGTGTGTGTGTGTGTGTGTGTGTGAACTGACGATTTACGACGGCAGTTTTGTGTTGAAGTTGTTCCTTCTGTTGCTGTAGGATGATTTACGCACGGTGAAGTGTTCCCGGCGTTTTTTCCAAACAAACAGCTGATGCCATTGATACTTGCAATTACAAAAATACGTAATGTGGTGCCGTGTCTGTAAGCCTGACGTCAGTTTCTACTGTACCCAGAATGACGTCACGCTGACGGTTCACCATAACCACGAAACGAGGCAGTCGAAGGTCATACCAGCGGCGTGATCAATGGTCTATAACGAAAAGAGTGTTTTTTTATCACACATACAATTCAGCGAAATTTCTTGCATCTGGTCAACTGCGCTGGCATTCCCAAGCGACAACAAAATAAATAGCTACCCAGTGAGCAATCAGGCAGCGGCCCGCAGGTGGCCACGATCGGGTCAGTGCCTGCAACAGTCGGCAGGCGGCAGGCGACTCTCAGCCGCACTTTGCTGAGTGTCCGACAAGTGTACCGTCTACATATTCCTATGATGTGAACGTTGTTTCGTGTTGCAGCTGGATTTATAGACGCTTGTTCTTTATGCATTATGCTGTTGTCTTCTGATTATATTGTTGCCGGGGTGGCCGAATGGTAGGGCGTCGGACTTCTAATGCTCGGGTCGTGAATTCGTATCCCGGCTGGGGCCAAATATTTGTGTTGGCTTTTTCATCGTTGCCCCGTCTTTGATATCACCCTATGTGGTGGAAAAGGACGTTATACCCCCAAACACCCACCCATCCTATTTTGTTTCCATGCAGCTACCACTTGTACTTTTTTCTGATATCCTCCATACCCCAAAATGGGCTACAGGAATAAAATATCTTGTATCTTGTAAAACTCTGCAACCAACCATTGCCTCGGCTTGCGAGCGGCTTACAACTGGAGGCTCGGTGGCCGACAGCGGGCCGCCTCCGAGCTGATCTGTCGGCCCAGCACAGCTCCGTTTTGCAAAAACATAGTCGGGCCGCTTGCTTTCGCCAACAGTGGGCCGCTTCCTATGCCGCATGCGGCCCGCCTTTTGCCCACCGTGTGCGTGCTCACTGGGTAGGGACCACATCGCTTCTGCAAATGATAAAAAGCGGCTTTGGTCGTAAGAAGAACGTTATAAACCAGCCGGCTAACTTGTCAAAAGACTCCCCGGTGAGTTCAGCCGACCGTTCCCAGACCCCGTCCGGAATAAAAACCATAGCACTGGTATAACCGGATAAATAAATTTATGCGGTAGTTATCGCCCAGTTTACGTCGAGAATTCTCAAGACGCTGATTATGTCGCGGTGCCTTTGGTGCACTCGTCTTCTGCAAAATGTGCATGTACTCTGTGCTGTCTTCGGTTAAGCTGCTTCTAACCCTACGTGAAACCCATTACAAAGATATAAATTCATGGCTCAATGACAGAACAGTCACTCCATGCGAATACGCCGATACTTCATAGCACATGAGAAGACAGTTAAGCAATTATTATTCTCAGTGATTCAGGATGACTAAGCCTCATTTTGACCATGCCTGCATATCATATTTTCGCTAACCTCAGGGCTGATTTGCTTCTTGGATCAACTTTAGCCTCAATACATTCTCTAATATCAAACGGTTCCCCGGAGCGGGAGAGTGGTAACTGGCTGACACAGATTCTGTGCAGCGCGGGATGAGCTTTGAAACTGCGGCAAATGACAGACGAACAATGTCGTTCAAATATATTGGTAATAGTATTTTTGATCTTTGGGATTGTGCTTGTCAATTTCGCAGCGGCCAAGTGAGGGGAGGGGGGAAGGGTGGCGGGTGGGGGGGGGGGGTAGGGAGGGGGAGAGACAGGGAAAGAGGTTATTACTGCAACAGCTGTTGAAACACTACGCTGCCTCTCATACTTCTGGATGTTTTGTCACACACACACACACACACACACACACACACACACACACACACACACACACACACACATGGCACACACAAGCAGAGAGAGACAGAGAGACACAGAGAGAGAGAGAGACAATGACAATGACAATGACAATGACAATGACACTTTATTTTCCAAGGATAGAAGATTAGGTGCGCAGACCTGTCTTACATCTTGTCCTTGCTACTCTACACACACACACACACGGTTGCTAGAGAGAGAGAGAGAGACACAGAGAGAGAGAGAGAGAGACAGAGAGAGAGAGTGTTTCGCACCAAAGTGACAGTGTACACATGGTGTGGTTTTATTGTAATCTAAGTTAATGAAGTTTCCGGCTGGACAATTCCTCCAATTCCGGAGTGTTGTTTATGCCTACTGAAAACAGACTCCACTTATAAACAGCCTTCCTTGGCGGACACACTGGATCTTCACACTCCGGGCGTTTGTGAGATATGGAAGTTTACGAAACTTTACTTCTTTCCACAGAATACCATCAATTTTCAAAGTGGTGTTCAGATCTTGCCTATATAAAATGTTGTGCGCTGGTCAGTCATGCAGACTTCACTGCAATGACCACTTTCAAGTCAACAGACACGGACATCATATATACGCTTATAGCTTTAAAGGCCTGCAATCCCAACAAAAAGCCTCATACATTTTTTTTTTAACCTGCGACTGTTCAAAATGCATGGTCTACTCCGTGAAGTTGCAGAGTGTTCAGCGCTTCAGAGATCGTATAAACAGCATTGCGCTTTTGGTCACAGAGTAAGACATCGTTACAGTGCCTACGTGGTGCTGTGTTCTGCACGAGAACACTTGCAGCTGCGACATCTCTCGCTCAGTGTCAAAACGCCAAATGAGTTGTGAAATCACCGAGGTTCCTCTTGTCTTTTATACAGGTCCCAGAGACACTGGAATCTGTGTAAGACTCATGACACATGGTAAAAAAATGGAACACAGTTTAAAACACACTCTGGGAAAATTAAGGCAAAGGCGTGTCGTGGCCGCACGTCACACGGAAACACGGAAAAACACCATGTTCGCTGTTTGTTCGGATTGAAAAAAACAAAAAACAAAAACTCCCGTTTCATATCAACCTAACTGTGTTGATTCTGCACTATGCATAGTCGAATAGTGTTTGTTGTTGCTGTTTGTGTTGTTGTTGTGTTAAAGAAAGACACTGTTTGCGGTTTTTGCTGAGATTGCAGACCTTTAATGTGCATTTCCTGAACAGTCATTCAAACAAACAGGACAGCAAACGTGTTAGAAAGGAATCATGATACGCTTAGAGAAGGAAACGGTAATGACTGCGAAGTGGTTACAGGTTAAGCAAATAAAAGCGACATAAAAGGATGGGTGTTGTGATATTTTTACTATTGTTTTCTGGTCCTTTTCTCGTCCACCGTTTAATTTTTTCCCGCGCGCCGTGTATGTCAGGACGTCCGCAGAGTTACCTTTTGTTTGTTTGTTGAAGTTATGTCCCATTTGTTTGTGTCCTGAGGAAGGCGAAAGCCGAAACGTTGACCCGTGCCGTCCTTTGTGAAGGTTAAGTGGTTTCTGCCCCTTTTATGTCGCTTTTATTTGCACGCTTAGAGAATTAAAAGCAAACAAAAAATATAAAAATGACACAGATATATCCCCGGTAATCTCCACAAAACCCAAATAAGAAACGCTGTCTGGCGTTTTTGTCATTGTGTTGGAGCGCGTTTGGCGTTTGGAGTTGCAGTAACCAAAGCTTTTGACGGAGATTATGTTCTAAAGCGTGAATGACGTCAATGTGTTATTTTTGGACTAGTTTCATTTCCTTGAAAAAGGGCTTGTCGGGTTTTCAAAAAGACAGTGAAAATATCGATTCAGGCTGGTGTCATTTACGCAGACAAGAAACGGAATGACATAGAACACTGGCTGTTACAAATGAATTATATATGTTCTGCATAAAAATTCGTTATTTGAGTAAATGGCATTTGCGCTTTCGCCGGTTGTCTCTGTTCTGTTTGAATCTATGAACTTCAGTTCGCGATAGATACTGGACAGAGTGTCGCTTACACAAAATTAGGTCACAAATTAGATCACTTATGTCGTGTTAGGATGTATGATGACTGTGTGTATGTAACGTGTATGTGACGTGTATTTAATGTGTATGTGACGTGTATTTAATGTGTATGTAATGTGACATGTATTTAATGTGTATGTATATAATGCCACTCCACTACTGTGAGGCGCCCAGAGCTCCAGCAGCAGGTTGGGCGGCAAACAAATCCTCATTATTATTATTACTATTATTGTTATTGTTCTTACAACTTCCGGAATAACCTGGGGAGCCGGGGTGGCCGAATTGTAGAGTGTTGACTTCTAATGCTCGGGTCGTGAGTTCGTATCCTGGGTGGGCCAAATATTTGTGCTGGCTTTTTCATCGTTGCCCCGTCTTTGATATCACCCGTATGTGGTGCAAAAGGACGTTAAACCCCCAAACACCCACTCACCAACCCGGAATAACCTTTGCTCTGCGATAGGTCTTCAAAATTGGTTCCATAAACGATTATCGTTGAAAATCGTCGACGACTGCAGCCTCAAGTGCACTAGATGTATTGTCCCATGAAGCTCGAAGACTCTGCAGCCGAAAGCTTGGGAATAAGTAAAGCCCTAAACTGTCTGCCAGTGTTGAGTTTGGGGTGATCGTCGCGGTAGAGCGATGTCCCAGCCGTAATATTACGTACCTGTCAGACGCCTTCTGTCCTCCGATGCTGGGCATTTTGTTGTCCCAAGCATTAGGCTGGAGACATACGGTAGGCGCTCCGGCTTCCTCTTTTAACGGTCCGACCGTCTTCAACACCCTGCTCCAAAATTCTCCGCGATTCCCCAACCCTGCCAGATTTCAAAGTGGGTCACAAGACCCATTTTTATCGCTCTCACCTTCCTGGAGACTGAGTAACCAATTGTCTCCACTGCTTGTGTTGTGCTGCGTGGCTATATTTTTGTTGTATCAGTATTCTGTACTGTTCTCTCTTCTTACTTCAGTTGTAGAATGTGTGTGTGTGTGTGTGTGTGTGTGTGTGTGTGTGTGTGGTGTGTGTGTGGTGTGTGTGTGTGTGTGTGTGTGTGTGCGTGTGTGTCGCGCGCGCGCGCGTCAAAATGTTCGTTTGAATATAATACCTTCTCAAAATTTATCTTGTATTTACCTGCTATTGTAATGGCGCCTGGAGCTTCTACTGAGGAACCGGCGTCACATTCAAATGAATTTTATTATCATTATTATTATTAGAGAAAGGAAAGCACCCTGATGTTATGTCTTTGCGCGCATTAATATTCATGACCTTGATACAGATGTAGCCAGATTTAGATCTAATGCATCCAGTGACGGAAACGGCGCAAGAGATGTTTAAATAGGATTACGTTTAGTGTTAAGTTTAGTGTTAGGTTTACGGGTTAGTGTTAGGGTTAGAGAGAGATTTGCAGTTAGCTTTGGGATAAGATTTAGGGTTAGGGTTCCAGGGTAGGGTCCGTGGTATTGGCGCAATCGCAATATCGAGAAGACGACCGTAGTGCGTTTACACGAGGTGCAAATGAACCTAGAGAGTCAATAATTATGAGCCAGTCCTTCATCCCAGAATAGGTTGTTTGCAAAAGCAACGCTCGAAATCCTTGTTATGGTTGCTGTTCAATCAGTTGTTCCATCAAACTCCCTCTGGAAATCTCCAAATGTTTTAACGTCCAGCGAATTCCGATTTAATACGGAAATAACCTTTTATAGATTGCTCATGAATATACATGCGTGCAGCCTTTGAGCGCGAAGACATTCTTTCTGGGGCACGCATCACCCTTCAGGGTAATGGAGCCCTGTGAACAGGCGGGGTGGGTAAACGCGTTTGGTTTGTGATAACAGCTGATTGCCACTGGTATATCATCAGATATCTTGTGAAGCGTATTTGGTGCGGTGTGGATGCGTTTGAGCACCAGAATCAGCCGCGCTGAATCGGCCTTGCGATCGATCGAGGTTTGCACACTAAAATCTCGCCGATTTCGTCAGATTATGCCCACTTATCGCCACTTTTCGAGTACAGATGTGAGTGTAGTAGATGCATAAAATATGCCGCACAGACGTATACTCTGTCAGATACAAGCCTAAATAGCAAACTAGTGTGTTGTTACTTAAGTACTAGTGTGTGTGTGTGTGTGTGTGTGTGTGTGTGTGTGTGTGTGTGTGTGTGTGTGTGTGTGTGTGTGTGTGTGTGTGTGTGTGTGTGTGTGTGTGTGTGTGTGTGTGTGTGTGTGTGTGTGTGAGTGTGTGTGTGTGTGTGCGTGCGTGCGAGCCAGAAGAAAATTTTCTGCCATCGACAGACAAGAAAGTTATATTGAATTGAATTGAATTGAATTGAATTGAATTGAATTGAAGTATCGCTGCGTTAGTATAGTTCGCCCCCTTGTGTCATTTGCACCTACTCAGTGTAAATTGACTGCGACCGTCTAAACAACATGGCGATTGCACCATTACCACAAGGTAACCCCAACCCTAAATCTAAACCTAACCCTAAACCTATCTAAGCAGGCGAACTCTACTAGATGAACGTGGGTGCGTTGGTATCATGAGTTCGCCCAATACGGCCCAGGGGTGCGATCTACACTCACTGAGCCTAAGTATCACCACCGCACAATGCATCCAAAACCAACAGCGTTTACCCACCCTACTGAAGGCTGGATTGCTGACAAGTCAAGACAAGTTTGTTTTTTCCAACCCTCTGGGGGCATAGGAAAACAAGAAATAAACATATGAAAATCATCGAAAATATCAACAATAAAAAACAACAACCAACAAACAGGAAAAAAACTACAATAATAACAACAACAACAACAAAATCAACCAAACAAAAAGCCAACAAGAGAACAACCGAACAAAACAAGGGTGGGTGGGTGTTTGGGGGTTTAACGTCCTTTTCCACCACATAGCGAACAAAACAAAATCAGGAACACAGCATATATACACACACTCGCGGGACCGATGCGCGAACACGATATAGCGGAGGCCATTGGTTTGGGATCACGCTGGAATGATCACCAGTGATTTACAATGCGCTGACTAGTGACACAATCCAACTCTGTGACTGTGATACAGTTTGTTTGTTTTGTTATCCTCTGGCCGTGTTTTCTTCAATTCAGTTTTTTTTTTTTCTGCCACAACTCTTTGCCGTCTCCAGTGGTGTTCCTCCCTGGTAATGGGTGGAATCCAGGTAGGGCTCGGAAGTTGGGGCAATTTTTATTATGCATGATGATGAAGATGAGGGTGATGGTAAGATGATGCTATGGAGGTCCGTGTGGTTTGGGACTGCGGGACAGGGCCGCATTCCACGCTTCCTGTTATAAATATCCCGGCATGAACCAGGCCCGGGAACTACGGCACCTGCGGTGCCGGCCGTGTAATCATCCACATCATAAGACGTATCATACTAAGGGAAGCACCCCCAAAGTCGCACCCGTGAAGTGGGTGAATCTCGGCTGTGTGGCAACAGCCTCCCCATTGGACCCATAGCACACCCACTCTGGGTAGGAGCCGACCTAGGTAGGAAAAATCCCGCTTGCCTCGGCTGGGACTCGAACCCGGGTCTCCCGGTCCATAGTCCGAAGTGCTAACCACTACACTACGGGGGCCGGTTCAATTCAGTTTTTGTACACCGCTTACCGTCTATGTAAGTAAACTTGTCACGTGCAGCGTGCAAGTTTGACGTCATGCTTGACGCAGGAAATAGGTCAGATGGACGAGGCAGTTAAATGAAAAACATCATCCCACATCTAACTTGTAGGAGGGTTCGGGGCAAATCTCCTGAGAGATACTGAACCAAACAGAGGGGCATCAACCTCGTACAGCTGCGACAAACATAAACAGTGTTTGTATGTTCCAGTAGGTCGTGGGGATACCAAAAAGAAATTGCTGTCCGGAGTGGAGTGGTCGGGATACGAGTCCCCGGTGAACCGCTGGTCACTAGATGGCGCGACTAGCGAGTCTCCAGAGGTCGCCACAGGCGGCAGAGGCGAATACATGAAATGGGAACTACAGAGGAGTTGTAAGCGAAGGGTGCGGACATCGGCCAACCGATGGCGGCGGTACGATATGATGCGTCATGCATGCGACCTTACTCAAGTTACTGTCCTGCTGGTACGATTCGAAGAGGTTTCTTGGCTGGTGGTTGTTTGGGAGTTTAACGTCCTTTTCCACCACATACGGGTGATATCAAAAAAGACGGGGCGATGACGAAAAAGCCAGCACAAATATTAGGCTCCAGCCGGGATACGAACTCACGATCCGAGCATTAGAAGTCCAGCGCTCTATCATTCGGCCACCCCGGCTCCCCCGATACGAAGAGGTATTAGCCACGCCGGGGTATGCGCATGCCCAAGACTACCAAAACGAGGCATGCTAGAGAGAAAGATATAAAGATGTGGAAAGAAAACGAGGCTGCTCTGTGTGTGTGTGTGTGTGTGTGTGTGTGTGTGTGTGTGTGTGTGTGTGTGTGTGTGTGTGTGCGTGTGTGTGTGTGTGTGTGTGTGTGTGTGTGTTTAAGAAGACTAAGGAAAATCCATTGAACGCAATGAAACGCGGTTTGGCTTAGTGGTATGATTCGGTATCATGTCATTAGTATTTTCAAAGAAGCGGACTCGTTTTGACTACGTTGCGCATGGGTGGGCTTATACGTACCTGACTGTGTCTCACCACATCGTGCAACATTGGTTTTTTTCACAAGTTACGATGATATACTTACCAGAGCTGGGCAAATTTCGCTAAAATGGCTGCAGCTTCCCTCACTTTGATGCTAAGCATACCGTGAAAACTGAAAGGCCGAAAAAGTTAAAGGGAAATACAGTTTTCACCAACGCTATCGTCGTCATTTTGGACGGATGAAGCGAGACCCATAGATCAAAGAATTCATCTAGGCACTAGGTTACAAATGCCAGTAAAACACACGCAGTAACGATCATGCAAAGAGGAAGTCGTGAAAAATTTCGTATATGGAAGCTTCACTTTTAAACAGTCGTCAAATGGAGAAACGCCACGTGTCGAACACTAAAGCTTACTGAAAAAAAAATAGTGATGTTTTTCTAAGGCCAAAATAATACAATACCTATGCTTATCCGACCGGCCCAAAACCTTTTGGAGAGAGATTAAAAAGAAAATGAACAACAACAAAGGACAGACATTCCAAATTTCCCAATCGCGTCTGCTGTAGAAGAAGAAGAAGAAAGAAAAAGAAAAAGAAAATAAAAAAAACACTCTGAACCCGATGTCAAAAACGGCGAAGCTGCTCGGTAATGTTGCTCGCCTTCAAACCAGTGGTCCTTCTTAGAACAACAACAAAAATTTTAAAAAGGTTTGCGACCTGGTTACCCGGCCTTTGGGGGCATCTTCCCGTATGCACAAGTTTTGGGGGTTTTGTTTGGGTTTTTTGCGGGGGGGAGGGGGGCTAAGCGCTAACCCCAGTCACGTGGCTAAGAGGTCGAGGTCGTGGGCTTGGTTCCCGAGTTAGCTAAGCGCACGTGTATTTCTTACTGAACAGCCTTTGGCTACACTACAATACAAAGTGCAGTGGGAGCATGATTGTGGTTCCTCCGGTGACGTCACAAACAAACGCGGAGTGACACGAACAAATAAACAAAACGCGCAAATAGCATGTGCTGAGCTAAGCCAAGCTTTTTCAAGATCGGTACTACATACAACTGTCTGTATCCGCAATACTCGAGGCTCTAAGAGCTGGACTGTTCTTCCTCTGCTGGATTCTCATGCCAAAGCCTTGAGGATAAAAATGTTTTAGGGAGAAAGCTACTGTCAAAAGAAGGGCCTAAATTCTTATAAAATCCGTGTTGTTTAGACCCTTTTCCATGTGACAGTATAACGTTGTTTTACAAAGAGAGGCAGTGACAAATGTTTGAACCTAGCTAGATAGAAAGATTATGGCAAATGTTATGATAGCAACTCACACTCACCATATAATACGTGTTTATTGTTTTATTTCCATCTTCACGTGGCATCCCCATAGGAGGAATTGTCCGTTCAGGGACGCTCGTACGTTCACAGCTGTATTCTTGCATAACACTCATTACACGAATGAAAGCAGTGGCTTCAGGGAAAGCAACAAAAACTGCCCATACTTTCTCTCCCTTTCCGTCGCCCTCTTTCCCCCCCCCCCTCCCCTCCAAACGCACACACACACACACACACACACACACACACCACACACACACACACACACACACGCACGCACACACACACACACCACACACACACACACACACCACACACACACACACACACACACACGCACACACACACACACACACACACACACACACACACACACACACCACACACACACACACAACGCACACACACACACACACGCACAGAAGAGAGAGAGAGAGAGAGAGGGAGAGAGAGAGAGAGAGAACGAACGAACAAAACTTTATTTTACAAGGATAAAAGATCAGGCACGCAGGCCTGTCTTGCTACAACAAGTAGGATACAACTAAGGAAACACACACACACACACACACACACACACACACACACACACACACACACACGCCTCCACTCCCCCCCCACCACTTCTCTGCTGACTGTGTTGTTCTGCATCACATGAGGAGTCCTGGCAAACAACATGACAAAAACCACGCGTCACATCTTCATGATTTCTGATATTGACACTCGCCGCACAAATCTCCTGTTCATAACAGTTGCCGGAAATTAACTGAGATAGTCTCTCTGGCTCGAAACCAGAATCGCTCACAGCAGATATGCTGTTTCGACTTTCTCTGCATTTGAAGCACAGTCTTCTTCTTTTTCTTAGTCTTCTTCTTCTTTTTCTCCTTTTTAATCTTTTTTTTTTTTTTTCTCTCAGTTCTTCGCCATCTGTTTCTTCGTCTTATTTAAGTTCTGAATCATCTCTTTCTCTTCCTTCTTTCAGTTCCTCGCCATCTCTTTCTCCTCCTCCTTTCAGTTCTACACCATCTCTTCCTCCTCCTCCTTTCAGTTCCTCGCCATCTCTTTCTCCTCCTCCTTTCAGTTCTACACCATCTCTTCCTCCTCCTCCTTTCAGTTCCTCGCCATCTGTTTCTCCTCCTCCTTTCAGTTCTTCGCCATCTCTTCCTTCTTCTTCTCTCAGATGTACAAATCTCTTTCTCTTCCTCCTTTCAGGTCTTCGCCATCTCTTTCTCCTTCTTTCAGTTCTACACCATCTCTTCCTCCTCCTCCTTTCAGTTCTTCGCCATCTCTTTCTCCTTCTTTCAGTTCTACACCATCTTTTTCTCCTCCTTCTTTCAGTTCTTCGCCATCTTTTTCTCCTCCTTCTTTCAGTTCTTCACCATCTCTCTCTCTCTCTCTCTCTCTCTCTCTCTCTCTCTCTCTCCCTCTCTCTCTCTCCCTGTCTCTCTCTCTCTCTCAGTCTAGTAGTTACTAGTGATTAGCAGTAGCACATAGTGTTTAACATTAGCGTGTAGCAATGTCGGCTGTAGCAACGGCTGATTAAAAAGTGACTTTTTACCCTGTCAAATAAAGTTCGTTCGTTCGTTCACCTTCTTCTCCTTTTTACTCCTCCTTTTTCTTCTTCTTCTTGTTTCTGTCTTCACCTTCTGTTTCTCAGTTTCTCCTTCCCGTCGGCGTTCCACGGTTCAATGCACGCTCGTATTGCACAAAATGCTCTTTTTTTGCTGTTGACTCTGGCCAGAGATGCAAACTGTTGCCATCGCTTTTTTGTGTTATGCTGGGGATTATCTTCAGCCATTGTCAGATCCTGTTCCTAGCATAGCAAGCGTCAGTCGCTGGCATCAGGAGATAACAGGCGTGTTTAGTATGACATGGTAAAGAGGACTTCGCTCAGCAGCGTAAACCATTTACATACATGTGAATTAGGCTCACACGGCAGAGGTCGCTAGCGGCTAACGCGCTGCGATTAGCTGATGGTACCCCTAGTTCGGGTAACCCATGAGTGATCGGGGAAGTCACATCCCGGGTTCGGG
Source organism: Batillaria attramentaria (assembly GCA_018292915.2). NCBI lineage: Eukaryota > Metazoa > Mollusca > Gastropoda > Batillariidae > Batillaria > Batillaria attramentaria. Next base: position 472,741 of record JACVVK020000266.1, read on the forward strand.
ACACAGATTTAAAAAAGATAGACCCCCTGCGGTGCTGGAAGAGTGACGCCGCCGCGCGCCATGTTGCGAGTACCTGGAAGTGCCAGACGCTATCAGCTGTTTACATAGCGCGCATAGCATTGGCCAGACGCTATCAGCTGTTTACATAGCACGCATAGCATTGGTCCGCTTTATCTCACGTCACATTTCTGATGACGTCTTTCTAAAGAACTTTGTATTTCGAGCGAGGCGTCCTGTACACAGAGCATCTGAGTTCTGGTATTCACAAGAGGCCGCGATAGCGACACTCGCAAGCAGCGGTGGCAGCGTGCGGCGGTGGGTCTATCTTTTTTAGGTCTGTGGTTCGGGATCCAAGCGAACAAACTTTTTGGTGGCTACATCTTTTGCGTGGTGGCTAAGCACAGGAGAACGCCAGGCTAATGTAAGAAAAATGGCGGCGTACCTAAGCTGTACGATGATGTTTACTAGCTGAGCTTGATTGAAGTTAGAATGGCATCCCCTTATGGCGCAGGGCGAACCTCATCTTGCAGTGTTAGAATGGGACATTTTCCACCGAGACACGCACGCACTGTAGCTTGCAGGGGTAAAGTGTACATGAATTTCATGGGGCGTTATTCAGCGTCAGTTGTGACCTATCATTCTATAACTATTGGTCCAGCCACCACAGAGAAATTAATGTGTTGATTTTTTCCCCTATGGTTGGATACATGACCCTCGATTACAGGAGAGGGACATCATGACTATGGTACCCCTAGCGTGCCTAATTTACATGTAAATGGGTTACGTTGCTCAGCGAAGTCCTTATCACGTAAGTCCTGCTAAACATGCCTAATATCCTACGAAGTCTGAGTGTGGCTACCCATGCGGAGGGGTCTTTGGATATGGTCACACACGTGACCCTCTCATCCAAGGGGATGACATTAGGCGTGGTTGGGGGGCCGGGATAGCCGGATGGTAGAGCGTTGGGTCGTGAGTTTGAATCCCGGTTGGGTCACAGTCTTTGATACCAACCATATGCCGTGGAAAAGGACGTTCAACTATCAAACAGCTTCTCTCTCTCTCTCTCTCTCTCTCTCTCGTGTGTGTGTGTGTGTGTGTGTGTGTGTGTGTGGTGGGAGTGGGAGGGGGGAGGGTGAGAGGGGGGGGGGGTGTCGTGTGGTGGTGGTGGTGTAGTTGGTGGTGGTGGTGGGTGGTGGTGTGTGTGTGTGTGTGTGTGTGTGTGTGTGTGTGTGTGTGTGTGTGTGTGTGTCGCTGACTACGTTTTCACGTCATTGCAAGCGACATAAAAATAGCCTATAATCTGTCACGTGACGTGTCAAGCTCTCAAACACCAACCCTCCCACCCCTAGCAGTATTCAACCCACGAGGGCCAACATCAACAACAACTGCAGTTCAACGACAGCATAGACACTGTTTCTTTGTACCTATAGCAGAACGCCCTTTCTTCGCGTTTCAGTGTGACAAGAAATGAAGACGGACAGACACCAAAGGGCAAAGGACTTCTTTCAGGCTGCGTCGAGGCTCGAGATCACTCTTTGTCACCGATTTGAAAATTCTGTCGATGAGATACGATAGCCTTCAAAACCTCATTGTGCTTAGTCTGTTTCTGTGAAGTCTTGAAAGCATATTGGTTCTGCGTTTCATTATAAGCGTAGGAAGAAAGGTCTGAATAAGCTGACAGCCACCGAAACTGAAGGGAGTTCCCCCCTTTCATAAAGACATCGTTAGAACGTTTAGGAAATCGTTTTAAAAAATAAAGCCACAGCCAATTCGAAAAAGGTGTAAGCGCCTGTGAATCTCGTGGCACTTAGACCCTTTAGACAGACAATGGTAATTCTGTCTGATCTTTCGTTTTGGCACATGATAGGTTTCAGTAATTGTTTTCTACATTTTTTTTTCTTGTAGCGGTTTGTTGTCAGTGAGTCTTTCCGTTGTAACAGTAATATGATACATTTCATTAGACCTTGCCACCTGCTGATATGAACTACAGTGCTCAGGAGCCTACTTCACGTCGCGGTGTTAACCTTAGCTATATTCTGCCTATCACGTCTTTTCTGTCCCAATGCACGTCGGCGGGACAGGCCATGGGATAGCTATCACGGCTTTACAGCCAGGCTATTTTTAACCGAGGGAACTCCCTTAGTAATGCGGTGGCCTGCGCGTGTGTACTATACCCCGTCCGTCTCTTCCACATCCGCAAACAAAGGAAAATGGCATCACACGTGGTGACCAAGCGAGTCCGAGCGAATTTCTCCGATCGAGAAATTACAGCAATGCTTGAAGAGATCGGGAATGGATGGAGGAGAAAAACAAACTGTTTACGGCCTGCAAACGTGCAGTCGAGAAAAATCCGAAATATGGAAGGCTATCGCTGATCCGCCAACGAACGAAGGAGTAACCACGACTGAGGGAAAGCCTTACAATTTAGTTTTAAACCGCAAGAAGTTTCCGCCGTGTTAGGGAAGTTATCCCTCCTAAAGCTGGGAATAAAGTTCACACCAAAATGGAGCGTAGGATAGGCCTAGCACGGGCTCGTGAATTCCAGACTCGGTCGCTAACGCGAGGTGAAAAACGTAACATTAGACTAGAAGCCTAACGCTGCGACGTTGAATTAAGCCCCAGCTCATCAGGATAAGTAAAACCAGGAGAGAGAGAGAGAGAGAGAGAGAGAGAGAGAGAATGTGTTTTCTGTAAGAGAGAAGCCTGCCTTGCCGTCAGACCCGATGTTTGACATTTTCACGCCGGGTTCCATCTAAAACATAGGACTGGGATCACAAATGGGATTAAATACTTTTCTTTTCTTTATTCTCCCCTTTTTATCGTTCGAACGAACAAGGCTTTTGCTTCTGTTTGCTGAATTCCTGTGACACATGTTCCTAAAATGTTTTCTTTTTCTTTCTTTCCAATCTGCTTGCGAATGTCACGTGCAGTAACAGTTGTTCTAAAGTAGCTGCTCGCTGGAGGATCTCTCTCTCTCTCACACACACACACACACACACACACACACACACAGACACACCAACACACACACACACACACACACACACACACACACAACGCAGATACACACGCACGCACACGCGCGCGACTACACACACAATTTTTCTGTCTTTCCTATTCTGAAACCATTTTATGGAACTCACTCCTCCCCGTGTTAAGACAGAGCCATCACTTACCACCTTTAGAAAGAGGCTTTATACATATTTTACATAAACAGAGACCATTTGTTTCATGCATACATTCTATATGTGTCCCCAGTAATTTCCAGCATCCATGTCACCAAGCCCATCTTTTTAAAAAATGTATCATTAAGCTTTGTTTATGACTGGGTGTGCGTGTGTGTGTGTGCGTGTGTGTGTGTGTGTTTGTGTGTGTGTGTGTGTGTGTGTGTGTGTGTGTGAGTGTGTGTGTGTGTGTGTGTGTGTTGTGTTGATTATAACGATGCGCGGCGTGCGTGCGTGCGTGCGTGTGGTGTGTGTTGTGTGGTGTGGTGTGTGCGTGTGTGTGTGTTGCGATGTGCGTGGTGTGCGTCGTGTGTGCGTGTGTGTGGTTGCGTGCGTGCGTGCGTGCGTGCGCGTGCGTGCGTGTGTCGTGCGTGTGTGTGTGTGTGGTGTGTGTGTGTGTGTGTGTGTGTGTGTGTGTGTGTGTGTGTGCTTACTGAGTTTCTGCAGTTTAGCAGCGGCAAGGTTTTAGACTGGCCGACGGCCAGTAACTACTACCGTTGAAAAATAAAGTTTTTTTGTAATTTGTCATATCTCTCTCTCTCTCTCTCTCTCTCTCTCACACACACACACACACACACAACACACACACACACACACCGGACAAAAAAAAGTTCAAAGTGTGCCCTCCGACTGTGAATCATGTTTTGGACATGGCCATGTTTCTCATCAAACTAACTTACGACAGACGTCTTTTCCTAACTGATCTCCTGTCTCGAGAACTAACTAAAACTTCGCGGACTCGGACATGCAAATCCAGTCACCTTAAAACTACACAGTCAACCATGCGTGACTTGGCGGCTCCGTCAAAGGATTAGTCAGATCACCAGCTTGAGTCTGGCACCGTTCTGTGCACAAGCGATAGTGCTCTTGAGAAGACACGCTGTCCTTCACTGATCCTGATTTTAGTGACACTGCAGTCTGCGAGATGTCCAGAAAGTCCCCTGGCTATGGCGTTGAATAAGGGTGGGTGAGAGAATTTCGTGATTTATCTTGTCTTCATCTGCATTCACAACCGTCAGGCATCACAAAAGGCTGCAATTTTCACTGCATTAAAAATCATACCCAAGTTTTGCCTGAAGAGTTCTGGTCCTTGACTTCAGTGACGGTTCTTGAAGTTTACAAGGGAGATTAATCCAAGTTCCGGTTTACAGTTAAGAAACTGTAGCTTAAGTTGCTTAACAGGGTCAAGGGAAAAATTGCAATACTTCTGAAATACATATATACCTTAAATAAACAAGCCGCTAAGAAGAAATTTAAACGGGAAAAAAAAAATGAAAATACCTCAAATAGAGTATGAGTGTGTGCAGAGGCGAGGTTCATCTTGACAGTATCCACCAGTGTGACTAGAGACTGACAAAAGGTATCACACCAGTGTCAGCCCCCTCCCTCTCATCCTCCCCCATCCTCCCCCCCCCCCCGACCCCTGCCCCTACCCCCTTTACCGCCCAGTTGGCGGGAACGCCAGTGCATCATAGGCAACTGTAAAAAGGGGTTTGGCACGTGGATTTGGACTCAGGCACGCTCCAGCATTAATTGACCAGCGATCACTTCCAGAACCCCCGCAAAGATCAAAGAGCACCACCGACGTAGGGGGTAGACCCTCCACGACCCCCGGTCACGCTTGACTGAAAACGGATCGGTCCCCTGGAGAGCTTCCAGTCATCTTGTGGCTGCGGTCTGATAAATCCAGGATTTCCACTGTCGGGACCCAGGTTTTGTGCCACCCCACGTTCATGGTGTTCGGTCGGTGAGTATCTTGATGGCTTTGGAAGACTTGAAGTGGCAGAGCGTGTCATGTTTCTGGTTTTGACGTCAGAAGAGAAAGGGGGGAATGACGCACAATAGAGACTTCGGGTCTTGTTGCTTTATTTACTAATTTGTTTGAAGTTGACCTGTTTGCCACAGTCAGGGATACATCCCATTTGCTTTGCTCGGCAGTTTGAATGAATTCAATAGCCGGACTGTGAAGTTAAGCCTATATGAACTTGTCCTGCGTAAACAAAGTTCTGGAAAACTTTTCATCGAATGCACTGCAACTCCTCTTTTCAGAGGCCTGAACAGAAAGAAGACACTCGATTTTTTTTTTAAACTCCTGTCAGGTACGTGTCTCTGAATGGTAGTTTTTGTTTCCAGATTGAAGCGTTTTTACGGTTGACTATGATTAATTAACTAATAGGGAATATACAGGCATTTTGAGGCCTCATGCATTTGTCGCGTAGTCTCAATCCACATGGACCTCCATGGCAGCATCATACCATCACCCTCACCCTCATCATCATGCATAATAAAACTTTTGCCCCAGTTTCCGAGCCCTCCGGGGATTCCATCCATGACCTGGGAGGAACACCACTGGAGCTGGAAAAGAGATGGGGCAGCAAAACAACAACAACAACAACAAAATTGTTCTCTTCATAGTTGGCGGTCTGCTTTAAACAGCACACAGGAACTACACAAACCGTGCCTCCTGAACACAGATTAGTCACGTTTAGTTAACTAGGTAATTAGTTTATCACTTAATTATCCTACTCATGTACGCACTTACCTAGTTAACGTCCTTCCGACAGTCAGCTGAGCAACGCATATTTTCCGTCACATCAGTGAAACAAGCAGATTGACGCTGGCGTGTAACCACCCAAACCGTGTTCAAGAGAACACAGGCGCGGACGGAATCGACAATAACGGCAGACTATAACGACAAGCAACACCCACACCAACACACCCACATACACCAGAGCCCACCCACCCACTTGCCCGCCCACCAACTTGCCCTCCTTTTTCTGCATATTGTGCGCTGTTCGGGAATTTCCTGGTTATGCACGTATTAGCTGCGATAAAACTGCAGTGGCGTTCTTCATAGCACGTGCTAAACCTCACAGCATAGATAAAAACAATAAGCTTTTATCCTGGAGAGAAGAAGCTGTGTTTGTTTAGGCGTTCCCCATATATCGCTTGCTCAGCGGTTTTTCCCCCTTTTAAAGGCACAGCTTTCGGCTTTTCTAGGTTTAAAACACTGGCATAGTAAAATATTTTTCACGAGGGTGTGTGTGGGGGGAGAGGGGGGGGGGGGGGGGAAGGGGGGATTGTGAGTTTAACGTCTTTTTCCACCATGGGGGGGGGGGGGGACTCCAACGATTTTAAAAATAATAATAATGATGATGATCATGATGATGATGACGATAATAATAATAATAATAATATGGGTATTTAAGGGACACCCTCCCTCCCGCAGGAGCTCAGGGCGCCTTACAACACACACTCACTCACCCAGAAACACACACAACATGCCTCCACACATACACTTAACTACAAACACATTATGTGCAGCATCATGCACGTTTTAACTGGTCCGTTTCAGTCCAGCGGGGAGCCGGGATGGCCGAATGGCCATACTCGTTTCTCTATTTTTTTGACTAGTTTTCTTTCCTACCAGACCGACCGGGCGATCTACGTCATATTGCACAGGCACAACGGAGGTGTAGGTGCCAAATAATTAGCGTGGTAACATATGCGTATTTGGCAGCTCAGCACGTCATTTTGGCCCCTGAGAATCGTTCGAATCGTCCTACTCTAACGATGGAAACGTTGACCTTATGCTTTATGTAGAACACAGCCTTGACAAACTACAGATGTTCTCCCAAAAGGTTTGCTCTCGCGCAAAATCATGCACCTCATATTTCGGTTGTTAATTTCGTGTCGCCAGTTCATAAGACACTCGGCGTGTTCTGGTTGGTTGTAATAATTATGGTTGAAGAATGTGTCTAGCCGCGGCAAGAAAACCTATGGTGGACAGTCGCAAAGCCAGCAATATGTATTTATTTATGCATGTATTTATCCGTGTATTTATTCAGTTATTCATTTATGTTGCCAGTAAACTTGAATAAAGATGATACGTTTTCTGGTGGTTGTGGCGTTTGAAATAATTATGTCCTATAGGAATTAGCATGGGTTTCCACCGCAAAAACGGGAGCCGGGGTGGTCGAATGGTAGAGCGTTGGACTTCTAATGCTCGGGTCGTGAGTGGCCCCGGCTGGGGCCAAATATTTGTACTGGCTTTTTCATCGTTGCCCCGTCTTTGATATCACCCTATGTGGTGGAAAAGGACGTTAAACCCCCAAACACACACCCCACCCACCCACCCACCGCAAAAACAGCTATTTTTTTTTATTGAACATATGTTTGTGTGTTTTCCAAAACGCAAATAGACAAGATCACATCAACAGGACTTTATTCTCGTATTGTAAACACAGTACCGTGCAAAAGAGAACGCTTTGATACTGGTTTGAATCTGGTTGCCATGGCGCCTCGGCACTGACGCGACGTCCGTTTGCAATGAAGGTATACATAGCCACATAACAGCGAGCACGCACGCACGCGCGCACACTCACACACGCACACGCACACACACACACACACACACACACACACACACACACAGAGACTAACTGCTCTTATTTTTATATAACATTTACTGCAGTTACTCAAAGGTTTCACAACTGACGACAACAAAATACTATTGATTCTTTCTCCACACACACACACACACACACACACACACACACACACAGAGAGAGAGTAGCATTACCAGGTCGTCTTGTAGAATGACCCTCCATTTGCTGCTATCTGATCAGACGAGACAAGAAGACAACGGATCCGAAACGCAAATAGACAACATGACACCAGAACCTGCGCGTTTCCTGACACGCACACAGAAAGAGGCGGGATAGAGACATGGGGGGGGGGGGGGGGGGTAGGTTAAATTCCACGTCCCCTCTAGACGTTTTTGTTTTTGTTCTTGTTGTTTTTGTTTTTGTTCTTGTTGTTGTTGCTGGGGGGTTTTAAGGGCATGTGTCTTCAATGCCCTTCTTGGACATGCTGCCTGTTTGACTTCTTTAGCTGATAGATATTTGCCGGAGTACTTTCTTTCCTAGTTTGCTTCATATTATTTTCCTTCTTTGATGTACGCCGCCGTTCCTGTCAGGAGTGCTTGAGTCGTTGGTCGTTTTCCAGCTTCTGTATGCGAGGGCACTTACAAGATCAAGATGTACTTCGACTAAGAATGGAAGTGGAGACAGTCTGCCTCCTGGCGCAGGATCTTGCGTTTCCTTGCCAGTCTTTCCCCCTTCTCTACTATTCTTTTGTTCTGTGAAACGGTCTCTAATGCTAGAGAAGTCGCCGACTGAGCAAGCATTGTGGGTGGCCTGCGCCAAGGAAGATCACAGGTGGTGAAGAATCTGAGACGGAGACTGCGAGAACAAATCCCCGGTCATGTTGATGTGATATATAAGATGATATGATTCTCAGATTAAAGATTAAGCCGACAGGCCTGTGTCTGGTCTTTCCTGGCTACTTTTAAGACACTACTATATGCCACTATTCAGTCTAGGCTCATTGGTCGTTCTGGGCTGTTTCAGTGATGTCTAGCCTCACACGACTAAGACACTTGCACAAGTACATGCACAGACAGGCACGCAGTAGCATTATATTATTATTATGATGATTATTCAGTTGTAACTCGAATAGATCTGGACTCCAGAGTGCAGTCCCCTTTCACCTAGCAGCCGACATCACACGATTGTCTCCCCTGTTTCACCCAGCAGCCGACAAGGGAAACACGGCTGAGTTTTTCTCGTTTTAACTTCAAACGTCAGTGTGTTTCTTTCGGAACTCTACTAATCTCAAAGATAGACTATTACCAGAGCACAGACGTAGTCACAAGCGCGACTGTTGCAAAACAGAATTGTAGTCAGTATCGTTAACTTCAGCAGTCATACCATAAGATCAAAGACCTTGTGATATGTTTCCAAGATCTTTGATAAGATCGTCTGCAGAGTACACGATCGGCAGTAAACGGGCATGGCATGGCACTAGTGAATCAGACCAATACTAGAGCAGTCTTTTCAGACGAAGCTGGGGAGATTTCTGAGAGACGGGGCGAAGTTCTCACCGAGAGCAGTTCCAGGTGCCATCTTGGTCTGAACTGAGAAGTTGCCTTTTAGTTTTAACTCTCTCCATGCTGACAGTTCCCTCCCCCGTAGCATACTAACAGATGGTTGCTGCCCTTTGACTAGTAGGAACCTGTTATGTCCGCGCTGTATTTAGTTCCGCAGTTTAATGATGTCATAATTGAGAATCAAAATAGAAAGTTGGCGATCCCGTAAATTGGACGCTCGGGTCGTGAGGTCGTATCCCGGCTGGGGCCAAATATTTGTGCTGCTTTTTCATCATTATCCCGTCTTTGATATCACCCGTATGTGGAAAAGGACGTTAAACACCCAAACACCCACCCTCACCCCACCCGGTAAATTGGACATCTGCAGCCAAGTGTTGTGGACATAAGGGCCCCAGACTGATGGGGGCCGGCCTTAGCATGGAGAAAGTTAAAGGCCCTATATTCGTAACGGGCGCTCAGGGAAAAACTGCCGCTTACGAAGGTTTCAGGCTATTTGCCAAGTAGAAGGAGGTTTCATTTGACCATCGCGACCGTTTCTGTGACTTTGCGGCTTTTAATATTTGAGAAATACGACTTTCTTTGAGCCTACCCTCCTTTTCTTACCGGCTGTCCGGCAACACGAGTCTAAAAATAGCCACCAACCAGCGCCTCAAGCTGCTGACCGAGACTGCAAACTATGACGTCACAGTCAGTGCAAGTGTAAACATATTGCTCCCGAAAAAGTGAGTACGAGGTGTGATTCCTAAGACAACCCGACAACCCACTCCCGTAAAAACAAAATTCACGAGTTCATCGAAGAAGCGGGGCCGACATACGCAAGAGCGCGAGTATGCAGTCTAAAGTTTCCCGAGGAATAGAAACTGCCGCGGTGGCAGACTGAAGCTGAGGGACTGATTGATACGCGCTTGGTCTCTCACGTCGGGACCAAAGGCTCACGGACGTTTGGCATTCACTCCATGCTGATGAATACGTAAGTAATCACTGTAGTATACCTGTTAGTGTGACTAGATAACCTGACTTTTGTGTCTGAAGAAAGTTTCGTGCCGACTAAGTATCCGAACAGCAGTGTTATGGCGGACAGTGGTTTCGCACCGAGTCACCCCGGCCATACAGTGGTTTGTGTGGCAAGACAAGAATAAGTGTACTGGCAGAAACAGTGCAACTTGATATGAAACAGAAGCAAGTGTGTAACACCGAGTAATACTGTTCCAATTTTTTTCTCATTTAGGGAGAATGAAAAGGGAACATAATTATGAGATAAGAAGTATTCAGTTTTCACACAGTGTGTTACTGATAATTGAACCACCCAGTCACCAGTGACAGGCCCTAGCCAGTGGCATCTGTTTTTTTTTTTTAAATTCTGGTAATGCCCATCATTTTAAAAATTATTTTTCTTTATTGTGTGTGTGTGTGTGTGTGTGTGTGTGTGCGCGTGAAAAACTGCACAAGTGGGTTCACGAACCTGGAAACACTCAATACAAGTGGGTTTACAAAAAAAAGTGGGTTCACGATCGGTAAACCCACTTTTTTCAATACTTGGAAAGAGTAGCAAATGCTCTAAAAATGCCCCCCTATAAATATCTCACTGAACCCCCACTACTCAACTTTTTCCAACTTTGAGTGTTTGCGATTTCACACTCCGTGGTGTGTGTCGGTTTCTGCCTTTGGCAGGTTTCAAGGGGAAGTCACTCTGAAGAGCTATTGATTTATGTCACTTCCGGTTCGCGGTTAATACGCGCGTGCCGCTGCTTGTGGAATTTGTGGTGCTTTCGTGGATAGTTTTCTGCAACCTTCAGCATTCTTGCGTCCCAGACATGGAAAATAAAAAGGTGAGTACTGTTGTGCATTTGATCTATGCTTGAGTCTTGTCCGTATTTGACATTTCCTGACTACAACGACCTACTTCTCAGATCAAAATCAGTTTCACTTTCTGTGAAACACACCAGCATTCCAGTTGGCTGAAGGCGCTTGATTTTGTTTTCCCGACAAACAATTCATCTATTAATGTACTATCTTTAGGCATGGGAAAGGGTGTAGAACGGCTGACTTTCATGAGAAACTGCGCGGGGAGAAACGGGTGTCAGCGTGCACCAACGATTTGCATTATTCGATCGGTCGCGTGACACACACACTTGCCTCCGTTGTCATCTGTCAATCGCACAACAATCTGTCGATCGCTCAGTGCAGTGAGTCTAATGATAAGATTGTGTTGCCTACAATGTACGAATGTCGACAATATTGTGTTGCCTACAATGTTCGCTCGCGCAAAATGTGTTTCCATTTTAGTGGCCAACTTTACTATTTGCTGAAGATTCTGTGACTGTTGGTGCATGTAAGTTAGGTGTGTTTATTCCACCGGCAGACAATGGCCTTCTCTTACGAATGATGGAGACTGGATCTTTAACGAGTACACTTGATGATAAATGTTGTACTTGTATGTACTCGGAGTAAGCACCACACTCGTGTGTGCAAATGAGTTTGATTTCGAAGAAGGCAAAATCCTAGATCAAATTCTTACCCCATTTGGGATCAAATCCAAGACTCATTGCCTTTTACTTCAGCCACTGTTTTGAAAAAGATGCCGTTTTATTGAGAGGAGGAGGGGGGGGGGGGGGTGTCTTCCTGGTGTATGTGATTTTCTGCTGCTGAGTTCAGCCCAGCCATCTAGATGTGCGCTGCACCACCACAAGAAAGTGATTGTCACATTGCGCAGAGCAGTCATTTGATCTACACTATAAGCTCATCATCGGGTGATAAATTGTGCTGTGTGATCAACAGAATGATGTTGTGCGACCGACAAATTTAAGAGATCAATCATCTGAGAGATCAATTGTGTCGATCGCTATTGATCTCTTAAGCCCTTGGTGGATTGTGTGTATATGTACAGTACCAGTTGTATAAGTCTCGTATAATTTCCATTTTTTTTTTCAGACAGGATCTTTGAATGCGTCAGCTGTCTTCGAGTATTTGAAAGTCTTCAGGGATAATAAATGAAAAGGGGTAAGTGCAAACTTTACACTTACACTTACTATTTACTAATTTAGTGTAAATTTTGTTGTTGTTTTTTTTCTGAGCCAAACCAGGGCCCAGAATGTTTGCTTTCAATAATACTTTGCATCTGGTAGCCCGGAAAAAATGGTCGGCCCGAAAACTAGAGATAAAAGCTGAGTTAAGTTTTTGTTTTCAGTGACATGCATTCCGCTGAGACAGACAGAAAGAAAACACGACACACACACATACGTCATTCACCCCATATGAAAAAGCCTTATGCTTTGTTAATACACATAAGCCATATGGGCTTTGACATTCTGGCTGTTGTTGACTTTTGTTTGTCCAGATCTCGCAGTGCAGCAAGTCAGCCTGACGTTGATCAGGAAGTCCTTGAGGCGGAGAGCAGTGCAGCTGAGAGGAGGTACCGGACTATGCGCCTGGTTCTCCTGACCTCGTCAAATTCTGCTTCGCTTTCTTCGGTTTCTCACTGAGTCGGCCAAATCCGACAGTGGGAGTGACATTGTTCTTATTCTTGCGTGACGCTTTTACGAAGTGGGGAGAGGAGCAGTATGGGGAATTCTAGCTAACATTTGGCTGATTTGCTGATGATCGTGATCGCACGTGAAGATTATGCTGTGGGATATGGCCTTCTGTGAAATTTTATGGTTTCTTTGCATTTGAACACCATTTTTTTTGTTGTTGTTTCCTATCTGTTGTGTAGTTCATGTCATGTAGATTTTTCACAGTCCTTTTAAATCAATGTTCATATGCAACTTTCAAATGCTTTCTGAGTGTACAGTTCTGTGCTTGTTTAGCTGTTTTCACTGCTAGCACACTAACTTTCGGTGGCGGTTGATTTAATGTCCATGATTAAAAAAAAAAATTATTTATTTATTTATTTTTTGTTATTGATTCATTAAATTAATGAAGGTGCTTATTGTACAACTTTGTATAAGGGAGGTGATGATTGACTCAAGTATGTACATGAAAAGTGAGTCTTATAGTATGTAATGACCCTCCGGCGCCCGATTGTCCGTCCTTCCGCCCGTCCATCACAAACTTTAACATGGACAATATTCTCGGAAACTATTTACCCTACAGTTATGAAACGTGGCCAGTAGGTAGTACGTGACAAGACCTTTCAAGAAATACAAGTGAAGATGGCCTTGACCCAAGGTCAAAGTCACAAGATCAGTGAAAATTTGAAAAAAAAAAGAAGAACTTTAAGCATTTTCCCCTTGACTATGGCTACTATAACAATGAAACTTGGTGTACGGGTAGTTTAGGGAAAGGGCTTTTTTTTTTTTGGGAGGGGGGGGTGGGGGGGGGGCTGCCCAACTCTTTTTGCCAGCTCCAGTGGTCTTCCTCCCAGGTCATGGGTGGAATCCACGGAGGGCTGGAAAGCTGGGGTAAGTTTTATTATGCATGATGATAGAGATGAGGATGATGGTAAGATGATGCTATGGAGGTCCGTGTGGTTTGGGACTGCGGGACAGGGCCGCATTCCTCGCTTCCTGCCATAAATATCCCGGCGTTCACCAAGGGCCAGGGAACTACGGCACCTGCGATGCCGGCCGTGTAATCATCCACATCATAAAACGTGTCATACCAAGGGAAGCACCCCCAAAGTCACACCGGTGAAGTGGGTGAATCTCGGCTGTGTGGCAACAGCCTCCCCACTGGGACCACAGCACACCCGCTCTGGTAGGAGCCGACCTAGGTAGGAAAAATCCCTCTTGCCTCGGCTGGGATTCGAACCCGGGTCTCCAGGTCCATGATCCGAAGTACTCACCACTACACTAAGGGGGCCGGTGTGCGGAAAGGGCTTCCTTAATGTATAAGTTTGGATGACCTTCGGGTCAAGTCAGGGTCACAGGAATTGATGGAAATCGTGAAAAACTGCAACATTTTCAATTTCTTGGAAACTATTAGCACTACACTAATGAAACTTGTCCAGAATGTAGTTTGTGACAAGACCTTTCTAACCATGTTAAGTGAGGATGACCTTGACCTAGGGACAAGGTCACAAGATCAGTGTCATTGGGAACACAGTGAGTCACATGGGCTTTGTCCTTCTACTTTCAGGAAATGTTGAATGTTTTGATCATGTGGATCTTGAAAATTAATGCCCATAACTTGTTTTTTCATGTGTTATAACTGGCACTGCATGCATTCATTTTAGTGTCCAACATTATTTTTCTTCATTTACTTGCACTTCTTGCTTCTATTTTCCCAGTTTCATGTTTCTAAGAAATCCGTCTAATAATATTTCTGTGGGTTCTTTGGCTTCCTGTCTGTTTTTTATTTGCCTTTTTGGAGGTATTCTGCAGACCAGCCCTCTTTTGCAGTGCAAATTCACAATGTGGTATAAAGAAAATAGAAAGGGGGGTCTCTTTGTTTGTTTAATTCTTTGCATGATTTTTGTTTCTCACTACAAATTGAGAATCCCAGCGGTGGCCCGGTGGTTAGGGTGCCCACCTTGGTATGCGGAAGACCTGAGTTCCGAGGTGACCCAGTGTCAGTATACTTTAACTGGGGTGAAACATGAAGCCTGTGCTGTAACTTCTGGTTCATGTGTGGCACATTAAAAAGTCAAAGCAGCACCACCCTAAAAGAACCAGTGTAGTTTGCTGGGCATTAAAGCAGCTATTTTGAGTGTACTCTTGAAATTTTAATAATTTTTTGGAATCCAGTACATTTGTTTTGACGTCGATCGATGAAGATTCCATTGCAGTTGACGGAGCTGTTTTGTCGTTATTGTTGTTGTCAAGTTGATAGGAAACCGCCCCTCCCTTCCTCCCCCATTTATGTAACTGCTCATTCCCATGTTTTTGACCAATCAGTTATGGCCAGTCCATTTTGGCTGATAGTATGTACAAGAGTCTGTACATGCATGCTTCAGTGAAAGTGGATCAGTTGGCTAAGACATCATAGAGTTGTGCTAAATTTATTAACAGTGTCAGTAACACTCCTGAGAAAAAAAAAACAAAACGTTTTCCCCCGAATTTTCTCCTAGTTTTTGTTAATGCCATAAGTCATGGGATGACACACTATTTTTTCCAAGTAGGGAAAATTCAATATACTGTAGCTCCATTAAGCAATTAATAATCAACATACTTCAAATGGATTTTGACAAAAAATTAGTCTCAATCCTAAATTGTATGTGTCACATGTAAATGGTATGTAAACCATTTTTGAGTATGACAAATTCTTTGAAATCAGAAACACAACTTGTATACAAGTTTGACAACATTTAGTGTTGATTTGGACCCTGTAAATGATCGCATTTTGCGTCATTGAACCTTCTGTTCCTGTTAATGTTACTTTGATTTGAATAAAAACAAAATAAAGAGTAATCTGTGTCAGTTCATTTTGAGATTTAGTTCTGTCTGTCTGTCTCTCTGTGTGTGAGTGTGTGGAGCAAGAGGATACATGAAGTTTAAAAACAAAAACAATGAATGTTTTTGTTTATTCTTATCAGCTGAAGTATCTTGATTTTGGGTAGCACCAAACTGGGCACTAACACACATACCCACATTATGATTAAGCATTCACAACCTCATGAATGAGGGGAGTCAGGTTACCTCATGGGTTAGAGCATTGGACATGGAGGTTGCGGGTTCAAAACTCGGGAGAAAATTTTGTCCTTCTTTTTTCCTTGTTTCCCCCGTATTTAGAATAGTCGTCGTGGTGAATAAAGGCATAAAACAATGAAAACACCCGCCTGCTCGACCACCCACATCAATGAACCCAGTTTTCCGGTTTGGTGAACCCAATTTTATACACTCGGCACTCTAAAAATAGCATGAACCCACTTGTATAAAAATGAACCCACTTTTTCCTACGTCTGTCGTGAGGTGGCAAAAAACATTTTTGTAAATCTCTGGTAATGGTTGTTATTAGTAAGTCACAATGAAAGAGTGTGTCAAGCGTTGGAGCCCTAGGAGGTACAGAACTGGTGGAACCCATTTGTGCATATTATGGCAGGTTACCCACTTGTGCGGTTTTGAACGTATGTGTGTGTGTGTGTGTGTGTGCAGGTACTTTTCGTCAAGATCTCTACAGCCACCACTCATGCAGGTTAGCACACTTTTTGTTTCAGTAGTTTGTCGTCGAATTGCACAGGTCAAATTGCAAAAAATTATATACATATAATGTGTGTGTGTGTGTGTGCTTTTAATTCCACCAAGCTTGTATACCAATTAATGTACAGATGAAAATTAAATGTCATAGTATAAATTGGCTGTTTATAATTGCTTTTCATGTTTTCTTCTTGTTGTTTTTTTTTTGTTGTTGTTTTTTGTAAATGATGATTTATTCAGTATTGATAGGTGGGGGGATGTTTATAGTTCCAGTTTGGACGGATCCACCAGAAGTGGCAGGGAACTTCTGGTTCCACAGCTAGACGCAGCACATCAACCCCAGCTGCAGCTGGAAGCATCTTTGCAAGGGTAGGTGTTTACTCCTGCAATTTCAGAAATCTCAGCAAATTCTGACAGGTACATGTACTTCATCAGATACTGTGAAGTTGTATTTATCATGACGCACTATAATAGTGACACTGGTAGTGGTGACTGCTTGCGTGCTACAGTATGCTTTTATACTGTTTTTTTTATTTTTTTATTGTAGAGTTATGCATGCTTAAGCCACATGTATTATTCCAAGAAATCTCATACAACAGTGAACACATGTATGATCATGTTTGTTGCAATAAGTTGTCTCTTTCCCTTTTGACAGTGCCACTGCCAGTGGTGGTAGTCAGATGTCTGGCGTGGAACCACAGAGTGAGGAAGAAATGCCAGTGGCATCAATGTAAGTGAAGGGCTGTGTTCTGAATTTCTTGTCTAATCTTACTGTACATGTTAGTTTTATGAGGTTGGTTTACTTTGGTTGGGAACTAGTGCAGGTTTTGAGCCACTGTCAGTTGCTGACAGAACTCTCTCAGCTGTGATAAGCTCAGTGAGGCAAGGTGTGCTTGTGTTAGTGCACTGTAGTGTACCAAGTCTCTTAGTTGCCTGATGATAATCACCTTTGTGCTTGCAGTCACACTCACAAGCAGACAGCAAGAAATCAGCCAACTTTGGGTAAAAAAGAGGGCAAGTCAACATGTCACAAGTAAGTGATATCTTCTATGGTGTTTCTTTGGATTAGGGTTTCTAAGGTTTTCAGTGTTACTACATGTAATTGTATTCTCATCACGTCACATAATCATATCTGTGTGTGTGTGTGTGTGTGTGTGTGTTTTTCGTTTTAAATTTCATTCAAGTGTGTGTTTGTGGGAGGCTGGCCTTACCACTACAACAGTGACACAAACATTTAGTGATTTACTGAAAAAGAAAACAAAAACAACAGCCTCACCTACCCTACATTTTTTTTTTTTTTTGGTTTCATTTTACTTCAACTGATCATGTTTACTGTGAGATGTGTACATGCAGTACATGTACACTGACGTCTGTAAGTTGAAGCAATACATGTTTGTGTGTGGTTCTTTACAGAAGGTAGATACTGCCTCCAGAGCCTGTGACTACCAAGTCTGGGAGGACAGCAAGGAAGAATCTCCTGTCAAGATTCATTCATGGACCCATTTGAGTGAGCAAGATGCTGGTGCATATTTTTGTTTATGTTAATAGCAGGACCGAAGAAAGAGGTCTGTTAGAATGAAGTCATATATGTGAATCATAACTGAAGGAGAGTTACATTACTGTGTGTGCATTCTTGTACATGCATTTTCTACATAGACGAAGCATGTAATTTGTAAAGATTGTCAAAATATCACTTTGGGGTTATCCCTTTTGTGGAACATTCATATTGTCTTTCCAGGTGCACAAGTCGAAAAATGAAAACAACAGCATATACATATGTAGTAGTCATTGTGATAGTTGATAGTTGAGGGGGGTGGGGGGTCAGTTTGTGTACCCAGTGACCTTGTTGCTGGTCTAGCTCAGAACAGTTACGAGCGACTTAGCCCAAGTTTCACTAAGAGATCATTGTTGTTTTTTTCACTCACTATGCCCATTGTGTGTAGGTTCTTTACATGGCAGTTTTTTTCAGTTTCAGTTGATGAATGCCTTCTTTCATCATAGGCATTCCACTTAGGTGACAGTAGAAGAAAGGAGGAGGAAGAAGATCCATGTGATGTTGATGATCCTGACTATGAGCCTTACTTCCACTTGACAGCTATACTGTAAGTTGTTATTCAGTTCTTGAATCATTATAATGAATGATAAAGCAAATAATGAAGTAATGAGTTTGCTTATTATGAAATACAACCATACCATCCCCTGTCACCAACAACTTGCATTAAATTTTTAATAACTAATAACTTGCACAAAACCTTTTCTTTCTACTGTAAATGGTAAACTGGTGTTTTGTCATCAAGTTATATGAAAAATACGCTTGAAAAGTGTTGAGGAGGAAGATGAATTACCCTTGTTCACGTGTGCTCTCAGTTGCATGTAGACTACTCGACACCATTTAATTAGACACCAGAACTGGGAACTAGCTTGTTGATTTTTTAGATGGAGCTCCCTCGCCTTTTAGTTTTACTTCATGTGCTACATGTACTGACCTGTCTTCAGATGACTTTTTTTTATCATTGTTACTAGTATTATTTTTAGTTTATAGCACTGTGGATATTCAGTAGATGAGAGTCTTGCTTGAATGATTTTATTTACTGTCAGGAAATGACTACTGTACGTTGGGGCTGTGGGCATGGACGCTAAGTCTAAAGTTCCCTGGACTCTGTGTTTTCCATGGGATCCAGCGCACCTATCTGGAATCTACCATAGGTGGCCACTGGACTGACCACCAGCATAGTGAACTCTTTCCCGGGACAATCACCTATCATTCTAGGTAAAGGCTTCAGCGTGTGTGTGTGTGTGTGTGTGTGTGTGTGTGTGTGTGTGTGTGTGTGATTTCATCCATGCTCTCTATAAGAGTAAATATTGGCATCAGACATTTTCATCTGGTTTTGTTTTTAATTTCTGGAATGTGCATTTTCATCCACCTTCTTGTATGAGACAGTACTGGAACAGTACGCTGGACTATGCTTAATTTTATGAAAATCATAGGCATGTGTTTGAGTGGGTATCACCTGTTTTCTCTTTGCTGCAAGTCACAAGAGAAGAAAGGGGGTGGATTCAGGGGTGGGGGTGGTGGTAGGGGATAGAAAATAGCATACTATGAACACATGTACAAAAGCCAGTGCATTATCCATTCATTTTTGAACAGGCGCACGGCTGCACTGGAGGTGTTTCATCAGCACACACTGATGTATTGTGCAAATGGGTGTATCGTGTGCGAAACCTGCTAGCTGCTCTGGACCACAACATCCACAGTGACGGGGGCATATGGACCAACAGGAAAGGGGAGCCAGTGTAAGTAGCGTTGCATGATTCAGTTGTCTGCACAAAGACATGGATGGCACTCTTCCACCTCAGGGCAGATTTCTGCCCAATAATTTTGGGGAAATCAACCCCCCCCCCCCCCCCCCCAAAAAAAAAAAAATTAAAAAAAAATTGGGCAGTTGTGTGTTTAGGTTATTGACATGTGAGGTGAGGTTGGATGATATTGACAGTTCAGGACCCTCCCCCATATTTCTGGAGCATGTTGTTAACATGTTGTCGTCGCCCCCCCCCCCCCTTTTTTTTTCTCCCTTTTTTTAAAAGACATTTTCATCAGTTTCACCCCAGCAATGATGTATACGTGTGTCCATTGAAACTGGCATAGCTGTTGTTTTGTCACAAAGTTCACGTTTCAGTGACACTGATAGATATTGAGCTTTATATTAGCACATACAGCTAGAGTATCCAACTGAATTTCATCATGATAGCACTAGCAGTTGACAAGAAATGATTCCTACGGTTTTTCAGATACCACAGATGCTTCAGCAAGAAGACAGGGAGATGGTCTTCCCAGAGAAGGAGAGGAAGATGTACCCACACATTCGGGACCGTGAACTTTCAGCTGTGAAAATGAGGCTAGCTGACAGACAGGGCATGTGGCAAAGCCTCAGACCTTTGGAGGATTTCAACTACGCTGGCGCCTGTAGAATATCCACTATCAAAACAACTTGTTCAGTCCGAAATATCACGCTTTGAGAAATGAATTTGTTCATTCTGCTTTTGCTCATTTTCAAAGTCTTACAGTTGTGCATAGTTGTGCTGTACATCAGTACTGTCATCATACAGCTGTGCTACTTCCTAAAATCTACTTCTGTGCTTGTGCATGACTTATACATATTGTAATTACTTTGCTGTCATTCTAACAACTATGTATTGTACTCTGACATTGAAATTGTAACTGTTGCATCCGGACAAAAAGAGGAAATCGAGTGAATAATAATGGCCATCCTGAACAACTAAACATTGAATTGGTGTGTGGTGTGTGTGTGAGTTGCATGAGAAAGACCGATGGCGTGTAGGTGAGCCAAACAACACCGACAGCGAAGAAGGGAGAAGTTTACAATATTATGGAAAACTGCTTTTTTATGTGGTCATTTTTGTCAATTTCAATACTTTTTTCTCATGCCCTTCCTGTGGGTTCACCTCACTTTGACAGTTGAGTTCTTTTTGTTTGTTTGTTGTTTTTGTCTAGTTACAGAAGGCCTATTTTGATGGTGTTGAAAGCAATCAGTGTAGATCAGATCACAACAATTCTTTGCACTCAATGCTTGTAAAGCATCCAGAGCTGCTGTAGAAGGGAGGCTTTTTGTAAAAACCCTCTGTTACTGTATTAATTTTATTATTATTACTATGTAATACTACCTTTTGACTCAGTTCAATACATCTCTCGCTGTATCACAAACACGAATGCACAAGAATAGCTTCAGCATCTTCAGCCAAGGTGTATTGTGAACATGTACCACACATGCTTTGCTTTGATCTGTCAATTTTCTGCAGTTCCAGTGCATCTACAACTCAAAATTGTTTGTTTTTGCTTCTAAAAAAATACATAATCAAATAACCAAAGTCATAGTACTCATACACATCTTTTTTTCTTTGCAAGTCTGAGGAACTCAAAGACAAAAAGGGGTATTTTCTCACTTTTAGTGTTACATAAATAAAAAACGTATACACATGAAAGAAAAGTGTTCGCTCTTTTTATTCTTCTGGTCCACTTTTACAAGGACACAAGGCTTTTGATATAAAGTTCATCTACATACATTGCTCATGATTGATGCAGAAAGTCTACAGTCAGCACTCCCCTTTTAGCTTCTTGAAGACAGAGGGAGAGAGAAAAACAAAAAACAAACCACGACAATACCACCCATGTGGTCAGCATTTACTACATTTCTATGAACATGAGTGATTATTAGTGCTACCAACATGGTGCTCCATTACTAAGGTGTGTATATCACTATATGCAGCATGTAAGCTGCATGGCCGAAATGGCAGAAACAAGCAACATCAGTGAAGTTAGTGTTCAAACCAACAGTCTAGTTCAGCCTCGATGGGATAAACCCTGTGTAGTGGTTGATAGGGTGAGGATAGTGATCCCGAATCACCAACACACGTGGGGATGACCCGCCTGTCTCCTGCACCTAGACCATGCAGAGTATGAGGAACTGCCTGTACACAGCTTGGTGGTTAGCTTTGCGCTCGTCATCTTTGCCATTGCAGACAAGCATGTCTCGCCTCATTATCTGTGACAGCTGCAGAACCATCCTGTCCGGGTACTGGATTTACTAAAATAAGAAGAGTATTTCTGAGTAAGGTCTGTTATTTTCAACTGTGAAAAGAGATAGGAAACAGAATAACACGGACCAACAAGTAAATTTTATGCTTTGGTCGTAAATTTCAGGCATAATTATGCATTTGCATGAGAGGACAGGTGTCAGATTTTCACTGGTGCAAAGTTCTACGTGTTTCATAGTTTAATAATACCAGTTTACTTTTAATGAGGAAGTAGGTAGAGGAAGTACCTACTGGGAGCAAAAATTGGCATTGACCATAACCACAGCAGAGATGTTCCAAGTTCAGCATCGGATGGCATGTTTCTGCAGGAGACAAAAGTGCACCAGGAGGACTGGCCAGAATGAGGCATAGGGCTGTGGCCACCTGGCTGCCCCTCCTACAGCTCCAGAAGGCTGAATACTGGTATGAGGCCTGGCTGTGCCTCAATCATGTCTACCGTCATCCCCTTCAGTCTTCTTGTCTCCATCTTGTCCATTGTCTTCTGAAAATAGTGAAATATATACAATCCACAAGCATTTTAGTTATGTGTTGTCACTGGGTGAGGGCTCTCTCTCTCTCCTATTACAGTAATCAAAAATTCTAACCTGTTGTCCTGTTATTATTTCAACCTTTTAATCTCAGCTACAAGATACCAACCTTTTCATCTTAAAACTGGGACTTCAGGATGGCTTACCTTCAACACAGTGATTAAACACTACACTGTGCACACACATGGGCATGTGTTTGGCAGAGAGAAAAGAGTAATGGTATCCTACTTTTTGCTATTCAGGGATATTGAAAATAAGACGAGTGTGTAATGTCTTACCTTCAACTGTTCTCGTCTTTCCTCCAGCATTGCTGCCACAGTACGTGCTCCTAATGCTGCAGCACCTCTGCCCCATGCAAGCATGCTGATGATACATGCACTCCCTTCTCCTACAAGTACAACAGCAAAAAAAAAAAAGCAAACTGTAAAACAACCAGCTTGTATAATCTGAAGCACATTTTATGGTGAATCAGACACCGACTACAAGGACTTAGTTACTAGTAGGCAAAATTTTAATTTCGTTCTCTCCCTCTCCGGGCTCTGATGGTTTGAGTGTGACTGGAAATAAAATCAACCTCGTATTCCTCCCTACATCCCTCTCCTCACACCGGCACACACACACACACACACACACACACACACACACAATTGAATTTATCAACTGGTGCGCTTATTTTGAGCCACGGAAAGGAAGGATGATTCATAAAGTAAACTAGTTTGAAGATCATGGGAAGCGTTATCGATCAACACTGATCTTTCATTCTTTGCCTTTGGTATCCTGTCAACGAGTCAACGATGCGCTAGCTGACCCATTGCAGCCTACAAAACTTACAACAATGGTCACAGAAATCCAAACTGGAATGTCAAAGATTGGAAATCAATGCGTGAATGTTATCAAAATTATGAAAATGTGGAATAAAGCTTACCGTGATCGCACGTAGGCGGCCAGCCCACCAACAAAATCCTTCAGGCAGCGCGCGCTAAAGGATGTGACGTCACTGTGGTCTCGGTGTCCCCGGCCTAAAGCTTCACTGGCGTCTGCTTCGAACGCGATGACAAAACAAGCTTCCAGAGCGACACATGTGCCGACCCGAGACACCACAACGGTCTCAGACGCTATTTTGTGACCCAAGTGACTGATTCTGATGCACAAATTACTCGCATTCGATGATTTTTTTTCCACACGCTATAGTATGCTTGTCATAGCCACGTTCTGCGTATAGAGCCTTTAATGCACAGGCCGTGGTACGTCGAGTCGCTGACTCTCTTTCCTGCCAATGTTACTCAGCTCGCGAACTCACTCAAAACAAAGCACCCTCTCTGCCAAGTGGTTAAGCCTACATGATATGGTGATATACAAAGCCCAAAAGCACGGAACCAACTTGATGGTGCTAGCGCTCTGGTATATTTCTTCTAGCAAGTGGTTACTTCACCCGTGAAACGATAACTGATTTCGGTAGACGTTTGCTCGAGGCGAGACGAATCCGTGACGGCAGAAAATGTCTGTTACGTTTTGCGGGAAAGATACCAGGGTAGGTACATATACAGTGAAAATAGCAGTAGTATGGTGCGATGGACTAGTTCGTAAAATCCTTCCGTTTACCGATTCAAAGTGAGAAGTCCAGTTACTTTGCTTCTCTTCCATTCTGGAAGATACGCCGTGGTGGCCGTGCATGTGGTAGTGTTGTAGAGATCGCGAAAAGTCACTGCATTTCGATGGAAATTTCTAGACCATCCCACAACATGCTGGTGCAGTAACGTCAGTAGATTACGTCATCTTGGAAAGATTTCGAGCTTGCCAGTAAGTTGAGGAATGTTCTAGATCTGACCTGTTTAGTACATAAGCAGCCCTGCCCAACGTTCTGGGTTCTTCTTCTTCTTTCATGAATTTGTTCTCCGCGCATCCTCTGTTAATAAAGTATTGGAGTTGTATCCTGTTGTATCCCGTGTCTTCTCTGCTAGTGCACGAAGAGAGCGACATAGCAGGAGTAAAATACAACAGGTAGAGACCAAGGAAACCACGAACACGTGGAAAAAGTTCAAAAAGTACCCCCCCCCCCCCAAACAAAAAAAAAAAAAAACAAAAAAAACACGGGTAAGTTACGTATGTTTTGGTTTTTCCCCCTACCTTTCTCATAAGCTTCCCTATCCATGCTGTACCTGGTGTGCATTCAGTCAGTGTTCTTGTCTCTTTTGTTTTTAATACACTTACACAGTGTGTTGTTGCTTACAATTTCCAGTGACACTTAACTTCATGCGTAACCTCACAGGGTTAATGGGGTGGACATGAGGCGTTGAAATTCTGATAGTTATCACCCTTACCGGAAGGACGGTGTTCCCTTGGGAAATTGTTCCTCAGTTAACTGTTTATGAGACTGAGAATCCAAGGCTTGGTCTATGACTTGAAATCAGCTGAACTGCGATGTGCAGACCACAGTAAATTCCACCGCACTTGACCAGTGGAGCTTGAGTACCTGGACTTGCTACCTGTGCCTGCTAATGGTCTCCAAGCCCCATTACACTGATGAGCTGTGAACACGGCTCACCACTCTGGCAGCATCGGCTGATCTCAATCCCCCACCAGTGCAGGTTTCAGGCTGACGAGAGGTGCCTTGTTTAGGGCTTGTGGTCATTACAGGCTTCCTCGCACTCACCGGTTGTTTGTGTTGACTGAGATGGAGTGAGAGTATCTCACAGATATTGAGGAAAGTCGGTGCATGCATGTAACACAAGGCGGCTGCGATTGAAGGACCCGCCCAGTAGTATACTGTTAAAGGCACATTGACAAGGATGTGTGTGTGTGTGTGTGTGTGGGGGGGGGGGTGTTTGGGAGTTTAACGTCCTTTTCCACCACGTGTGGGTGATCTCAAAGACGGGGCAATTTGACCCCAGCCGGGTGGGTGGGTGTTTGGGGGTTTAACGTCCTTTTCCACCACATACGGGTGATATCAAAGACAGGGCAACGATGGAAAAGCCAGCACAAATACGTGGTCCCAGCCGGGATACGAACTCACGACCCGAGCATTAGAAGTCCATCGCTCTACCATTCGGCCACATTTTGCATACAACAGCCGTCTGCACTCAGAGACGATAAAAGGTATCAAAGAGCAAACTCATAATTTTCTTCCGATCTGATGACTCCGCTGATGTGGCAGTTCGCAGGTTGTTTGTCCAAATGCGTTGGAAAAAGACATTCGAAAACCGTCTCTCGTAGTTATGAGACTACACGCGACGAATGAACTTTTTGTCTGGGGACTGTAGGCACGGCCTCAAAACTGAGTCACAAAAAGCACCATGCCGTTCACGTGGTCCATGGAGGTGTCTGTGTTTATTTCCACACCACTTTGTGGTCATGGACGACTCGACTCGGCAACGGGAGCCGGGGTGGCCGAATGGTACAGCGTTGAACTTCTAATGCTCGGGTCGTGAGTTCGCATCCCGGCTGGGGCCAAATATTTGTGCTGGCTTTTTCATCGTTGCCCCGTCGTTGATATCACCCGTATTTGGTGGAAAAGGACATTAAACCCCCAAACACCCAGCCACCCACCCACCCACTCGACTCGGCAAGCGGCCCCAAGGCCAAAACCCCATCCTTCTACTCTGTGCTGTGTATTGGCAATACACAATACGTCCATGGCGTTATTTTATGGCAAAAGGATTGATTTCAAGATTAAAGAGGTTCAGTGACGCAATTATCTTTTTCCTCAAATGACGTCAGTGGACTTACTGCTTTCTTTACACGTTTCAGCCACACTGAACTACACGTGCTTCCCTTTTTGCAGTGTCTGGCAAGAATGTTTGCCAGACCATCGATGCCATGTGCTGGGCTCATTATGCCGCGGCACCTGATTGGCTGAACTCCATTGATTGACATGGTTGGTTAGCTGGGGTTTATCGTCCACGCCACAACGAGGTGATTGCAGACGCCCCTAGGGGACAGGTTATGGGGGATGGTGATAGCTACCCTAACTATACAGTCCAGCTGAACACATTCAATCCAGTCAGACTGCCAGGTCGGCCACATTTTATGTATCCTTGACTGTAATGGACAAGTTACACAACAGATACAGTGGAAGCTGGGCAACGTGAAAAAGGCCTGTACAAATTTTGGCCCTGTCGGGATTCGAACCCGGGATCTTTCGATCCTGAATCCAACGCTCAAACCGTTGAGACACCGACTCCCCCTAACATTGATTGACAGGAGTGAAGCACGTCCCAATGCGTTCGTGTTGCGAAGTTAGCGTGCGTTTCGTTCTTCCCAGTCCCAGTGTACATAGACTGTGTCCAGACATTAACACCAGTATGGGCTGGGGGGGGGGGGGGGGTTACTAGTGAGTCAGTTCTATTTTTTTTTTTTCCTTTTCCCCGACCCCAAAGGCGCCGTGAGCATGCTTACTGCATGGAAGTTGTTTTCGTAGCGCTATACAAATGCCCAATCATCATCATCATCATCACGCGCACCGGTAACCCACGAGCCATCGCGGAATCCATCACGCCCTCCACTTTGGAAGGACAGACAACTCAGACAAATCAGTCCAGCGTTATCTCATCTTCTGTCAACACGCTTTCGCAGGATCGTAATATCCACTCAATATCCTGTTACTTTTAAGCTGAACGGAAATAAGTTTCGCTGGAAATTAACTGTCAGCTCGTGCGCGCATCTCAAAGTCACGTTTTCAATCAATAAAATTAATCCCATTTTGATTTCATCTAGAAAGCTTTCTCGGATGAAGTGGATGTCTGCCATTCTAATATTACTCTGACAGTTCGTTGAGCCAGTCTCGCTGTTTAAAGAAAATCGGTTCTTGATGTTCGTGAAGTTAAACTTGAGTCTCTGTCTTCGAAATGAGTGCTGAGGGAGAAAAGCTCCCGCTTGCAAAGCTGTGAGGCTGTGAATAGATGTTCCTTTTGGCCCTATTTTTGTGCTGGCGTTTTTCTCGTTGCCCCGTCTTTGATATCACCCATACGTGGTGGACAAGGACGTTAAACTCTCAAACACCCATCCACCCTCCTTTTTGGCCATTGCGGCCATTTTCGTGACTTTGCGGCTTCAAATAGTAGAGAAATATGACTTTCTTTGGCCGAACGCTTACATACCTGGGCCCGTTTGTAAAAGTCGAGGTTAGAGCTTTTAGCCCTGGGTTAGAGTCTAACCTAGACCTAAACTAGCTCTAGGGTTAAATTTTCTGGGGTTTTTGTTTGTTTGTTTGTTTGTTTGTTTTTTGTTTTAATCAAGAAGCGGGCCCATTCCAGCAAGGTGCCTAAGCCGTTATAGAAGGATTTTTTTCTTCCTTTCTTCGCTTCCTTTTTTTAAATTTAATTTTGCTTTTGGGTTTCTTTTGTCCTAGTCTGGGTTAGGCCCGTAGCCGTTGTTTAAATTAACCTCGACTTTTACATACGGGCCCTGTACTACACGTCGATACGACGAAGTCGCTAAAAATAGCCACCAATCAGTGTTGTCTAGTTGGTGTTCAATCCGTAACCGTCAGTAACGTCACCTGCTCAGTACGCGGTACACTTGTCACAATCAGTGTTGTCTAGTTGGTGTTCGGTCCGTAACCAAGTCAGTAACGTCACCTGCTCAGTACGCGGTACACTTGTAAAGGAAGCAACCCTGTTTGACCTGGGTTAAGGTATCCGACTTCAGATCCTAAGCTGCCTGGTTCGATCCCAGGTGGGCAGGAATTTGGTCGGAGTTTTTCATTCCAAATCGAGTCAAAATCATGTGCAGACTCCTTTACGGTGTCTGTCATAAATTCGAGTTTGAATCCCGGCTGGGGCTAAATATTCGTGCTGGCCATTTTCTCGTTGCCAGCGTCTGTTATTATCACCCGTGTGTAGTGGAAAAGGTCGTTAAACTCCCAAACACCCATCCCCCTCCACCCACAAGAAGCACGCATTTTGTAAGTTGCCACGAAAATTGCATGCATGTTGTGGTTCTGTGTATGCACGGGGGACAACTGATGCAGGCAATAATCTCTGAAACAGGTTGAAAATGTACTGTGCTGGTGAATGCGACAGAACTCACCGCTTCTGTGCACACTGTGAAATACCACGTTGACCACAAAATTGTTCAAAACTGTCCACTTTCCTTGTCACCAAAGATCCTCTCTCTATACATCTGTATAGAGGATCTTTGTTGTCACCGAGCGTGGTTGTTTTTTTTCCTTCTTAGTGATTAGTTGTCTCCGCTCAGATCTCAATTAACTTGTTTCGGGTCATTACAGAGGGTAAGCGTAGAGAACCCCGATGATACAGAGTTGCGTTATTTCCAGACTGACGACATCTGGCGTTCAAACTGAATACGTCTTCAAACCGACCTATGATCAGCAGAGGATTTCTGAGACATATTTCCCACTCAGCAGACGTGTAACTGACTGTGTGTAACTGATCCAAACAAACTAATCCTCCGCTTTCTACAGGTATCACTGAGAAGACCTTTGAACTTTCGGTTATCATTGAAGCTGTTTCGCTTTCGGTAGGGGACAATGAAGATTGGCAACGGGGCGAGGTGCGCCTGTGGACCATAGCCAAACGTGAACCAGTGTTTCTGATATTTGCAGACAGGTACACTACAGATACAATGGCTTCGACATTAAGCATCCGGGTCTGGTAAATATGTTGCTACCCACGCTAACCTCTGAGACCTTTGGCAGACCACGGCTAACAGTTTACAGTTCAGCCCGAAACATCACGTGCTCAGTCTCTGGTACACAACACGAGTCGGGCACAGCACGCAGACTCCCTCGGGTATGAGGTAGATTTTTCGGGCTGAAACATGAACTGGCTAAGCCGGGCAGTACGGGACTTGTGTGTGTCTGTGTGGACTCGAAGTGTGTTTATATGGGGGGGGGGGGGGGGGGGAGGGAGGGGGGGGGAGAGAAATTGAACTACCGGTCGTGACCGCCGAGGTATGCAAAAACAGCACTGCTCACTGAGAGGAAAATTCACCTACACGTGTAAGATCAGAGGTAAAAAAGAACAAACAGGATGAATTCCACTCAGGAGTTGGCGGGGTTTCCACAGCTATACCCATATGTTCCTCTCTCCCTATCTCGGCGAGCCGGGGTGGCCGAATGGTAGAGCGTTGGACTTCTAATGCTCGGCCGGGTCATGAGTTCGTATCCCGGCTGGGGCCAAATATTTGTGCTGGTTTTTTCATCGTTGCCCTGTCTTTGATATCACCCGTATGTGGTGGAAAAGGGCGTTAAACCCCCATAAAACCCACTCCCACCATCTCTCTCTCTCTCTCTTTCTCTCTGAATCTCCACACACACACACACACACACACACACACACATTGAAAATGAAAAGCAAAATGTAAAGATGAGTGCAACAGCCATGTTTATAAGGAGGGATTTGAAATGTACTTTCACACTGTATCATTGGCGGTTGATGACAAAAGCGCCCAAAACTGTAACTAATGGTGGTGTTTTTTGTTTTGTTTTTTAACTGAAAAGAAAAGCTGTTTTTTTCTGATTTAAACTGCTCTTTTTCGCGAAAAAACACCCCACTCTCTTTTTAATAACAGATTTAAAAAACAATAACAACAGCAACAACAACAACAACAACAGAGGCCTGTAGGTGCGATGTTCTACTGCAGAAAAGTGACTACCAACTTTCTGTAGATAATACTTATATCATTTTTGAGGGGGGCATAAGAAGTTTTTGTTTTGTTTTGTTTTGTTTGTTGTTGTCGTTGTTTTGTGGTTTTTCGTTTATTTTTTTGTTGGTTTTTGTTTTCGTTTTGTTTTTGTTTGTTTTGTTGTGGCTTTTGATTTTTGTTGTTGTTGGTTTGGGGAGCCGGGGTGGCCGAATGGTAGAGCGTTGGACTTCTAATGCTCGGGTCGTGAGTTCAGTCGTATCCAGGCAGGGGCCAAATATTTGTGCTAGCTTTTTCATCGTTGCCCCGTCTTTGATATCACCCGTATGTGGTGGAAAAGGACGTTAAACCCCCAAACACCCATCCACCCAGCCTTGTTGTTGGTTTTTGTTTTTGTTTTTTTGTTTTTTTTTAGTGGGGGCAGGACAATTTTGTCATCAACCGCCAATGATAACAATGTGTCTTTATCTTTGGTGACCTGTCTTGAGCTTACTGACATGAAACAGACAGTGGTCACCTAGGGAGTTGTTTCTTCACACGACCGGTGGCAGAGTGTGGTCTTATCTTCTTCACTGAGTGTCTCACTGTCTGCTGGTCTGGAAACAGCTTACATAATGCACGGCGTATTGCTTGCGGCTTTGTCCTTCTGTGCTCTCCTTGCTTGTGGTGATTATTCTATTTTCCTTTGACACTTACTTTCACAATTTTGATGAGATCCTGTAAAGATGGACAAAAGTCACGCAGGCACTATTAAGAAAATCAAGCAAAACAAAACAAAACAAAGAAAATAACCTGGTGGGGGTCAGTTGTATCGACTTTGAGTTGTTGTTTTTTTTCCCCGTGTTGGGGTCTTTAAACAAATAGTGCAACAGAAGTTGTGGAAGTTTCAAGGCTGAATGCAGCTAATAACGTGTTCAAAGTGAACATATGATATATCCACGCTGTACCGGTATGACGTCACACTTCACCAGCCATTTTCTCAAAGTGCCCGCCTTCCAACAGATAGTTTTCAACACTGAAACATATCTCAGGCCTACATTATGCTATAGAAATAATTTTCATAAAAAGAAAGCTTCTTTTCTACACTTTCAGAGATGTCAAAACCCCCAGATGCCAAAAAATCACCCTTTGTTCTGCTTTTGTGGTAGCCGGTCACAATTATCGTTAGTGAATCTTGACAACATGGGCAGTAATAACGGCGATGATTTGTCGTTCACCAGGGGGCGCCAGCTGTCGTAACAACAACTGGGTCCAGTTTCAAGACTCTTGCTATCTGTTCGTGGACGAGAATGTGCCGTGGACTTCAGCGGAGGTATGAAAGTGCTCTGTGTGTATTCTGCTCGCTGATTGGGTGGTTTAAACACCTGTCAGTTACTTGATGGCTGGCTTGGTGGGTTGGTTGGGTTAATTGGTTGGTTGGTGGGATGGTTGGTTTGAACGCTCGTGTTTACTTGTTGCATGTGAGCTCAAAGGAAATCTGTACGTTTTGTTTGTGTTTTTGCCCAGGTAATCTGTCGTGTAATGGGAGCATCTCTCCTGGAGATCAACTCAGAAGAAGAGAATGATTTCATTGTCCAACAAATGCACGACAGGAATGGTGAGGCTTGGTGACACGGTCATGAAATAGCTCTTCATTGTCCAAAATGTGTGTACCTTTTAAACGGTTTGTTGTTGTTGTTGTTGTTTTACTACATTATTGTCCCTTTCGGGAAATTCGGGCTGCTTCCCCCGAGGAAAGCACGTCGCCGCCGTTCAGCGCCACCCAATACCTATCCTTTTTTTTTTCAATTTTGCTGGGGGGGGGGGGGGGGCGGATAACCCGGAGAGAAACCCCCGATGAGCAGCCCGGCAGCCAGGAAAAAAAAAAACCGGTATCGCATCACAAGCTCCACCTTGGCTGGAACCCACGCTTCATCGCCGTGACAGCGATGACGGCCGCTCAGCAGCGCAGCGGCTAAGTCCGACGCGCTACCTATTAGACCACCGCTCACACCATTGGCGGTAATTAGACAGTGTGCTCGCAGAACACATTTCCCAGGTCCACCCTTCATGTAATAGCTACTCGTGTGTACTTTATCTAGTCTTTTTGCTAAAATGGAAGCCCCAACAAGATTAAGCAAAACAGCAACGAAAAGAAAAACTACCTTGTGGTTTAGTAAGAAGGCTGTTGAAAAGAAACCTAACAGCCAGGGGTGGCCAGAGACGGTTTGTCCGTTAAACCGCAGTTTGCTATGAGGCAGGTACTAGCGCCTATGATAATGATGATGATGATGATGATGATGATGATGATGATGATAGGCCTACTGCCGCATGCTCACGGTGCCTTCTTGGTGAAAGAAAGAAAGAAAGAAAGAAAGAAAGAAAGAAAGAAAGAAAAGGTGTTAAAATAAAAATAAAAAAGAACTGAGGGAAGAGGTGCGTCTTGAGGTTCCGCTTGAAAGTCTTGATCGTTTCGGAACCTGACCTGAGGTGAGCTGGTAAGTTGTTCCAGAGGGAAGAAGCTGCACTCTTGAACGCCCGTGACCCAGAGTGTTTCTTGGTTATGTTGTCATGGCAGCCTAGAACAGGAAGCCTCGACTGGGAAGAAGATCTTTAGGCAGCGTCTAGATCTGTGCCTACCGCATAATTATCAAACACTTACAGCTCGCAATTCGTCTCTGCCCACCAGCGGAGTTCAAACAGAATATTCCTTTTGTTATCTGATTAAATACAATTACAAAGACCGAAGCTGAGACAAACAGACTTTGCTCCACCTACACCAACTGGGGACAGGGCGAGCCTGACAACAACCCCTCCCAGGAGAGGGGGCAGGACTGTGTCTACATTGTACCCAGCGAGGTCTGAGACGATGAGTCGTGTCACTACAGTGTGGCCAAACACGCTGTGGGATGCGAGACAGAGTAAGTTCGAATCCCGGCTGGGGTCAAATAATTTATTTGTCCTGGCTTTATCCTCTTTACCACATCTTGAACCTACAGCATGTGAGACAGAGTGCGTTTTCAGATAGTTCAGTTTCAATCAGATTGTGTGGTTCTGTCTCTGTCTGTCCCTCCGTCCGTCTGTCTGTCTGTCTCTGTCTCATGCTTGGAAAATAAATTCTCTCTCTCTCTCTCTCTCTCTCTCTCTCTCTCTCTCGGGAAGCCGGGACAGCCGAATGGTAGGGCGGTTGGACTATCAATGCTTGGATCGTGATTCGAATGCCGGCTGGGGCAAACTATTGTGCTGGCCTTGTGTGTGTGTGTGTGTGTGTGTGTGTGTGTGTGTGTGTGTGTGTGTGTCTGTGTGTGTGTGTCTGTGTCTGTGTGGGTGTGTATTGTTGTTGTTGTTGTTAATTTCATTGGTGAGTTAGTTCATTCAACTCCAGCGCTGCCAGCGATTCAGAGAGAGAAAGCAAACGAGATAAACAGAATAGGAACTGCCATAGCCTCTGACTAAGATGACACTGTCATGACGATAAACCCAACATTTAACTGTTAGTCTGCTGACATTATCAGGTTTTTCTCCTGCACTTGACGTTGAAAGGATAAATAAATGATAGTCCAGGTATGAACATGTGAACGTGTACGTGTGTACTTCAAATTGAACTTGTGCCAAGATAATGCCTTGCGGACTCCTCTTACAGATAGCACATTCATCTCTTCAGGCTTTTCCTGGTGCATGAATATCAAAATAAAAATTTTGTCATTCCTATCGATGATAACTGTTGAAATATGTTGACTGAAATGACAGTTTTACTGAGGTGTAAGATTGTGTTTCAGAGCCGGTTTAGAAGGAGTTGTGGGCTGTGTCTACATTTCTCCTGCCGTGTGTTGATTCCGTTACAAACATATTCCGTAACAAAAATAAAGAGCAGGGCGAACTGGAGCAAACGGGTGTGTCGCAAAGTGTGTGTGTGTGTGTGTGTGTGTGTGTGTGTGTGTGTGTGTGTGTGTGTGTGTGTGTGTGTGGTGTGAGAGAGATAGAGAGAGAGAGAGTCACGGTGTGCCGGTGTGAGCCGCACTAACTACTTGCAGACAAACTCAAGATCAGTGAATCTGCAGCTAGAGAAGGGTCATGCTGGTGACCGGCTTTTATTTATGCACGCTTTCGCTCATATCAGTAACCGTTTCTTTGTGAGAATCAATGCATGACTTCACCGAGGCAGTGACGGTTATATCAGTGTTGAGGAGCAACCTTATACTGACAACAGTCAAACACCTTTCAAACTCCAGATACATGCCCTGCGCTAATGCCTTTCTCAAGAATAAGAAAAATGACAATTACACCGTGCACAGACTTTGTATTGTATTTGCAGAAAGCAGACTGCCACGCCCACCACACAGATGCGCATGGTGGTCCAAGGGAAACAACTTAGTTTTGCAGAGTTCTGTGGCCTTGTATGGACGAGCTAAAATAAATAATGACTGGCGCGCTAAAGACAGTAACGGGTGTACTATTTGGTGTGCAGAGTGGACGACTGCTGAGGGGACAGCAAGGGAACAAAAGCAGACGTCATCACACTGGAATGTATTGCCTAGGTAACGGCAATCGGCTTTTTGTCAAACTAATGGGTGTCTGAATGTGACAATGTTGGATGCCGGGTAGGAGACTTTACACCGACTCTAAGTGGTTTGACAGAAGAGACTTGTGCGCCAGCAAGCACGGATTGGATAAACACAAAGTTTTGTTGCGTAAGCCAGTACACTACCTACAATTTTTATGAAGTGCCTGGGTGCTTATTGTTATGATCATTGCGTGTAATTTACTTCGTAAATTATTTGAAGATAGCTTACTCGTGGTGCCTACTCAGTTCTTGCGTGTTTTGGTGCCACTCACAAGTCGGACAGAAATGATCATGACAGTACAAATAAAGATTCAAGTACTACTCATTCCACTTACTGAAATAAAAGTTTCAGTGAAGACTTTCAAAGAGCTCTCATGCATTTGTTTTAAATGGCAGTTGCTGCCAGTGATTCTGACATAATGAAAATAAAACTGGTTCTTCAATTAACTGTATATTATAAGAAGCTTGATTTGACAAATAATAAAATAGACAATAATTGATTAACGGATTAAAGACAGGTATTACAGTATTTGACTGTATGGATTCCTTTCCAGCTTCCGTCAACTCTGACAGCATCAGTTGATGAAACCTGGCTGTACACACCAGAGTACGACTGGTCTTTGCCGCTGTGCCTACTGTCTGCTCAAGTCATTTGCGGTCAAAAGTGTTTCCGTTCATGGGATCAGACTTCATAAAAATGACCAGCACAGCTAAGGAGGCATCGAGTGGCAGTGTCGCAGTCCATCCTTGCACATGTAAACCCAACAAGGCGTGGGACAAAATAAAAGTAAGATCTGTTTCGTATGGCAGTATTTATCGTTTATATAATTTAGATTTGTTAGCATGATTAGGAACATTAAACATTCATCCTTAATGGGGTATAATTGAGATACTTTCTCTAAGTCTCTGTCAGTCATTAGTATCTCTCTGTCTCTGTCTCTCTCTCTTGGGCACACAGACACTTTCCTCTCTCTCCCACATACATGTTATGTATGTCCAGGGGTCGATTTTCTCACGCGCCGTGCGACTATGTCTCATATTTTGATAAAATGTCGCATAGAAATTTCGCAAAATGCGTCATATGTCCCACGAACATGACATCACAAGCGCACGCATCAACGCGAAGCAGAGATGCGCTGTCCGTGTCAGTCATAGAGTCTGTTACACTAATCTAATTTTAGTGATGATGCTTACTTATCCCGCTCGCCGGGCGCGCTGCCAGGAACTCTCGCTCGAAAGAGTAGCAAAAAATATTCTCAGTTCTGCGATCGAGAGGTCCTTTTCCGTTCAGAACCTGAACGTCACTGCACTT
Source organism: Batillaria attramentaria (assembly GCA_018292915.2). NCBI lineage: Eukaryota > Metazoa > Mollusca > Gastropoda > Batillariidae > Batillaria > Batillaria attramentaria. The sequence continues at coordinate 508,585 of JACVVK020000266.1, forward strand.
AGGAACAGGCTCTTGGCACAGACATGTGACAGAGTGATGCGGGTGAACTTGATTGTCTCATAGAAAATGAAAATGTCTCATAAAAATGACTGGTCAAGGAGACAGTGTCTCATTGGCATATTTGAGTAAATCCATCCCTGATGTTATGTATGTCTCTGATATTTATAAACACATGTGTGCATCCAAACATTAATTTATTCAGACCAGTCCCATACTCCATATATGCATGTAACATTGTGATAAGTGAAATTCAACTCTGACTATAAGGCATTTTATGTGGTTTCTTATTTCACAACATCTTCCATCACTCCTTATCTTGTCCTCACCTATAATAAATTTGTACAGGTGAAACAAACAGTAACCAAGGTGACGCCTCTTAGTCCAGACACGCCTGTCAGGGATGACCATCTACGGTTCGTGTGCATCTCCGACACCCACACGCAGATTGAAAAACTTGGACTGGACTTTGTACCGCCTGGTGATGTGCTGCTTCATGGAGGGGATTTCTCTAATGTCGGCCTACCAAAGGATATTAAAAATTTCAATGAGTATTTGGGTAAGCAACGCTGATGAGTAAGGGCTTTAAAATAAAACAGCATACATGTGCGTTGAATGGAGTGGGAGATGCCACTTACAAAGCTTTAAGGCTGACGGCTGAAAGAGGGGATCCTCCTTTTTGGGTTTGGAGACAGTTTTCATAAGTTTGTGACTTCTACCAGCCCCCGTAGTGTAGTGGTTAGCACTTCGGATCATGGACCGGGAGACCCGGGTTCGAATCCCAGCCGAGGCAAACGGGATTTTTCCTACCTAGGTCGGCTCCTACCCAGAGCGGGTGTGCTATGGGCCCAATGGGGAGGCTGTTGCCACACAGCCGAGCTTCACCCACTTCACGGGTGCGACTTCGGGGGTGCTTCCCTTGGTATGACACGTCTTATGATGTGGATGATTACACGGCCGGCACCGCACGTGCCGTAGTTCCCGGGCCTGGTTAATGCCGGGATATTTATGACAGGAAGTGTGGAATGCGGCCCTGTCCCGCAGTCACAAACCATATGGACCTCCATAGCATCATCTTACTATCATCCTCATCTCCATCATCATGCATAATAAAAATTGTCCCAGCTTCCGAGTCCTCCGTGGGTTCCACCCATGACCTGGGAGGAACACCACTGGAGCTGGCAAAGAGTTGAGGCAGCAAAAAAAAAAAAAAAAAAAAGGTCTGTGGCTGCTAATATCTGTGAAACATTTCCATGTACAGACAATAATTTCCTTTGACCTGACTTATTATATTGGACAAATATGGCTTCTTTGATTATACAGGGTTTTTCTGTATGCATACAACCGTGAATGTTTCTATAAATTGAATTCTGAATTATTTGGCAATTTTCAGCCAAATTTCCTATCCTTTCAGCTGAAACAATCCCAGTTTCAGCCAAAGAAAACGAAGGGAAAAAAGTTTGCACACACAGCCTTGTATCATGATACATGATTGTAATGTCAGATGGCACTGTCTAACTTGTGACATTACGTGTAATTTACTTTTGGGGGCCAGGAGAGGCGACTAAACATGCTAAAATCTTTCGATGAGCGCTCTTTCAGTTTTGCCGCTCCTGCCGTTTGGAACTCCCTGCCTTCAGATCTGAGATATGCGCCCACGCTGTCTGTTTTCAAGAGCAGTCTGGAAACGTTCCTCTTCCGCAAAGCCTATCAGTAATTTCCTCAGCCGCATGCTGGTCCTTGTTGCTTGAGCGGCATGAGGCCACAAACTACTAACGCCAGTTATTTTAACTAGTCAGTTTCACCAGTGTATGTCTGTTCATCGTTGTATGATGTGCGTGAGTGTGAGTGAGTGATAGGTGCATCGAGTTTTATTTAAAGAAATGCGCCCTACAAATACCATTTATTATTATGTTATTATTTTTTAAAATTTGTTTTCTGAAGTAGGGCGTTGAGCACTCCATTGGTCCCCCAGCAGTGTGATGCCTCGATCTGTACCCAAGCCTAGGCTTCAGTCTCTTTGTTCTTCATCAATTCCCCAGCCTGAGAAACGTATTTTACCGTTGACAGGTCGACTGCCTCACAAGCGGAAGGTGGTGATAGCTGGGAATCACGACCTTACTATGGACCTGGAGATGGTCCGCAACAGCAGACAGTATCTGGAAAGGAATTTCAGCATCAGGGAAAAGGTATTCTAGTGACATTAGAACACAGAAAAATAGCATGAAGGCCTAAACAAATTTGCACACAAACTAGCAGACGAGGCAGTAGTATCTACAACAGTGGAAACACTTTAAGTACTGTTTGTATGGACATGTTCTGTAGTGTTAAGAATCAGGATCAGGTTTATTTGTCTTCAGAACGCCAGGTTCTACCATTTGACATGCATGCAAAATTTAAATGAATGGTGAAAAATGTTTACAAATGTTTAACTTAGTCATATAGTCTGATTTTACTGTTGTTATTACTGGCGTTTTTATGTAAGTTATCAACTCTGGTGCTGCTGCAGCTGGAGGCATGAGGGGGAGAGAGTGTGAGTGAGAAACATGGAGAGAGAGAGAGATATTTTATAAGCCAAACTCTTGTGTGATTTCATGATCTCCTTTACTTGTCGGTGAAGCCGAAGACAATTACATTTCCTGTTTTAAGGACAATAAAGTTACACGTATGTGTATCCGTATCTAAAGTTTTGGCCAGGGTGAAAAACATTCTACATAATCCTTTTTTTTTTGTTATTGTTTTCCTGCTATTTTCATGACTGTCATCCTATGGTTCTATTCACACTCAGACTTGGTCACAGTCAGGTACACATGTCCCAATTTACAGCAGAATATTGCCCACAATCCATAAAGAAAATGATTCCACCAGATCCTTAGTTTAAAAAAGAAAAAGAAAAAAAAAAAGGGTGGTCTTATACTGTGGCTGCTACTTTTGAAAACCATTTTATCTTTGACAGAAAGTCATTATACCCTCGTTTTTTGGGGGGTTCCCTGGTAGAACATGATATCCCTCTTCTTTCTCTTTGTATTGATCAAACCTTCTGGCAAGGAACCTGCAAATTTTTGTATACATACAGTAGTTTGTTTATTTTCATAGGTGTTTGAGGAGTATCTGAAACAGGAAGGGGTAGAGAACTCCAGGCAGCTGCTCACCAACTGTATCTATTTGGAGGACAGCGGCGTAGAGATATGTGGAGTTAAAATATACGGTTCCCCATGGTATATATGTTTAGCTTGATTTGTGCTGTGTTGTGCTGTAGAACTTGGTCTCTTTTTTGCATGTCTGGACTGCAGAATTAAGTTCTCTCTTTTTAGGGAAGCATTTGATTAGTCTGTGCCGAGCATGTGTGTGTGTGTGTGTGGGGGGGGGGGGGGGGGAGTATGTATTGTTGTTGTTTTGTTTTTGGTGTCTGTGTGTAAATCGCCAAGAGCTCTTCAGAAAGGGTGCTCTAAAAATCATCAGTAGTATTCTTATTCTTCTTCGTTGTTCAGTTGTATTTAGATTCAGATTGTATGCATGGTAAATGTATGTTTGTTAGGACAGGCAGCCGGTTTAAAATACAGTCAAACCTGTGTAAGGCGGTCACCCAAGGGACTGGACCAAACTGACCGCCTTAGACAGGTGGCCAGGTTGTCCAGGAAGGCATGTCAACAGCTAGCATGTCACCCAATGAATACTCTAGTGGTGCACGTGTTACGAGCTGACAACAGGGCTCGCCTAAAGCTCTCTATACACTTGAAAATACGTGTTTGGGGTCCTTTTTATTATTTTTTTTATTGCACACCGTTTGATTTCAAACAAACAGATCAGCAGGTGATCGACTGACGATGCAACAAAGCAGCAACAAGCTTCCTGCTGAGAGCGGATTCACGCACATTAACACGTCGTCGTCTCAATCGGAAGCAATAGAAATGACAAACAGGGTGACAACACCTTTATGTATTCGTACACCTTGGAATTTGATCGGTTTACAAACACAAAGCTGACTGCTTCCTACAGACCTCGTACTGATTGCAAAGCAATCAAAAGGACGCCGCTAACGGCCACCCCCTCACCCCCACCAATCCCCCGGCTATTCACTCGGAGGGGGAGGCGCGTGTCAGTGAACCACGGCGTAGCTAATCCTGGATTGTCAAGCAGTTGGGCAGTCTGTCTTGTCAGTTGAGAACACAGCAGGGGCCCGAAGACGGTCACTACACAACAAAGTGACTGTCTTGTACAGTGTGAAAGGTCGTTTGGGACTGCCAAAATAGGTGGCACGACCGCGTTAGACAGTGACCTGGTTATACAGTGCATATATAGAGGGAAAACGCTCGGGGATCCTCTGGGGTGACTGAGTTAGACAGTGGCATGGCTTATACAGGTGACCGCCATGGCAGGTTCGACTGTAATGAAATTATAAAATTAATTATATAGCAGAAGTGCAGTACATGATGATGTTGTCAGTTGATACATAATCTGCTTGATTAACAATGACATGATTAAAATTTACTTGTGATTTGCAGGCAGCCTGAGTTTGGTGGCTGGGGTTTTAATCTTGACCGCGGAGCTCCCTTGCTGGAGTATTGGAACAAGATACCTAGTGATACTGACATTCTGATCACGCATGGACCTCCTGTAGGTATGTATATACATGTGTATATACATATATATATATATATATATATATATATATATATATATATATACACCCCTGACAATGCAGAGAGATAAGGCCACAGTGTACAGAGCTAGGGATGACTCGTTTGACTCGATCATCAGAACATGCAGGGAATGCTGGTGTTGTGTCACCTGAGTGAGATGTGTGGTTTTGATGGGGAGGGGGGGGGGGGGTGATTTGGTGAGCTGTTCTTTCAAAATCCCATGCCCCAGAACATTTCTTGTTTCCTGTGAAATTTGGGGAGCCGGGGTGGTCGAATGGTAGAGCGTTGGACTTCTAATGCTTGGGTCGTGAGTTCGATCCCGGCTTTGGCCAAATATTTGTGCTGGCTTTTTCATCGTTGCCCCGTCTTTGATATCACCCTCTGTGGTGGAAAAGGACGTAACACCCCCAAACACCCACCCACCCCACCCCTCCTGTGAAATTTACCAACAGATAAAATTATGCACTGTAGGTTTGTTAGAAGGTGGTTTAAAGGAGCTAATGCTATCATTTTGTTGCTCGCAGATCGTTCTCAGCTGTTTCCATGATATCAACATCACACCACTTAGTCACTTGGGCAGTGACAGCGTCTGTAATGCTGCTACTGAGGCAACAGAAGCCTACTCGATGACGTGGCGACCACACTGAGCGCTCCAGTAGTAAAAAACAGTCATAGAATTTGCATGTTCGGCTGCTTGCGCAAAGTGTAAACAACATTGTGTCGCATTAAAAGCTGTACTAATCATCAAGGTAGAGTATTTCGAGCATACAGACGCACTCAGTAGCGAAACTGTTGGAAAATATTAGTTGGCTTAGCAATGATGGAAGTAGCCTGGTTCAGGAGCAGCACTGCTGGTTAATGTCAGATGTTTGAATTTTGTTGTTGTTGTTGTCCTGCCGCAGGTTACGGTGATCTGTGCTTTAGTGGGCTGCGTGCTGGTTGTGTGGAACTTCTGACTACAATACAGCAACGTGTCAAACCACGCTACCATCTATGTGGGCATATTCATGAAGGTAAAAATGATTTTCTTTTATTGGCGGCTAACCAGTATACGCGCTATTAGTGTTGTTACCTTATCATGAAAAGTTTTAGTGCAGCAGAAAGAATGGATGGATGTTTTGGGGTTTAACGTCCTTTTCCACCACATACGGGTGATATCAAAGACGTGGCAACAAGGTAAAAACCAGCACAAATATTTGGCCCCAGCCGGGATACGAACTCACGACCTGAGCATTAGAAGTCCAGTGCTCAACCATACGGCCAACCCGGCTCCCCTTTAGTGCGGCAGGGTATGTATTGTGATGGGAAAAATAAATGAAGAAGAGTTGTTCGACACCCCTTCACTGATGCAGACACCACATCCTTCACTTTAATGTCATCTTTTGGAGATTTTTCTTCGTCTGCCAGCCATGGTCATCAGGCAGACCACTGTTGTCGTTTCAAGCAAGATACTTTTGTATCCATGAAAATAAGTATGTGTGGCATGTATTTTGTTGCTGTTGTTTTTGTCTTGTCTTTCTTTGAGGCGTGTGTGACTTTGTTTAGATTTGTTGACAGGTCCATCCATTTACTAGTACACATAATGCCAAAGTTCTCTGGCAAAGATTGACCTGTAAAACATACGTCCCTGACATGTTTTTCAGACTATGGAGTGACAAGCGATGGCTACACAACATTTATCAACGCCTCTACCTGCACACTACGCTACAAACCCGTCAATCCGCCAGTGGTGTTCGACTTTCCCATCCCTGAGGGACACACAAAGGAAGAACTCAGTCAGATACCGCATTGCAATCTGTGATATTCGTGTATGTGCTCTTCACCAGGAAATGCATTTCTTTTTAATTATTATATAATTTTTTTGCTCTCTGTGATCATTTGCAGGGCTTCGTATCCACGTTAGGCACTGGCCATAGACCAATTCATTTTTGAAATATCCAATTATTAACCATCACGTCCCACTAGTTTTGCGACATTTTCTTCTTATTAAAAAAGAAAGTCCTGTACTTCTTCAGTCAATCAGGATATCAGCCCTGAAAGTAGCGAGTATTTTACCGGTACTCGTCATGGCAGGTGAAAAAACATGCTGGCAAGTAAATTAAAAACTTCGCCGCCAGTTGCGAGTGTGGTAAAAAAGTAGTTGATTTCCCACTTTCACAGGAGTGACATTTCGCAAGTTTTCTGATCCACCCCTTCATAATCATAACCGTGAGAGTTGGGTTTGTCACCTGAAGAATGAGCAAGTTCTCTTGGCGACTATCGAATCTGAATTTGGCAAGTCATTTTTGAAAGCTACCATCTATTTGTGAAGCACACCCAGTCGAAAGCAAACAAGCCATCAACTTCATAGGCAGAGACACCACCTGGTCCAGTTTTTCTGGTTGGCTTGTAACTTTTTTAACTTTGATGTTTTGCTAGTAAGTTTAAAAAATCAGACTGTCACAGCTGGACATGTGTCCTGTAATGCATGTACATGTACTAGTTCTCATGGATGTGAAGCCCTGTATTTGTGTAGTTTTGTGTAGTTGTTTTTAACCTTCAGGGAAGTTCTGTCGATGATGACTAGAGAAGTGTTCATTTTATCGTCATCAGCAGAATGGTGTTTTGAGAAATTCTATGGCAAGCAGAAAATGTGTTCTCTCTCAGAAGATTCTCAACTTTGAGTCATGCCACTACTCCGTCACTGACAATATGTCAATGTAAAGTATATATGTACGTAATGCCTTGTACACATTATACTGAAGAGGAAGCGGCAGTGATGATGCATTGTGACTCGGTCACCACTGGTGTACGTGTTGTATTTTACTCCTGCTATGTCGCTCTCTTGGTGCACTTGCAGAGAAGACACGGGACACAACAGGATACAACTCCAATGCTTTATTAACAGAAGATGGAGAACAAATTCATGAAAGAAGAAGAATCCAGAACGCGATCTCTCTCTTTTTGCGATCTCTACAACAGTATGGCATTTTACTGAGCAAGCATCACCACCGTTTGGAGTTGAGTCAGAGACGAAAAATATAAAAAAAATGGGAAATATCAAGCTTGAATAACTTCAGTGCTGACAAGTGAATTTATTTCATGTGAAAAGACGCCCACAGACTTAATTTCAAAGTTTCAGTTTGTGTTTGTATTATTTGTTCCTCATTGTCTTAAATTATTCTAACAATTGTTTTTCACGAGTAAAATAGAAGTCTCCGTGACACCATGAAGTTTTGAAATAACTGCTCAGGGTTTTTGCTTTGGAATTGAACAAAGTACAGAGTACTTTCACCACTATACTTTAGTATATATGCACATAATGATTTACTTTCGCTCTTTCTGCAGATACATGTCAGTTGCCAGTTATACATTCATATGAAAATACCAATGAATTTAATTTCTTGCATGAAATATTGGCACATTAATGATATTTTTGAATGCTGTTGGACGCTTGACAAGTTCTGAATAATAGAGGGGGAACAAACTCTTAACAGATGAATTTGTCAGGCTGCTGTGACCATAAGTATTTTTTCTGACAATTACAGTTGCTCAACAACCACGTGTGTGTGTTTGTGTGTGTGTGTGTGTGTGTGTGTGTGTGTGTGTGTGTGTGTGTGTGTGCTAGAGGTTGAGAGAGAGAGTGAAATATGGTACACTATACCAAGTTTCGAGTTCATTTGTTTTCCATGAAAGGCCCCCATAGGGGCAGGCACAAGGAAATCACAGATAAAACATGAAACAAACGTATATATAATGTACACACAGTCATGCAAACCTTGATTGCAACAAAAGAAACACACAGAATCGCACGAGTAACAAACATTATACAGAATCATATAAATACAACATGGTGCAGGACTCGCGCCATCGCATTTAGTAAGAATAAAAATTTGGAACTCAGTTTTACAGAGGACAGTGGTGGAGAACCTCTGAGCCACTGCAGATCACACTCAAATTGCTCGCAGTTACGCCCCCTGGCATCATGGCTGCGCCCTTGCAAACGTGAGCTAAGGACGCCAGCGTGAACTTCGCTATCTTTCCAGGGCAACAGTTAGCTGAATTGCCGTTATTAAATGGCTTTTGCGCCCAGAATGTAACAAAATATCGTCTGGATGTGTTGACTGAGTCGCGTTTGTTCGACTACAATGGCATCCGTCGAAACCAACACGCCGGAGAAATGCGACTTTTGTGAGGAAATAAACAGAGCGTCTGCGCCCTCGGACAAACCAAAACTAACCAAAACTGGGGCAGCAATACTTGGTGTCTCCGGTGCTTTCTTTGTTGGCGTCTACGCTGTCACTGCTCCGTTTTTAATGCCAGCTTTACGGAGGGTGTGTCTACCTTTCGTGCCTGCCACGACGGCTCAGGTGAAAAATGTGTTCACGGCTCTTGCAGGGAGATCAGGGACCCTCGTAGACATCGGCAGTGGAGACGGAAGAATCGTAAGTGCTTGTGATACAATTTGACATAATCTTCCAGTCCCCATGATCGCACCCCCTCCAACGCACACTCGGTTAAAAAAAAAGCAAGTTTTTACTACTTTTATTATCCCTTTCGGAAAATTCGGGCTGGCTCCCCTGGGGGAAGCGTGTCGCCGCGATGCAGCGCCACTCAATACCTATCCTATATATTTTTTTCTACAATTTTGCTGGGGGAGGAAAGCCGGATAACCTGGAGAGAAACCCCCGATGAGCAGCCCGGGTTGCCAGGAAAAAACGGTATCACATATATAGCAAGCTCGACCTGGGCTCGAACCCATGCTTCATCGCTGTGACATTGGTGACGGCCATTCACTAGCGCAGCGACTAAATCCGACGCGCTACCTATTAGACCACCGCTCACCAATCCCTATTGCACCCCCTCCAACGCAAACTTGGTAAGAAACAACAACAAAAAACAACAAGAAGAAGGTGATGGTAATTAAGGTGTTGATGCCAGTTGTTTTCTTGAGGTATCCTTGTACGTCATGTTTTAAATTTGGTGTAGTACCTGCGCCTTACCAGTTATAGCTGTAAAGTTTGAAGTCAACTTCAGGAGTTACCTAACATTGTTCCTGGCACTTCTAGCCTGGTGAAGTAAAAATGCATGGACCACATCATCCTTTCTTTCTTTGTGTTTGTACTGTGCATGAATTGTTACAGACACTGGAGGCAGCGAAGAGAGGACTAAAATCCTATGGTGTGGAGCTGAACACATGGCTGGTACTTTATTCCCGTTTCAAAGCATGGAGGTTAGGACTGAGTCACACAGCAACCTTCATGCGGAAAGATTTGTGGAAGGTAACTTTAGGTGACATCATGACATCTCAGTCAGATAATATATATATTAAATTATATACAAAAGAGGGATGCAGCATCCATCCAGCACCAAAAGGCCCGAAACCATGGTCGTCAGCGGCTAAAATCATCTATTCACATGGCCTAGGTTGTACTGACCATCTTCCTCCTGGTGGGACATGAATGGGGGTCCTGTGAATGGTTAGATACACTAAGATCGTAGCCCCCTCTCTTCATGGTGGCTTAAGTCAATGTAGGGCAAGGCAGACTTGTCCAGTGAGTTACACAGCGCACATCTAGATCTAGCTAGCGCTCTGTTTTAGTATTTCCCTATATGTGTGAATAAAGCAGGAGGGGAATGGGAATGGAATATATGACAGGGGGAAATTGACCTACACAACATTGCTAAAAATAAAAATCCTTGTTTATTTGGGCATACACATCCTTGGACTTGGGACTTGGCTTGTGAGAGTAATAATTATTATGGTGTTCTTTTTAACAACTTTACCTTTTTTTGTCCAGGCAGATCTGTCATGCTATGACAACATTGTCATTTTTGGTGTGGAGCAGATGGTAAGTTTTGTCTTTTACATGTACTGTGCTCTGTAATTTAGACACCATATCGGCATATGGTTAACCGTGATTGAAATTTTCTCTCACCTTGAAGAATATATGGTTTACTTAACTGTGATTGAAATTTTCTCTGACCTTGAAGAATGTCCACTAAAATTGATGTCCAAAGCAAAATGTAGACCACTGTTGTCAACATTTAATGTAAAATTTAGTAGACCACTTTCAGGCGTGGACCCTGTACAGCCGCAGTGTCTATACTGGAATGCATGAATTTACATGCTTTTAGTGATACAGTTGAGTTCAGTTTAACCCTAGTCTTGCTGAATTAATTTGTCTAGACTGAAAAAGCCATTGAGGTAGTCTGGCATATATATATTCCCTTGCTTCTCAGTAAGACCAGGGTTCAAGTTTCCTTTTAAGCCGATCCTTTGTGCAGATGTCACAGTTCGAAGAGAAGCTAGAGCAGGAGTTGTCTCCATCTGGATGTGTGGTAGCCTGTCGTTTCCCCTTGCCGTCGTGGGAGCCGGTAGTGACAGTTGGAACAGGTGTGGATACCGTATGGCTGTACAAAGCTGCTACTAGCAAATCTACATAAATAGCTGGCGTGAATACCGTGTTGCTGTTCATGATTACCTGTTGTGCGCGTGTTCAGCCTTGAAAGACTGGTGAATACGTTTCTGTACTGTGCCGAGTCTAGTGTGAACTTTGTTGAGAAGTAAAGTGATTTCCGTTGATTGTGTTTTTCATTCATGGTTTATCCAGTAATGAATGGCACATGCAAAAAAACAACCCAAAACAACAAAAATAAAAAGTCTAAACCGTCAATGAAAAATTCAGAGTATGTATGAAAATGTAATATTGTGTGGCAAACCACCAACCTCTTGGCCACACCAAAAGTACCCACACCACAAATATTCACTAAAAACACGTCAAGATCTTAAGGATTTCACTATATTTTAATGATCAAATGAACTAAAATGTACACAAACACATAAAATCACAGTTATACAGTAAAAATTCTGAACTGTAATTTTAACCCTCCCTTTCTACACAGCTGCTCAACATAATTATAAAACCCCCACCCCATTTTTTCCCCCCGTAAATGTGCAACAGTAGTCCGAGTGTGAGGTGAAGCTGATGATGATGGGAAGTCTTGTATTTCACTCTGATACGTAACTCTCTTTCTGAGTGTCCAAACCCAACAAGAACAAGGTTTTTAAAATCAAACACCAAGTGCCAGTTTCTATGGCAGATGAAGTTCAACACAGAGTCAATAGGACAAGAGTTCACCGCATCAAACACTGCAGTTCAGTACACAACAAGTTTGCTTCTCGCACTCAAGCGATGCACCTTCGACCTCCACAAATACTGGTGGTCTAATTTTGTGGGAGATAAAGATACTTCTGAAGTCCAAGAAGCAATTGGCTGAATCTGTCTCTCTCCATTGCCTCAACTTTAAAAAAAAAAAAAAAACTGTTGGCAGAAACAACCAAACAAGAAGCATCCAAGTTTCCAGGTTCCTTGTGGTCCTCAGATCAGATCAGCAACTGGGGGGAAAAAAAAAAGAAAAAAAAAAATAAAATCAGAGTACTGTAACATCCTGTGATGAAGGATGAAACACAAATACCTAGCATGGATGAACATCTTTTTTTTTTAAATTTAGCACTATTGAAAGCTCATACAAATTTTAGCTCATGTTAAAAAAAATAATAAAAAAAATAATAAAAAAGGGACGATATCTTATCTAAAACTATACAGCCAAATGCCAATTCCATGCTTTCTCAGGCTGTGCTGTTGTAGCTGACTTGTTATGGTATTGCTTGCCATTCTAACTGCTAGTGACATACCATTCATGGGCATTTCATCAATCTGTGTTGAGTAGTACTGTTCAATGTCACGCAGAATCCTGATGTCATCGTTCTTGACAAAGTTGATGGCCACACCCTTCCTGCCAAACCGACCTGATCGGCCAATCCTGGAACAGAATATAATGCACATGAAAGCACACCACTTCTATGCTGTGACCACTTTACTGCAAACGGAAAAAAGTCTGAACTATAGTAAACAGACTCTTGCTGTCTTCGCATCACTGTATCACAAGGAACTTCACAAACGTCGCCATCCTTCAACCCAACACTGCAGAATAACTGATAAACAGTCACATGGAAACATGCAGCAGTCAGCTCAGAATCAGGGTTCACAATCAGTGTGAAGTCAAGGAACTGAGGAAAGTCATCAATGCCAAACAACTGCATCTCAAGTTGACCCAATTTTATGTGATTTTGTACCGCCATCTTGCTGTCCATGCAAAGACAACACTGGTTTTTGTCAACATACAGCTATTAATTAGGGGTGCTGCACTGTAGAAAAACAGTTGGTCTCACCTGTGGATGTACAATTCACGGTTGTTGGGCAGATCGTAGTTGATGACGAGGGAAACTTGCTGTACGTCGATACCACGCGCCCACACGTCAGTTGTGATCAGCACACGACTGCAAAGCACATGAAAATTCACAGAAATAAAAACAAACAAAAACTAACTGTAAATGAATATTCATTGAGCATACTGTAAGTTTATCTAATCTTGTCAATGCTCAGAAGTGTTATCAAGAAATAAACCTGATTAAACCAACAACAAAAACCACCCAATATCAACAAAACGCAAATAAACAACTAAATCAAATGACTATTTCATCTATCACTAGTATCAGCAGATTTGTTTACACAATTAAACATCACCAAACAAATGCATAAACACTCCATGCTGAACAGTCTTCAGTTAGAAAACGATGCATGACATTCAAAACTGGTTGGCTCAGAATCAGGGTTCACCATCACAGCAAGTCAAGGAAGAGTGAAATAATCATCAGTGCCAACAACCCACATCGCCTAAATGAAACCAACAGCACCAGATCTCCATTTAATCCTCAATCTGTCTATTACTAGCAATAAGCCGACCGAGTCCGACCACTCTGCTCAAAAAGCAGGCAATCTTTCGCACTTGTTACAACATATACCTGTCTCCAGCACGGAACACTTTCATGATGGCATCACGCTCCTTCTGGGGCATATCACCGTGCATGGATGACACCGTGAAATTCGCCTCTCGCATCTTTTCTGTCAGCCAGTCAACCTATGGTTGGAACGTAAAAAACAATGACTTAATTCTACTGTAGTGAAGACAAACAAGTTCAGTGCAACGTGACATAATCATTATTTTGCCATTGTTACCGCTAAAAGCAAGCAGCGTTCACTGAAATAAAAGACAAGTTGGCTCAGTATCAGGGTTCACAATCACAGTAAATTCAAGCAAAACAGAAAATGTCATCACTGCCAACAGAGTGTGTCCTACCATCCAAAATCTGAACTCCTCCCCCAATTCCTAAAGGCTACTGAGTATTTCTTGTGTTCTTTTCATTCGAACATTTACGCGTATGTGGATAGAAACACTAGTTACAGAATGATGAATGTGAGACGGACATCAAGCTGCCAGAGCAAGACTAAGCGATGCATACCTTCCTCTTGGTGTTACAGAAGATGACGGCCTGCGTGATGGTGAGCGTATCATACAGATCACACAGTGTGTCGAACTTCCACTCCTCGCGTTCAACGGCCACAAAGAACTGCTTGATCCCCTCCAGTGTCAACTCATCACTGAAACATTAATGTGGTCGGTTACAGTTTTTGCACAAACACCAAAGGAAAATAAATAAAATTAAATGCACATGTATGTACACATGCATCCGTGTAACTTTTCACTAAAATTAAACGCTCAAAAAACCCTAAACAAATGAAAGTCGAAGCAAAGGCCGAAGAGAAAAGTTCTGCTGTGCAGCCTATCAAGAAACAAGGTTCAATGAATAAGAAATTTTGAGAAGACTGAAACCCAGAAAGCGGTCGCCCTAGGCCTGGGGGAGGTGCATTCTAGGCATTGCACTCCTGTTGGGCAAGGCACCCTAACTAGGAATGAACTTAAGCAAATCTGATGGAGGCGTCACCTGAGACCTAGAAAATTTTAGAAGCATAAAACTGTGTGAAGCTTACCAATGAACTGCTACTTTTTGACCAACATTTCCCAAATAAACGGAATCATCAATTCTGTCAGGGAGGGTTTTGAAAAATGGACAGTCACCCAGACTCAAACAGTGTCACACATGAACAAATTATATAACATTTTAAGTCTTAATAAGTGAACTGCTCACCGTTTCACCAAGATTCTGATGGGGTCTGTCATGAACTTGTTGGTCATTTCCAGAATTTCATGGGGAAGTGTGGCAGAGATGAGGAGGACCTGTGTTGCTGGAGGCAGGTAGCGATACACATCGTAGATCTGTTCTTTGAAACCTGTTTTAGGAAGAAATTGGTGCACATGCAATTAACGGATAAGCTGGATAGTGGATTACTGAATGAACAATAGAGTCGAGTCTTGTTTCTCCTTCATTACCTTGGATGCGGTGGTAGTAAGACTGATGTCACACAAAACGTTTTAGTCCAAACACACACTGAACACAGCTCCAGCACGAGCCAGAAAAATCTCCCTTGTGACATCAGTCTATAAAAGTAAACATCTCATTGCCATGGCATGTGCTGCAGTCAGTGGTGTAGTGGTAACAACTCTACCACAAATTCAAAACAGAGTCTGAGTCCTACTGGGGGCATTAAATGTCACCTATCATATACTTTATCATATGGCATCACCCATTTGGGCCAACCGTTGAAAGTGTACTCAGACCTGCCTACCCACCAAACATGACATGAGTAGTGCCAAAAACCAAATGCGTAGATTCCTAGCCAAATGAGTAGTCCTAACGTATCCCAACCGAAATGTGCCAGCTTGTTGCTTAAGCTACAAATCAACTATTCTTTGGCTTGTTTGATTCGACTGGTTACAGTGTACTACCGCAGTATCTCAGTATATATTTTTTTTTAAAGCCAAATTTCTTTCTACATGTACCAGGTATTTATACATCGTTAAACTTTGAATGAGGCTCGTTCAAAAAGCTGGACTGGCGCGAGCAAAAGTTCAGATCGGATTTGACGAAACGCTAACCCCTAAACTACACGTGTAGATTTAGGAAAAAAATTGTGTAGCGGGGCAATTAAATGCATAGTTGCATAGTAAGCCCAAAATTACTTAGTTTTCTATGGTCAATGCGTAGTGTAGGCAGGTCTGTGTACTGCACTGCTTGTTCAATAGAAGACTGCCACATGTATAGATCTACGTAAAACAACCCTACGAGCTTGTTTCACTAAACACTTTGCCGTTACCCACCTTTGTTCAACATTTCATCTGCTTCGTCCAGGATCAACATTTTGATAGACCTCGTTCTCAAATTTCTCCTTCGGATCATATCTGCCGAGAAGAGCAAAGCGGTCAGAAATGGTTAAGTCACCTGATGAACATAAACTTTGACATGATTTATTAAAATAACTCCACAAAACCTGAAAGTGATGACCAAAAAATGTCTTATAAACCGCAAAGGTAAATCAGCCTGAGGTAATGGTACACTACCCTAGTTTCACTTTGGGTGGGAGGTTGAAGCTGCGGGGAAGGAAGCATTCACCGATTCGTTGAGAGTAATGCTAAAAGGTAAGCTGGCTCAGTATCAGGGTTCACAATCACAGTAAATTCAAGCAAAAGAGAAAAAGTCATCATTGCCAGCATCATCACATTACATCCCTGATTTGGGCAACCTCTACAATGCACAATTCTGCTCCGTTTTCCAAATAAAATTCTCTTTAGAACCCTGTTTTTGGCTTAATAACATTGAACATGTGCTTTTTTCATGAGTCCTCACTTTTTCTAAAGCTCCTTAGTTTGCTTTGCTAGGAGAGACTTTGGCTGTCATACTCATAGGCCTGTCTGGCCCCCTTAGAGTTAGACCAGCAACATTAGGCCACACAGACAAACTTACCAAAGACACGGCCGGGTGTTCCTGACACGACATGCTGACCATAATCCAGTTTGCGAATGTCCTCCCCGATGTTGGTGCCACCAATACACGAGTGACACTGTACGTTCATGTAGTCGCCAAGAGCAAGCAGCACCTGCAGTTGCACAAACAGAAAAGGAGAACAAAAAGAATTACATCTCAATTCCAAATACAATTTTTGCAATGCATTAAAAAAACACTCATACGAACATTAATGTATTGGTATGCAACCAACTAGCTGCTGTTGTACAAAATTACGACTGTCGTACAAATTAATTCATGATCATAACAAAATGTGAAAAGCAGAAAAATCCATAATGGAAAAAATAAAAAACTGCACAAGTTTACTCATCCTGCTATGCACAATGGCTCAGCAGAAGTGCGCTGCAGCAAGCTTACAGTTCGCTTTTTGTCCATCTACTTTCCAGGGGAGCATTGCAAAAATACTGTCAAGGCGAGACAGGAAGTTGCATCCCCTGTCCTCAAATTTGTGCATTAACTCATCAAGAGTTGGGTGCGTATGAATACAAACATCTGTGCCTAATTGGGAACACTGCAGTTAACTGTTCTCGTCAACACTCATACTCACATAACACGCTTACCTTCTGAATCTGTGTCGCAAGCTCACGCGTCGGTGACAAGCACAGCGCTTGTGTTTCGCGAACCTGTATGTCAAGACACTGTAGAATGGCGATGGAGAATGTGGCTGTTTTGCCAGTACCTGACTGGGCTCTGCACAATGAAAATAATCAAAACATTATGAACAGACAATCTAATGTCTTACACACTCATGATCTAAACTGAACATATGGCAAGTGGTGCATGAAGAAAAGAACACAATTATTAGATTTATCTGCCTCACAAAATTAACCGAGCTACAAACTGCAAATTTATGCTGCCGTTTGCTTCCAGATCTGTTTTATAGATCAATTATCATCACACTCACAGAGGTAATAAGACTGGGTCATACCCACTGATTTGTCCGATATGCAGGTATTTCACAAAAAACGGGTTTCCCCATTGTTCGCTGTAGTCCTGCCTTCCCTCTAGCCACCCTTTGTATGAAACTTTGTTACACCCTTTCACCCACTACCTTTTGTTCTCTAACCAGCCCTGTTCAAATAACAATAGCCTTTGTCATTGAAGTGTTAAGTGTTTACTAGTTTAGTGTCACTTTTTTGGTTCCATGTGTTTCCCTTTGTTCTCTTCAGTCCCCTTTCCCCTCCAGCCACCCTCTGTATGAATGAAACTTGCATTGCAACCTCTCACCCACTACCTTTTTGTTCTCCAACCAGTCCTGTACAATAGCCTTTCTCATTAAAGTGTTAAGTGTCAGTTTTTCTGTTCCACTTGTTTCCCTTTGTTCTCTTCAGTCCCCTTTTCCCCCCAGCCACTATTTCATTCAGTATTTGCATGAAACTTTGTTCATCCTCTCACTCACTACTTAACTTTTTGTTCTCTAACCAGCCCTGTAAAATAGCCTGTCAATGAAGTGTTAAGTGTTTACTTTAGTGTCACTTTTTTTGTTCCATGAGTTTCCCTTTGTTCTCTTCAGTCCCCTGGCTTTTCCCTCCAGCCACCCTCTGTAGGAAACTTTGTTACACCCTTTCACCCACTACCTTTTGTTCTCCAGCCAGCCCTGTACAAATTTTATACAATAGCCTTTGTCATTGAAGTGTTAAGTGTCACTTTTTCATTGTTCCATGGGTTTCCCCTTGTTCTCTTCAGTCCCTTTTTCCCTCCAGCCATCCTTTGTATGAAACTTACATCCTCTCACCCACTACTTTTTGTACTACTAGCATTTGTGTCCACAATAGCACGTGCCAAATAGTTGTGTTTGTGTATCGCTGTTTATCTTCCAATATCTCCAGTCATCTTACCTACAGAAATTCTGCAAACTGAAGTAGTTGCACTCGCAGGAGTTTTTGCTTTTTAACCATGTTTTGGGTTTACTTCTTTATACTATTTCCGATGAAATAAGCTCATGTCACAGTGACCTCTGTGTTTTGCCTCCCTGTCTGCACATACCAGACCCTTGACACACAATTACGTCAATATGAAGTAAATCACAATGCAGCAATAGCATGGGTCCCACAACAAAGTTCACCAAAAATGTTCACTACAGCAATACGGTGAAGGTTTAGGGTAATTTTCATGTTCATGGCTTGTGATTCACTATGAATGAAGTGCTAGGTTAGAAATTTATCTTAGCCTCAATATTCTGACTTCCACTAGTGTGTTGTAAACCTCATTTACCGTAGATTTCTAACCCCAAATCTTAATCAAGTTTAGTTTTCAACCTTGCTAACCCTAAACTCTGCAATACTAATACTTTGCCTTAACTGCGGTACTTAAGATTCTAACATCGAGTGGAAATGCTATTAATACTAATAGTAGTACTTAATGAGAACTCACTGTGCGATTACATCTCTCCCTTTCACAATTGGCTTTATGGCTCGCTGCTGAATTGCGGAGGGTTTCTCAAATCCTGCAGAAAAAGGTGAGATGTGAAAATGATGTATTTCTGTAATTATTGTATTTTTAAAGAAAACAACAATCGTAAAGGTACTAAAACCATCGAATTTCGGAATCAACGTAAGAACTACGTGCGAAGCATGGCTCAACGCGGTCATTTCGAAAATGGACTCACCGTAGGCATAAATTCCTCGCAATAGTTCTTCCCGTAATCCCATGTTATCGAAAGTCGGTGTAACATCAACATCTTCACTTGTTTCGAACTCAACAGCTCTCAAATCTTCCTGCATAACGCGTCTTGCTCCACGTTCCCCACGCTCTCCGGTTGCCATCTTGCCTCTATCGTCGAACGCACTACACTGAATAATGGCGGCTCTCAGTGAGGGCCGATGGGACAGCCTTGTGCGTCACGTGGTTCAGCCATTTCCGGGAAGACAAATCGGACAAAGTGTTCTCTCCCTTTATTTGTGGCGGCAACGGTCCCATCCACGGCAGACGTCAAGATGAACGAAGTGGAAGTGTTTGTTGGCAACAACACTATTATTGACCCCGAAGTCTATGGCTTGTGGTTAAGGGGATATTCAGGTATATTTATCATTGATCATAAAGGCAGCATGATCGAGCTGTGCAAGACCGAGCCGAATTTATCCGTTATCCACAAACGGCCACCTGCACTGTTTGAAGACGATTAAATTTATGGGAACTGAGGGCGAATGGTGTGGTTGTGTCATGTAATGTTAAAATGAAGCGAGGGTCGGGCAGGGTATGTCGGTGATAGTTGCAGCACAAGAGGATACAGGACTACAAAATAAAACAAGTCCATTGACCTCTACCTCAGTAGTTTCCAAAGTCCATTGCTCCACTTAACCTGCAAAGTCTAGATAATTTATAACAGGAGATAGCAGACATTTGCTGTGGCATTACAATGCTCACAGGGTGGTAGGGCGAATCACACCTGCTGTTGTCCTTCCCGCTAGTATGATATCAGGTACTCAATAACTGTGAGTGTGACTGTCAGTTTTTCCCCGCAGGGAGATGCATTGTAACTAGTGCTTGCTGCCTTAGTGTGTATGTATTTGGAAGGGGCATTGTACCATCGGAGTACTGATGCAGATGATAGTTTACCAATGTACATTGTTTGTGCTCGCAAATATATGACAGGCATGCACAGGTTCTGATGAGTGGTCTTTTGGTTTGTTTTGCTCATTTGCTCCCTGCATGACTGCAATACTGGTACGGAAAAATTACAGTGCGATCTCTGTAACTTGTAGAACAGGTTCCTCATTCATAAGCATTGATGATTTCAGCTTTTTCAAGTTGCAAAAAAAAAAAAAAAAAAAAAAACATGCACTGGCTCACACACAGATAAACTCCCAGATATTCACACAGGAAGGCAAGCAACCACACCCTATGCTACCTTACAAATAGATGAAGTGATATAACTCATATTTTTGTGTTGCAGCTAATGAAGCAGCAAGTATTCTGCAAAAGCAGGAGTCCCTTCAGGCCTTCCATGCCACACTTGACGATTTGCTAAGTGATGTCCAGGATCATTTCCGTCTCTTCAGCGGTCTGGAGGCCATGCTTAAGTCACCTCCCCGCTTACAGAATCAGCAGATTTACCAGATCGACCATGACACGCAAACTATGCTCATCGAAAAGTATATAAAATCCTGTTTAATGATAGTATTGATACAGATCACCTTTTATAAAGCAACTATGTTTATATATTTGAAAATCAGTGAAATAATTTTGTTAATTTAGAGTTTCTTTACTGATAAAAGGCTGACCTGTCACCTGAATTGCCGTGAACTTTAAAGGTTTTGTCACATCATATGTATGCTAGGCTGTAGTCATAATTATGTGTGTTAGCTAGACACTGTGTGGATGGAGCACTTTCAAAGGTTTGCAAGCATAGGACTCTACCTTGTCTAAAATTAAAATCTTTCATCTTGCCAACTTGATTCAGTGTGTCATGAGGAATGATTGATTAATTAATTATCCAAATGATAGATGTAAAAAAATGCGAAAAGAATTTTGTGAGTTTACAGATGCATTGTTTAATATCTTAAATGATTGATGTAAAAAATGCGAAAAGCATTTTGAGAGTTTACAGACCTACTAGAATTTGTAGAAATAGCAAACACACATGTTCGTCAAACTTGCCACTCTCTGCTACAACATTATCTCAGGTTCTGCTCCCCCCTATCTGTCCGCTCTCATTCAGCTCTACACACCATCCCGCAACATCCGTTCTTCCTCTGACACCCGTCTTCTCCGTATTCCCATCCACCAGAAAAAGTTTCAGGACCAGCGTGCGTTTTCATACATTAGTCCTGTAGTTTGGAACGGCCTCCCCTCTCACATCCGCCATGCTCAGTCGTTAGCAGTCTTTAAATCTCAACTTAAAACACATCTTTTCTCCATGCAGTAGAACCAACCCCCCCTCCATCTCTGCATGCCACCTGCAAAAAAAAAAAACAGTGTGTGTGTGTGTGTGTGTTGTAAGTTATATACGCTGTTTTTTATGTTATGTTTATGTACGCGCCCTGAGCTCTTGCGAGATGGGGCGCCACAAATACCCTTTATTATTATTATACACTGGTTGTTGCAGGTATTACAGCTTTGATGCGTCTGTGATCCGTGAGGTCCTGGGCAAGAAGCTCAGTTCCAGAAGTCGGAAGGACCTGGACGATATCAGTGAGCAAACAGGGGTGCCACTGAGGAGCTGTAGAAGACAGGTAAACTTACTCTTGAGGTTAATTTCTGATTAAATGTGACACTCCGTACCTGCATGCTACCTTTCAGTTTCACCCATATCTCTGTGTAGCAGGATGGTTGTGTGTAGGTGCGTTAACTTTCACACAGTCCCTACCTAAGATAGGGTTACTCTGCCAGAAGGATTACATGCTGCTGATGCTTTTCAGTAGTCTTTATTGTGGTAATGACATTGACACCGAAATATATATTATATGCACAGATGAAATCACAGAAATGTGCTGGCAAAATGATGTATCCTGCCACACAGAAATGTGTAACTACATGTACGACTAATTTTTGGCTCCCTTGTGTAACAATGGGAGTCTATGTATTAACCCTCCGTCGTCTGTCTGTCTGTCTGTGTGTGTGTGTGTGTGTGTGTGTGTGTGTGTGTCCAGAAAACTTTAACGTTGTCATTTTCTCAGAATCTACAAACAGCAGAGGCACCAAACTTGGCATGCTGATAGACAACCACAAGACCTTTCAAAACATATCATTTTGAATGACCTTGACACAAGGTCAAGGTCTCTAAAGCTCTGTTTGAAAATTTTACATTGGCATTTTCTCTTAATCTACAAAAACCAGAGGTTTTAAACTTTGCATGATGATAGACATTTATAGGAACTTTACAGGTATACATGTAGTCAATGGCCTTGTGTCAAGGTCAAGGCCGTACAAGCTATTTTTGTGAAACCTTAACATCGGCATTTTCTCAGAAACAATGAACAGCAGAGGTGCCAAACCTGGCATGCTGATAGACAGTGATAAGACCTATGCACACATACCATCTTAAATGACCTTGACTCAAGGTCAAGGTCATTAAAACTGTTGGGAAATTTTACATTTGCATTTTCTCAGAATCTAGAAGGATCAGAGGCCTAAAACTATGTGTGATGATTGACATTGGCAGCAGCTTTACAGACATACCTGTGTTCAGTGACCTTTAGTCAAGGTCAAGGCCATGCAAGCATTTCTGTGGAAACTTTAACCTTGGCATTTTGTCCAAAACAACAAACAGTAGAGGCAACAAAAGAGGCATGATGATAGACAGCATTGAGACCTACCTTTCTGAATGACCTTGACTGAAGGTCAAGGTCATTAAAGCTGTCTGTTATGAATTTTAACATTACCGTTTTCGGGGGAACTACAAATACTAGAGGCATCGAACTTGGCATGATGATAGACATTGATGAGATCTCATTTGAATGACCTTGACCAAAAGTCAAGGCCATACAAACTGTTTCGGGGAAAATTGTAATATTGCCAGGGACTCAGAGCGCCAGAGACACTTTACTGGGCATGCTGATGGATAGTGATAAGAGCTTTACAAACATACTCTTGTGAATGACCTTGACCTGTGTCACAAGGGAGCCATGGAGGCTTCTGCCTCTGTTTTTATTACTCATTGCAATCAGAGTGTATCTGTATGTCATCAATCCTTTTTGAAGGGTCCCACTAATTACCGAAAACAACTCTTAAAACGCGTAGATCGTAGTTAAAACATAGAAATAACAACACACAAACATGATTAAAGGTGAAAAGGAGGCATTAAACTAGTTTAAAGGAATAAAGTACTTATTCACTCCAAGAGAACAGGACGAAATGAACGCGTCTCCCAAGGGAAGCGGCTCTGGTCCGGACTGGTTATTTTCTGCAATATCACCTTTTTTTCCTTTTAGCTTTTTTTAAGGCCACTTTTTTCACCGTTAATCATGTTTGTGTGTTGTTATTTGTATGTTTGAACCGCGTTCTATCCATATTAAGAGTTGTTTTCGGTCGTTTCGTTGTTTTCGGTAATTAGTAGGACCGCTTTTTGAATGTTCATACACTCACACATTCATATAAATTGTCACTCCACCACAATTGCATATAAATCCACAACTATGGTGCAGCTCCATTTTATTACAAATAGACCAAAGGCACATGGTCAGGTCACGAAACACTTGTGCGTGACAAAGAAGGTTTTCTCAGGCAGACTGGCCTTGTGCTGCAGGAAGAGTGTTTAATTTTTTTACACTTGCTCTGTTGTATCATTTGCTTTGTTTTTGTACACCAGTTTGACAATGTGAAACGAGTGTTCAAGACAGTCGAAGAGATGAAGGGATATCTGGTGGAGAACATCTGCACACATTTTCGGCTGTCTGAAAATCTAGCCAGGTAATGCAGTTTTTTGTTTTGTTTTGTTTTGTCTTTGGAGGGGGAAGTTGGAGTCATTAGCAAGTCTGTCAAAATATATTCTTATTCTTCGAACCTGAACTTCCTTGTTAACCCTCGTGCTGCTGAAAACGGAATATTCCAGACTATCTTTATGGCTTTTTTTGCATAAAACAAATTAATTCAGCAAGTCCGGGGTTGAAAGTCGCACACTTCTCTCACAACGTGTTTTCACTGTCGAAAGTCTCTATAAATGCATGAAGATGTACGCCACACATGCTTTTTGTGAGATTCGCACAGTTTTAACCAGATCTTTTTGTTTGGCCAGGGACTATGCTGCTGTGGTGTTCATCGCAAACAACCGCTTTGAGACAGGAAAGAAAAAGTTGTCTTACCTGGTGTTCAGAGACTTTGCCCTGTGTGCACTACAGATGATCACAAACTGGTCTTACAGTTCTGTTGGTGAGGCTGTACACTTGGAATACCAGTATACATGCAGAATGTGTTGTGTGTGTGTTTACAGCAATTGACATGCAACCATAAAATCACTGAGTGTAGGGTGGGTGGGTGTTTGGGGGTTTAACGTCCTTTTCCACCACATAGGGTGATATCAAAGACGAGGCAACGATGAAAAAGCCAGCACAAATATTTGGCCCCAGCTGGGATCGAACTCACGACCGAGCATTAGAAGTCCAACGCTTTACCATTCGACCACCCCGGCTCCCCAATCACTGAGTGTAACTTCAGCGAAAGTTTTACATCATGTCAGATTGATTTCATTCAGAGGTGGGTTTTTTTTTGTTTGTTTTTTTGTTAATTCATCTTCCAAATTGTACTACTGATAGAACCTTTCCTGGATGACGTAATGAGTCATTAGCAACCAAGGAAGCGCTTTGGCAGCCCGGATGACCTCTAGCGTGTAATGGCGGCTTTTGCACAAAGAATGGGTGTCGCTATCTGAGCATGAAGAAGTCATTAGAGACTTTTCGTTCAGATTACACCAACATATAATTACATTTCCTGCTTTTTGTGTGCACTTGTCTGTTAATGGCAGTTTCATTTTACAAAAGACATCCACTTTACAGGGATAAATACTCCATAGATTTAGAAATTCTGCTGCATGATTGTTTGTTTGTTTTGTGTGTTACAGAATGCAAGAACCATGAGGACATGGATGTTGACTTAGACCGAGACTTTCTGCTGCTGCTCAGGGAGCTGAAGGTGCTGGTGGAGAAGGAATACTTGGAAGAACATCGGTCCCTGGTGCTGAAAGCCTCGTTGAAGTTCTCGGACAGAGTCCATATGCATTTGGATAACAATTTTAGGGTTGGTTTCAACTTTGTGCTTGGTTTGCAACAGAGCAGTGTGTTTCTATCCTATGACGGTTGCTGACACATCCGTTGTATGCCCTTTTTTTTCTTTTTTTCTTTTTAATGGAGGAAAAAAATGATGCTATTTTAAGGTT
Organism: Batillaria attramentaria; assembly: GCA_018292915.2. NCBI lineage: Eukaryota > Metazoa > Mollusca > Gastropoda > Batillariidae > Batillaria > Batillaria attramentaria. Next base: position 533,843 of record JACVVK020000266.1, read on the forward strand.
TTTGTTACTTTCTTTCAGACATTTTCAAAAACAATCATCAACATTGCAAATGGCTTGAACCACAGCCGAGAGTCCAGGGACATTTTCATCGATCTCTATGAAAAGGTGATATATATGTACTTATGATTGTATCCTTTATTATGGGAGGAGTTTGAACCCAATATCACTTACAGTTTCCGAAGCTGTCCCTCACCTTGAATGCTTGATCTTTGGTAGCAACCACTTTGCCCTGCCTCTCTATATTAGTGTATATATATATATAGCAACACATTTCAGGTTGTTAATATTAGAAAGGGAAATGTGACCCTCTACCACGAAATGAGTTTTCTGGTGCTATTTGTTCATGTTACAAGACGACTCATTTCGTGGTGGAGGGTCACAAATAACATCACCATCTGAACTCATGAGTCAGCGCAGGGTGCCTAGGAGTCGTGAAAGAGACTTAATGCAGGGTAATCCCAGGTGTCTTGGGTTAATGTCTGAATTCCTTGTGTCAAAAGGGGCTAAACAGTGGGTTTCATGATTTAACTGTGTGCTGTAGTTAAAATTTTATTATTTAAAAGCATGTGCTTAGCTGCCAGCCCTCTCCTGGAATCCCGGATCTCCCAAGAAGTTCCTGGTTTTGGAAACAGTTTTGCATTTGTAGGTCGAAGAAAAAATTACATTGCAATATATATAATTAAATATTTGCGTTCTCTGTCTTAGTTGATAGAACCAAGTCTGCAGTTCCAGTGGAGTCGTGCTGATTTACAGAATGTCTTGACTGCATACAAAGAAACAGCACTACAAATGGACCTCTTCACCAGGTGATGACCTGCTGTTTATTGAGTAGTTTTGTAATATCCTGTTCAAGTTACTACCTGTATGGGAAAAATGTCTTCTGTACACATAGCAGTCCAGCTGATGAGCTAGAGGTGGTTTATTTTTTGTTGTTTTTTTAAAAATAATTTTCCTTTTGCGTTTCATAGCATGTATTGTGTAGTGAAGTATACACATGATGAACAGAGATTGTGTGACTCTGTATGTGGCTTTGGTGTCGATGTAAATCTGTTGCTGTCAGCTCTGTAATTATGGGAAGCCCAGCTAAGACAGTTGGAGAGCAGGGTGTGACAAGTAGTGTTATAGATATTCGGCAGAGTGTTACATAGTTCACTAGCTCTACAACATTTCATGTGAAACTAACATTTTTTGTTTGTTTGTTTTTTCTTTTTTGTTTTTTGTTTTAAAGCAAAATATCAGTATACCAGTATGTGTAGTATAGACAACGCTTGTCATTTACAATTTTTGTTGTCCAGGATATCACCACATCTTCAGACTGTGTGGGAGCGTTACATGGGCACCCTCGTCGTCTGCGTTCTTCAGATGTATCCTGTGTCTTGACGAGGGGAAACATCATTCAGATATATCCTGCACTGACACAGGGAAATGTCATCAGGTGCATCCTGTGTCAGGACAAAGGGAAATGGTACTCAGATGTATCCTGCACTGTGACCCAGGGAAATGTCATTTAGGATGAGATGTATCCTTCAGTGTGACACAGGGAAATGTCATTCAGGTGCATCCTGTGTCACGACAGGGGGAAGCGGCATTCAGATGCACCCTGTACCAGAACGCAGTGAAACGACATTCAGATATATCCTGCACTGTAACACAGGGAAATGTCGTTCAGGCACATCCTGTGTCAGGACAAAGGGAAACGGTACTCAGATGTGTTCTGCACTCTGACCCAGGGAAATGTTATTCAGGATGAGGGGGAAGGTCATTCAGACGTATCCTGCACTGTGATAGATCATGTAGCCTATGTCATGACAGTGTGAAAAGGCCATAGCTTTAGAAAATGACATCCCCTGCACTGGGAAATGGAACTCAGATGTATCTTGTGTAAGGACAGTGGGAAATGACATACACTTTATGTATCTTGTGCCATTACAGATTGAGTGTGTTGCGGGTGCATTTGAAGTGACGGGAGACTGAGTGTGTATGATGCTTTCTAGATTTTGTATTTCTTCCTTGTTCGGTGTGTCGTGAATTTCCAAATCAAAGTAGGACTCTGCCATTGTGTCAGTTTGCAGATGACGACTAGACAAATCATGCCAGGACTCGGTGCCGGTAGTGGTCCACCAAACCGTGAAAGCGGTACGGACAGTGCCGAATGGAGCGTCGATGTTGAACGCTTCTTTTCCCATTGGCGTGCACGGTAAGATCGAGGCATCATCGGGGTTTGCGCCTGGGATGGAACTGAAGTAACGGATGAGGGACTGGTGTAGAACTTGAATCGAACAGCTTTTCCCCACACCAGCTCCTCTGCTCACAGTCATAGATTGGCAGCTGTCCTGTTCTGAAGGCATGTACTACGTGCTTCATGTACTTCTCTGCTCAGAATTGAGTGAAGCGAGTAATTCTTCAAATTCAGAGTCTGGAACGTATGGAGGTGCCAGAAAGGTCTCTGCACCCTCTTATCTTGCATGCTGCTCGATCTGTTCAAGTACGTCTACCTGGCGGTCCCGTTCGTCTTCCATCGCTACAAACTCATCTTGGTTGTCCTCTGTACCTTCCTCAGGCTCTTCATCCACTGGTCTGCGATGGGCACCATGTCATCTGCATGGTCATCATCCTGATTTGCTTGCTGTAGTTCTTCGGCTGCTCTCAAGATCTTCATCTCCCTTCTTGAGCGGAACTTGTCCCTCTTTTGCCCGATGGTGTCCTTCAGCTCCTCATACTTTGCCTGCGTGATGGATGATGAGTTCCGTCTCTTCACTCCGCCATGGATTGTATAACATGAGCTGTTCCTTATAGTAGTTTTCTGGTTCCTTCGGCTCGTCATAGTTTCTGAATCTGAGAATCTTCATCTCTTTACAATGAGCCCGTCACTCTGTAACTCAAACTTTTGGTTGGTGTTGGTGTTTCTATCTTCTCTCTGATCATTGTCATGTTGACTCTCTGCTCCTGTCCCTTGTAATTATACATGGTCGCGAACTCAGCGAGGCAGAGGTCCTCGAGGCAGTCTGGCCGGTTGGTATAATGGTCTAGCAAGCCCCTGCATAGGATGTCGGTGCTGTCCGGGTCCATGGTTTTCAAAACGTCCTCCGACTTCAGCGTGCTTACCCGCTTCTCTGGTTCTACGGTGTTGACAAATAGGGTGGTTCTATTGGCGTTACTGACTGGCATGCCCAACAGGTAGTAGCATGCTTCTTGCACGGACAGATTTCCTTTCTTGACTTCGGTCAGCGTGTCGCGAAGCAATGTAGACATGCCTCGCTGAGCCTTCCCTATGTCAGGGGTCGAAATTCTCCGCCGTTCGGCTGATTTCCGCTTTTTAGAAATTTGTTGCCGCCTAAACGAAGTTCGGTTCCGCCGGAAAAAAAAAATCGAAAAAAAAATTCCCAGTGGTACGCTTTCCGCGAATCCCCACTCGGTACGGTGCTGGCAATACGGACAGCGAATTTGTGTGGCCCACCCCCTACTGTGCACGCGTGACCGCGGACAAAGACTGGGCAATTAGCGCATCGCCCCCGAAACACCACTGCAGCTATGCGGGTAGTTATCACCTCATCCACCAGTTCCGACGTCCGAGCCTTCACACCTGTCAAATCACTGACCATTGTTTTCACAAGACACCCTATCACACCTGTGTCGGTGCGTGTGAACGTTTATTTGGGTGCCAGTGTTGTGTGAGGGAATTAAGGCGGATATTTGATAGGTATGGTGTGGTTATGCTGAATCCCCCTTGTTTCGTGTTTGACAATTAAGAAACGGAAACTGCGAATTCAGCCGGACTAAACTCAGTGATTTGACACTTAGCAAATCGCAACGCCGGGATGTCTGTTGTACGTCGTTTGGACAAGTGTGTGTGTGTGTGTGTGACCATGACGGTGAGAGAAAGGGAGAGACTGTGATGCCGCTGGGAATTCAGCCGGACTAAACTCGGTGATTTGACAGCAAACCGGCAACGCCGGGATGTCAGTGTACGTCGTTTGGACACGTTATCCATTGCACAAATTTAGGTAAAGCCACACAATCTTGATTGCTGAAAGACTCCACAGAAACACCAGACTCTTCTACTGAGTCACATATGCTTGTACCAATTATGCCATGATCTCTACGGTTGACATGCGCTCCCGGGGAGTTGTCCGGACACCACCGTGAGTGTCTGTGACTTGGGCGACCAACTCAGTTGCCAAGTGACGCTCCACTGTAGAACAAAAATCTGTTTCAGAGATATAAATCAGTGTCATGGCTTATCAGAAGTTGAGAGTAGTCTGAATGATGCATGAGTGACCTCAAGCATTGTCATTGTGGGGAACATGCTCTTTCAAGGGTTGTGTGAAATTGAATGAAGACCACAAAAACAAAGTTGTTGGATGGTATGATAAAAAAAGCATATATCTTTTCTGAATTTTTTCATCCCAGATTGTGCGCAGTTTTGCAGTCAGAATGCACCAGATTGCACAGATTTTAATCTAGATTTAAAAAATTTTCCAGGGGGGGCATGCCCCCGGACCCCCCTAGGTAGGGCGCCTTCGGCGCTATGCAGTCGTGGCTTCGCCCACTCCTCTCAAAATTTTCCTCTTTTTTCATCCTGGATCATTTCTACCCCTGCTATGTAGTTGATGATGTACATCACACAGGAGTGCGGGTCGGTAATGAACTGCACATCCATGTTCGCTTTCCGAAGTTTCAGAATCTTGGGGTTGTAAGCATTTGTCCTCATTCCCCCATGCCATGTTTGATCTCTTGATGGTTGTCCTAACTGTTTGTATGTCAGTACTGGTTTCCACTAGTCAGAGAAAGGATGCTGATGATTTACTGGCAGATGACACTTGAAGTGGTATGTTTGTATGCATTTATATCGATTCTTTACTCCCTCGATTACGTGCAACCACCATAATATCTTAGTGTCTCAAAAAAGTAGAGGATAGACAGGTGATTTGGCACATTCCAAACATCCATTTCTTCAATAAACACATCAACTCACTCAAAACAGTTCTGTTCATTTATTATGCACTTAAAATTTTTATTTTACAAGTATACATGTATGTATCACAGAAATGAATATTTTCAAACAGCAAATAATAAATAACTTACACTCCTAGGAAGCATCATGTATGTACATCAATCAGATTTAAAACTAAGCACTGTTCAACAAAACATTTCATACATTCAACCATGCATTACAGCAGAAACAGCTAGAGTATCAGATGATCAGGCAATAATTGTCATGGGCAGTGTTTTACAGCTGATCTACACAGTTGTTCATGCTCAAAGGGTCATCATCTGTTGAGTTCTCTTTCAAAGATTTCTCCCCATGTAAATGCATCCATAGGGCAGTGTACTTTAGGTGGAAGCTGTGACAGGTCTGTGACATTGCTAAACTTTCCTTCTAGCCAGAGACGCTTGATCCTTTTGTGACCGTAGTTGTTCTGGTAGGCAACCTGCACATCACACAGATTTGTCCATGAAATGCTCAACGAGGGGGATGCAATTTTCTGCACACAAAGTCCTGTTAGATTTGTCGCAGTAGACAGTGGGTTAAAATAATCACAAGTTTTCCACCTATACTGGTGGTATGTATGACATTGGTTTGTCTGTGTTCAGTGATATACTCCCTATGCCTTTCACTAGTTTCAGTAGAACTTAATTCAGTGATGTTGCTAGAAAATTTTGCTTTAGGCCATTGTCTGATGGTGCTAAAAAAGTTTAGGACATTTTGAAAATGTTTGGGACATTTTATCCGATAAACGAAAATCAAAGCAAAGCAAAATAAAACAATTAAAACATAACCAAACACGGCTCTTTTGGTTCAAACATCTTTGTTTATTGTTCAAAAATCATTTAGTGTTTGTCTCAATGCCCGCCAGTATCTAAAAAGACTGAGAATGTGAGTGTGAAGATTGAGCTTCATGGGAATACTGGCTCACTAAACTGTCCTTGGTTTAGCCTTCTGCCAAGCACGCAAGGCTTTCAGTGGGTCAATGTTGCCATCATAAAGCTTCACGCGCAGCAACATGTCCTGGTGTTCCCCAGTGAGCCTATTCCTCAATTTGGTGAGAGTGAGGTTCTGTTGTGAGAACACTCTCTCACACCCCGCTGTGTTAAAAACGAAAACAGCACGCTTCGAAACGGGCCACTCGAAAACAAAAGCAGAGCAGACGACACTTTCACTTCCGGCAAAGCATATCAGGGGAAGTCACTCTCGCTACTGCGTAACCGGTGACAAGCGCGAAGACCGGCGGCGTCGTATCGGTTTGTTTATAAACTTTCGGTCTCCCGGCCGCGGCAAGTAGCAAATTCGATTTTTATTTTCAAACTGTCATAGCACGGTTGATCGGCTTTAAGACAGTTGGCCGATCAGAGCAAGACAACTTCGGACATTTTGGACAACTTTCGGCATATGGCCGAAGGGCCGACCATAACGACATCCCTGTTAATTCTTCACTACTCCAGTGAGCTCAACATGAAGCTCCAAGCATGTGTCTTTCTATAAAAAGAACATACACAAACTGACATTTTTCTTCATTTCTTCTTGGAGTAACAGAAAGAATGTATGTGATGACAATAGTGCAATTACAGTTTCCATACTTTTGTGTGTCTAGTTTCAGTAGGAATTCTTTCTTCGCTACTCCAGTGAGCTCAACGTGAAGCTCCCAACATGTATCTTTCTTTAAAAAGAACGTACATGAACTGACAATTTTTATTTTTTTTTGTAAGAGTAATATAAAGAATGTATGTGATGACAATAGTGCATTTACAGTTTTCATACTTTTCTGTTTGTTGTAAGTTTTTGTTGTTGTTTTTGCTGCCCCAACTTTTTGCCAGATTTAGTATGTGGTATTCCTCCCTGCCCCAGGTTGGGGGTAGAATCCACTGAAGGTTCGCACACTGGGGCAATTTATTCTTGCGCATGATTGTGACGCTAAGAGACTATGGAGACCCGTGTGGCAAAATAAACTTTAACCCTTCACGCAACTGACCTTCCAAGGTGACAAGTCTTTATTTTTGTCCTGCATGATCTGTTCTTTTGTATCCTGGTCACTGACCATGAGACACTTGCTCTTCCACAATGTCTCGGAGGATTTTATGATGTGAGACCAGTGTCGGCACACCTGAGCAGCTTTGGCCAGGTCAGGGGTCTCCAAACATGTGAAGACCTGCAGCCAGACTTCCTCAGGCAAGCGAGACCATGGGGGATGTGTAGAGAGTGCTGGGAAGTCACAGTCCATCTCTTCCTCATCCTGTCAAAAAAGAAAAGAACAAATTAAACTCTGGCAAAAGTAACTGGAAAAGTGTTCCCATATTTATCAAGTATTTTGTGTCAGTCTTGTAGCTTTTCAGATTCCCGATTGCCACATGCAGTTTGACATGTTTATCCCTACAGTAAGTTTTTCTGTGTGTTGGCAATTGTAGACTAACTTCACATTTTCCACAAATGGGTTGGAGATTGGTGGTGGTGCTTGGAATAAATTATAAAGATTCAGTATTCGTCCAACTTGATGCATTCTGTGTATGTATACCTGCTTGCACTAAGACTACCAGGCACAAGAACTGGTAGCGGAAAACATTTTCTTGGCACTGGTTGTCGCGGCATACATACATCTAGAACTTGTACATGACAACTTGTGAGGACGAATGCGTGCTTGCTGCAACACGAAGTGGGAGGGTCAGCTTCAGCGTCAGTTGTGTGTGCTCTTGTGTTCCGTATCGTTTCACCCATATCTGGCATGCTTGACTATTAACACCACCGAGATGAGCATGTTCTTGTGTTGATTGTGGGTAAATGTGAGAAACTGGCTTACCGTCTGTTCCTGACAGCGATCCATCGCAGACTGATCATCTACGATCCACGCGACGATTGTTGTCATTCCCGATCTATTTTTAGAAGCACGCGACCTCTACCAGCAAGGGGGACAACTGACGCGATCTATGCTCGGAGCGTCGACGTCTGGCTGATAGACAGTAGTCTAGTAATTCGGGTAAATAAAAACAACTCTGTTTATCATTTACAAAGGATGGTTAGGGAAACAGCATAGAAAAATCGGAATTTTCCGTGTTCCCATGAATAATGTAAGTTTTGTCCTGTCAGGTGGAAATTCTTGTGATTCTGCGTGCGTCAGAAATCAGTACCAGTCGGTGAAGTTGTTATCATGCAGTCATCGCCCAAAAATCCCGCAACACTAAAAAAAATATATATATATATTAAACGAGATAATAAAACACACACACAACACAAAGAAAACTGACACTGTACATTACATTTACGCTGACTGGTTTGAAAAGGCGAAACTGAGCCAACGATAACAGCCTGCACAACACTGCATGAGTATGGCAAGTATACAAAACAAAAAAACGTAATAATAATTTCTTTTAAATTTTAAAAAAACACTGAAGCCGGTGCAGTCTTCTCCGGCCTTGACGTTCCGTCCAGCAGCGGCCGGAAGGTCTCCGGCTAAAGTCATCAGATTTTGGAACCACTACCTGAGTTCTGAGAATGGTAGAGCGCCTTGCTCGGGTCTGTCGTGAGTTCAAATCCCGGCCGTCGCGGCGCAGTGAAGTGAGGCCAAATCAGTATCTGTTAGTGCGGCTTTACCGAGTTCAAGTCAGTCTCGGTCGTTGCCCCGTTCTTCATATCAGCCCGCCTAACTCAGTCGTACCGGCCTAGTTGAAAAGGACGTTAACACCCACCCCCCAAGATTCAGAGATAGCTCTGAACGTGACACGGCCTCGGTCCTCAGCTCCCATCCCGCCTTTGCCCAAAACTGACGACTATTGATGTGTGAGTACATGCAGTGTCAATTGACGTGGGCCGGTCGCTCCACCTCACTCAGAATTCCAACCGTTTTCAGTGTCCAGTTCCAGTCAGTAGCCATCACTGATTAGCCATCATCGTAAAGCATAATGCCAAATCAGACACCAGAGCAGAAACGTGGAAACTCTTATCACTGAGACCGGCTGCCAATGATGCTTGACCGGCCGGATTTTTGGTGGCGCGGCAATAGCGAAAAGGGTTCGTCCGAGTTAATCGGCTTCTCAGTGCACCGACCGCCGGGGATGAAACGAATAAAGCAGTCGCTGAAAACTAGAGGGACCGTGACCGGCGAAAGCCTGCTGGTAAACCAGAGCGGCCCTCAGATTCCATTCTTGGACCCCGAACTGAAGGACAAAAACTTGGTGACAAACAAAAAACCAATAACTCAGTCACGCGCGCACACACACACACGCACACACAGACACACACACACACACACTGTGACACACTAAATACAACTTGACAAAAACTGAATACTGAAGAAAGCTAAGTCTTCATTCCGAGTCTGCCAGTATCAGCACCGTGACATTTTTGAGTCGATGTGAAGCAGTCAGCGATACAGTAACTAGTCGGTGTAGTCAGTGCATGTGAGGACAGATAAAGTACACATCAATCGCCACAAACAGTCAGTGGCCGCCAGAGTGGGGACTACACAGTGTGTGGGGGACAGCCTGCCACCAAAGTTCTCTCATCCGTTATGCGCGAATCACGGATGCTCGGCGACAATGAAAGTTTTATTTGCTGGTCGGCCTAGCTATACATTCACTGACAACGACCTCATTTGACGCCTGACTGATCGCTCAACTGCCTGGCCACTGACTAGCGGAGTTCGAGCCGGCGCGGCAACAATCAGCCAGTCTTTACTGACGAGGAGTGTTTCCAAACCGGCAGTAGCACCGAGTGTTTCCATTTCCAAATTTGAGTAGCACCGGCTTCGGTCTGTCGGTATGAAACTGACAAAAAGGGCCCGGCGCCGGCTTTGGCTAACACGTTACCGACTACAGTGCAATCACCACAGGTGACATACTTCGATCACTGACGATCAGTCTGTGTCAGTGACTGAAATCCGTTTGTTTGTTTGAAATTCCGTTTGCTGAACAACACATGGGTCAGATACAACAGTATCTAATACTTGAAATATCAGACAGTAGAAGTACCACTAAATACTTCTAAAATTGTATTAAAAAAAAAATTCGTGTTTGGCTGGGGTGTTTCAGTGGCCCAGCGCCTCTCAGTTCACCCAAGCTTTGGGCTTCACTGAGTCTTCTCAAAATTTAGTCTTGAGCGTCACGCATGAAACACGCGTACTACATGCTCATCATATTATTTAAAACAGATGATTTTGCCGGCGTAATAGGGTTGTCACGCGCAGCGACTCTGCAGACCTACCAGCTGTAAAATGCCCTCAGGGCCAATTAAATTCGCTTCAATTGTAGTGGGCACTCCCCGGAGACGACGCCGCGACGCCTGTGAATAGAAGACGGTCCTGTTTTTTCCCGACAACCCTATAAGCGCCGCAGTCATAGTCGAAACCTATGCAGCGGAGTTGCACCGGAAACACTCACCCCCCATTTTAATTGACCACCGTGATATCAGGCTTCAGGTTCACAGAAAAGAACTTTCGTCAGTCACGGTCAAGTTTTGGGAACATTTATAACTGACGGCTTGTAAACCCGCGAAACTTAGTCTGTTTTAATGAGAAGTTGAGCAGAGCTCTGAATGCAATACAGTGACGTGTGCTGGCTGTGCGAACGAAACTTCAAACCGCCTGAATGTGACATGCGGAAGCTCAGCCGGTGTTCTACTATGTCAGCGAGTGACCACAACACCTCACTGAGAAGTCGCCTTTGCTCTTTTGCTGTTGAATCCTGAAAGTCAGTGAATTACCCGGTGTCAGTGGCCGGTTAAGACGTTCAACTGTATACATCAGACTACAATGATGTGCTTGCCCTCAACGAAACTGATCACGCAGATAGACTAGTGTCATCTCCAACTGATATACATTCATCCTCTCAGTGTTTCTCTTTGATCAATCTTCGGTGATGAAGACTGTGACGCCGTTATGCTTTGATAATCACAACTGTCTGACACTGAACTTGGCTGCATTGATCATGACTGAACACACACACACACACACACACACACACACACTGCTGCGCACTGCACACACACACACGCACGCACGACACGACACACACACACACACACACACACTGACACACACTAGACACACACACACACACACACTGCTGGGCACTGCACACACACACACACTAGACACACTGACACTGACAGAGGATGACACTGGCACACCCCGGCCCAAGTATTCGGCCAACTGACATGCAGCCTCGATCATAGCTGAGGCGCATACCATTGGTGTCAGCATCATTCCGGCTCAGTTCGGTGTTATTCCTCTTATCTTTCAGTGGTTTCGTGCTGACAAAACCTGGCATTTTACCCGGCCGTCAGAACCAGCCATGTAACCGCTTCAGTGAAGCCGGCGGTGATCGCATGCATCTGATCTGGAGGGGAGCCTGCAGGTGTTCATGCACTGAGTCAGTTTCTGATACTGTGTGTGTGTGTGTGTGTTTGTGTCAGTGTGTGTGTGTGTGAGTGTGTGTGAATATCTGTGTGCGAATGTGACCCGTGAGCCGTCCGCCGCACGGCGGCTCACTGACTGTGTGTGTATCAGTGGATGTCAGTGTCAGTGGGTGTGTGCCAAGACTGTCGAACTCAGTTTTTGTCAGTGAACCGGCTGATCCGACAGTCGCCGGACGCCGCCAACCTCATCGAAGAGAGTGGCTGGGTGGCAATTCAGTCTGTCTCATCATCGGTTACACTGACGTGGGTGAACTACGGCCCGGCGACTATCATGATACTGACTAGTGTATCGGCAGTGGGACCGTCAGAGCAGCTGGGTGGGTGGGTGTTTGGCCGGGAGTTTAACGTCCTTTTCCACCACGTATGGGTAATATAAAAGACGGCCGGGGCAATGAGCAAAAGACTGGACCCAGCACAAATCATGGCCGGGCCCCAACGCCGGCGGCCGGGATTCAAGTTCGAACTCACCGAACCCGAGCATTGAAAGTCCGTCCAACGCGGCTCTGCGGTCTACCATTCGGTTATCCCGGCTCCCAGAAGTTTGACTGACTAGATCAAGTTAATGTTTAGGTCAAATATGGTACTTTCATACAACCCGTTCACTGTCAGGTCCAGTCTCGGCCGGATCAGTTCATCATAGTTCAGTTTCAGTTTTTGTGTCCCCCCCCCCCCTCACCTTTTTCCGGACTGATGTAGACTGGGAATGTCGCCGCAACGAATGATAAACCAATATAACGTTTTGTCAATCAAGTTGCCATTGACTCTCCCGCGAAAAAAAAAAAGTCAACTGTCCAGTGGTCATTTTGGCGCATGCAAGAATGACCCGGGCACTCGCTGACTGACACCGGTCGAGTTGATGGGTCTGCAGCCGGCCCGCGGTGGTCTTCCCCCGAGGCACTTCAGGATCCGCGGCGGTGACTTCAAGTTCTCGGTGACTGAGTACGTATGCAGAATGTCAGTCCCTGGGCCATCCCGCTGTCTAAACTGGTCCCCACCCCCGAACTGAACGCCACTGCACCAAAAGTACCGCGAAAATATTATTTTAGTCAGGCTGCGTGACTGGGCCGGTTGACTGCACAAGATTCTGACTCGTGACTGATGAGTTTCGGTTTAAAGTTTCGCTGTGCCGCATCACTAAGCCGGTCCGGGTTATAGTCACTGCACGGTCATCATAACCGGTCGGTGGTCTAGTGGTTAAGAGACTTCGTCACCAGTGCGAGAGGTCAGGTTCGAGACCCACTCGGCCGGGCAAAGAATTTTGCCTTCTCGTACGTGACCGGCACCGGCGTTTATTCGGGCCGCCGGATCGTCGGGGGGTCTCTCTGCGTACTCCGGCTTCCCCCGTCTGCTTTGGAAATGTTAACCACAAAACTGATTCGGAAATAAATGCAACTCCGCTTAATTCAGAAACCGGCTCAAACTTGCTCAGCTCAGTGACCCTTCGCACCACGTGATAGCCACGGTAATCACGATGTCACAGACGGCGGTGTGCAGTTCAAGTCAGTCATGTCCAGTATGTCATGTGGTGGAAAAGGACGTTAAACTCCCCGGCAAACACTCACCCCCACTGACCCACCCCGCCATCAGATCAGTATCCAGTATGTGAGAGAATGCGCCGTGTCAGTGGTTCACGATAGCGTGCGTCAGCGCCGGTTGGCCCGGGTTCACTGACTGAGCCGGCTCGCGGCGCTTTGAGCCAGTTCAGTAAACTGAGAAATTGAGTAAAGCGCCTACCCATGCTTACTCATTATCAAATCATTATTATTATTATAACTTGACCCGGCGGCCTTGCGCTGACTGCGGTATCTGAACCCTGACTGAAAAGAAAATCAGTGACAGCCGGTCACTTTCGAACACATATCGTCGGTGTAATTTTACTCATTGCCGAAATACTCTGGTAAAGAAAATTGAATAGGTTATTTCCGGGCAATGATCTGTGTCCCTTATTGAGTCATCAGTCTCCGGCGGCTGCTATAGTCGGCAAGGTGGTCAGTCATTGTATGCAACCGGCGGCCACCCCACAAGCGTCTGTAGGGCTTCACGGAAGTGAACGGGCTGTTTCTGAAAACTGACGGGCGCAGGGTGGGCTTTGATACTGTGTTAAAAATAATGCAGTTGTACCATGGAGGTGTGCCAAACCTGCCTCTTTATCTCATTTCAACGCACTGAGGCCGGGGCGAATACACTGGGGAAGCGCTGCCCTGCTATCTCTCAGGTTGTGAGTCATCTCTCGGGTTCATTCACGAAGTTCAGCGCACACCAGCAAGTAGTAGCATTCCTTCTTCGCGTCGGAAAGAAAGAGCGGTTTTGTGAATATACGTACGTTCTTACTGCATTTATGGACTGATGTAGAAAATTTGGTTTGTTGACAGTGTAACCATACATTTTGCAGACAGTATACACATCGGAATCTCAAGCCAACTACTCCTAAATTCCGTTCCGCCGATTAGCATAATGTAGTATGACGTCATGTGTATCGTCTGCGTAGCTATTCCCACAATTCACCGGTCCTACTAAACCCTGCCCGGGTCTTTAAAACTGTCCGGGACTGCCCGGACCTACTGCTCGGAATTCCGCGGCTGACGTAATGAAAAAAAGTGCATGTGGCCTTAATTAACTGATTTATTTCTTTCGTCAGCCCCTAATATGATGGTTTTGTTTCATCCACTTTCCATCTCAGGTGTTCAGATGATATTTTATGAGTGTGCGGGGACCACTTGCTGCCGGAAAATCTGGGGCTGATGTAACGTAAAAAAGTGGGGTGTGTGTGTGTTTAGAACTTGATTTAAAGTCCTTTTCCACCACGTAAGGGTGATATCAAAGGGAAAAAGGCCAGCACAAATATCTGGCCCCCAGCTGAGATTTGAACCCATGACCTGTAAAGAAGTGGATGTGGCCTTAATTAACAAACTTATATCTTTATTCAGCACCTATTATGATGTTATGCACTTTCTATCTCATGTGTCAAGATGTTTTTCATGAGTGTGGACTCGGATCGTGAAGCGTGCCTGGGATGTGCTGAGTTTTATGCCCTACAAATACCATTTATTATTATTATTATCATTAGTATCATTATTATTATTATTATTATTATTATTTACACAGATCCGACAATGTTATTGTCCGTTTCTGCTCATTGAGACGTATTTGTAGATTTCTTTTTAATTTATTTTCAAATGTGTTGTTGTTGTTTTTGTTTTCATTTAAAATTTCGCATAAACAAGTGATCCATTTACTTCGCCAGTTTAAAAAAAATACAGCACCAGCATACTGAACAACTATGATAAAGCCGCTAATCCAGTTTCAATGCTATAAGATATACACAGCAAGTAATCCGATAACAGAGACATACATAACATAACAGTAGTGAACACATCTTATCACATGTTATGTATGTCTCTGCCGCTAATAGCCACCAACACCCTTTCACCTCTCCCCCCCTCCCCTCTCATCTCCCCCCCCCCCACACACAGAGTGAGATGGAATGTACTGAAACAAAACCATCGTTAAGGAGCCGAATAAAGAAAAAAAATTAGTTAAATAGAGCCACATCCACTTCCTATCATTACTAGTATGTCAGTCCCAGAGAGTATAAGTCCCGGGCATCCTTCCCGAACTCGTTAAAAACATGAAAACAAACCATCATATTAGGGGCTGAATAAAAATACATTTTCTTAAGTAAGGCCACATGCACTTTTTTTTCATTACGTCAGTAAGTACCGCGCAGTAAGTACGGTGCAATAAGTACCGTGCAGTAAATACCGGGCAGTATGATCGGGCAGTTTCGACCAGGTTTGGCAGTCCCGGGCACGCTTTAGTAGGGCCCCATTTCTATTTCACAGCGGCCGCCATATTATGGCCGAACAGTATTGACGGAAGAAAAGTTACTGACATTGCTGTTGATGGAATTAGTCTGTAAATTGTAAGCTTATGCCACCACAAACATGCGCATTAATAAGACAAAAGACGGGTAACTGTTTCCGCCGGGCAGTATGCTACATGATTTCAGGACTGGAGGAAATGCAGTGTCGTTTTACTGGAGAGGAAGTGATAAATCTAATTTCTTGTGAAGGTGTTAGCCTTCAGAGGATGCATCCGTTGATGTGTGTCGAGTCTGCGACTTCAGGATACTGTTTCAAGAAGGTGCTGCTTTGTTACCGGTCGTGGGTGCACGATTTATAGGTCTGCCTGTATCATGAACTGCTTGATCTGCCTAGAATTGAAATAAGACAGTTCTGAACCATTCTCCTCTGGAATGGCCATGTCGTCGGCGGAGGAGAAGCTGAAGAAATTAGAACAGCTGTACTTGAACGGAGTGGCCAAAAGCAGTGGGACGGCTCTTAGTGTTGAGACACTTCTGGATGTATTTCTTGTTCTCTACGATGAGTGTAGCAGCTCGACTTTGAGACGGGAGAAGAACATCTCTGAATTTGTTGAGTTTGGTGAGTTCGATTCTAGTAACAGCCAGAAAAAAACGTGTGCAGTTTTGAATTGATACATGTATGCCAGTCGTCGTTCCATACTGATCCCCCACCAACCAGAGGATCAGATGAATGTGGCTAGGACAAAGATCACATCCAGTATAAACCTGTACAAATGAGACTTGTGAAATATTGGTAATACTATGTCGAGTCTGTCAGTGTGCGGGCCTTTGGAATAGATCTATCAAAATCATAATGTGTTATTAATACTGTTAAATTGAAAGTGCACATGTATGCGTGTAGACCAGAAGTCACGCCAAATCTCGAAACGTTTAGCAGGGACAAAGGTGGCAGTACTGTAGTCTTGACATCTGCATGGAAGCGTGGAAATCTGGATAATTTCCGAAGGCCCGTATAAGTATTCAACCCAAGTGATTGCACATTACTTAAGTGTGGGTACTGGTACTACAGTAAGTGCTGTTAAGTGAGAGTGACGTGAAGGATACTTGAGAGAACGATCTTTATGGCTGTTAAATGTCATGATGCAATGTTTAGGGAAATGAGAACTGCACTTGTAATAACACTACAGTAACGGAAGTTCATGCGTCAGGCACTAGGTTATCTCCTGATCCACTGTTGAGATCACATGAACACAACAAACCCTTTGATCCCTGTAGCATACACAAGTAAATGACAGCCCTTTGCAAGGTGTGTATTGATCAGTGATCAGTTGATGAATGTGAATGTGAGCACTGTTTTGCTAGAGATCAAGCTGCAAATGAAACCGTGCACACTAACAGTTGCACACTTGTTTGGGAGTTGGTAACCTTTCAGCCTACTCAGATGCCCCCAAGATACAAGTTATGTGCTGGTCAGGGTGAGGTGTACCACCACCAGTAGTGTAGATCTATGTCTAATTACATGAGCAGAAGTCATTTGTACCACTCCAGCCATGCCCGTAGGGTATAAGATCTTACCAAGGTCGTACTCCATGGGTGCAGTACTGACATTTTTGTATACAGCTGACCGGGCTAGTTTGTACTTGAAGCCCAAGGGACATGTCAAGTTTAAACTGAAAGTGAAAGTAAGTGGGACAAATTGGGATGGTACCTGTGGTTTTGCAAAAATATCAGTGCTTGCCTCAGGATATTCTGACTTTGTGAACAAGTACACGACATACATACATGTATGACAGTTAACATGTCACATTTCACCATCATTGCTCATCAGTCACTAGTGGTAGTGATACTAGTACTAGCAGTTGTGATCAAGAACAGTTCTTTCCATTACAGTTTCTCATTTTATTTTGTTCCAGCGAGACCAGTTGCACACACTGTAAAGAACCTTCGACTACAGCGGGATGACTTTGAAACACTCAAAGTTATTGGCCGAGGTGCTTTTGGAGAGGTGAGTTGTAATTCCAGTGAACCGAAACAAAGTCTATAAAGTTCTGTAAGTGACAACCAAACAGGTTTCTTTTTAAATTCATGAAATTCACGCAGTGACTGAGTGAGTCGTTTCAGTTCATGATCATCTTCCTTTTATGTTTTAGGTGGCGGTTGTCAAGGAGAAGACGACGGGCAATGTTTTTGCCATGAAAATCCTGAACAAATGGGAAATGCTGAAGAGAGCAGAGGTAAGGAACACAGTGAATATTATGGTTGGTTTGACGCGGCTGAAGCTACCATTTTTATGCTCACAGATTGTTCTGAACTGTTTTTTGTGGTCTATCATCACGCCACTTAAACATCTGGACAGTGACAGTGTCTGTAAATAATGCTGGCACTGACTGACTGAGCCAACAGAAGGGTACTCGGCGATGTGGCGATGTTGTCTACTTTTTTTTCCTTGGGAAAAGGTCAAGTGCTGTGGGCATGTTCTGTCCTACTTGAAATTGAATTGACCCCAAAAGTAGAAAAGGTGGTTCATACAGAACAGAAGAGAGCGTATTAATAAATTTACTTCTACTAGTTCTAGCACCTAAAAAGTTAAAGCGCGCAATTATTGCCTTTTCATTTTAACCCCATTAAAAATAGAAAAATCACCTTGGAAATCGTGTGCGTTGTACTAAATTGAATGGCCAGTCACATGATTATTATTTTCCTTGGTTCACAGACAGCTTGTTTCAAAGAGGAGAGAGATGTACTGGTGTTTGGTGATCGACGGTGGATAACAAATCTGCACTACGCCTTCCAAGATGACACCTACTTGGTAAGACTGGCTTTTACAATCACTTTGCCTGAATCGTTCTCAAACCTCTGACGACCTGCCCATTGAACAGTGCTACTGGCACATAATACTAATAGTAAAGAATTTGATGTCCTGGCAGTGTTTCCGATAACGCGTTACAGTCTGTAAAATACACACAGAAATCTGAAAATGGCGCAGAGGAAGTCACTGTGTCCCAGGACAGATGCGTGTTCCTGGTACTGCCTTGCCCATTTGAACGATCCGTGCTCAGAGCAGAACAGTTGGGTGAGTAGTGAGGACTAGTGATCATTCGACTCAAAGTTCAGTGACTGGACAGTAGAGGAGATCTGCAAGTCAGACTGTGATGGGAGATGTGAACCCACTTCCAGAGACAATGACAGTGACAATGAAACTTTATTTTTCGACGGTAGAAATTGTAGCACATACATGTGCCAGTTTTGCCGTTGCTAAACTACAGAACGTAAAACAAAAGAAGAGACAAGAGACCCCCCCCCCCAAAAAAAAAAAAAAAACAAACAAACAAAAAAACAAAACAAAACAAAACAAACAAACAAACAAACAAAAACCCCCAAAAAACCCCAAAACAAAACTGTTAGACTACAACTAAGATAATATTAAGTCAGCGTGAGAATAACAGCCTGACGTGTACACAGTGTGATGGAAGGGTCAGAATAAAGAAAATAAAAGGTATTACTATATGTACTAAGGGACTTGCTGAATTTGCAAAAGGATCCCTTGAAATTCTGGAAGAGGTTTCCTTGAGCCTTTGGTGTGAAAGCTCGGAGTCCAAGTCCTGCCTCGCACAGTGATTCTGGGGCAGTTGGCGGTCGAGTGGTTAAGAGACTTCATCACAATGCAATCGGGCTGATCGTCGGGGGTTCTCTCCGGGTACTCCGGCTTCCTCCCCCTCAGCTGTGGAAATGCTCCGCCCACAAAATTTGAAAATAAATGCAACTCTAAATTCCAAAACTTAAACAGCAGAGCTGACCCTTCGCACCACATGACTGTAATGTGTTCATCACTTCATGTCCACTGTCTGTGAGAATGCATATGATTCACGTGAGCGTGCATGTTGGGTTCAGTTCATGGTGTTTTGAGCTAATTCAAGAAATTGGGTAAAGCGCCCATTCAACACTCAGTTGGGTAAAGCGCCCATTCAACACTCAGTTGGGTAAAGCGCCCATTCAACACTCACTGATTCAGTTGGGTAAAGCGCCCATTCAACACTCAGTTGGGTAAAGCACCCATTCAACACTTAGTTGGGTAAAGCGCCCATTCAACACTCAGTCTCAGTTGGGTAAAGCGCCCATTCAACACTCAGTTGGGTAAAGCGCCCATTCAACACTCAGGTATTATTTCCGATGGCTTCCCCCATTGGCTGAAGGAATCATTACAGTGACACCTGACCACCCCTTCGAATTTCAGGGCTTAAAAATCTTCCGCCTTCTGGCGGATTTCCACCTCTGGCTAAAAATTTCCTCCCCCCCCCCCCCAAAAAAAAAGTGTGTTTCCTCCTCTGAAGCACTATAATCATGCCTAATTGGACCAAACTGCACAGATTTTAGTGTCATTCTAACATTTTTCCTCCTGAAAGTGTGTTTCCTCCTCTGTGACACTTAAAAATAAAATACACAAAACTGCACAGAATGTAGTATATTTTTTAAATGAGATTCCGGGCGAACATGCCTTGAGCTGCCCCTCGCATAATGTGTCTGCTTTTCAGACATGCACTCCTGGCTTTGTCACTTAGTTACTGAATGCTGGACACTTTGCCTCCTTTTGGTTCTTGGACCATTCTGAAGTCCTGTATTTTACTATTTTTAGCCTGAACGGACAGTGCCACATACTAGTCAGGTGAAAAATTTGATAGCCTGCAGGCCTGATGAAAACAAAAATTTTCTGGTAGCCCACTGGGCTACCAGAACGTAAAAGTTAGTAGCCCAGGAAATAACCTGGTAGTCTGCGCTGGCGATCGTGCTCGGCAAGCAAAGTTAGCTGCCGGTTTTAAAGAAATCTTCTTTTTTTTTCAGAGAAATTTTAGGTTGCCCTTGGGGCCACCATTTCAGTAAGTTTTAGTAGCCCGAGATTTTTTTCTGGTTGCCTCAGGCCTGACCTGAGTCAGTGAGTGGGACTCTGACGCCTGACTTCTCACATTTGGAGCAGGAGGAGTCGGTACCATGAGGCCTACAATCATCCCCTTCGTATTTTTTAAAATCCGTTTTTGTGCTGTTTCAGTACCTGGTCATGGATTACTACTGTGGTGGGGACCTCCTCACCCTCCTCAGCAAGTTTGAGGACCGACTTCCGGAGGACATGGCCAAGTTCTACATTGCTGAGATGGTGCTGGCCATCCACTCCCTGCATCGCCTGAACTACGTCCACCGCGACATCAAGCCTGACAATGTCCTGCTAGACCGCAGTGGACACATCGTGCTGGCTGACTTTGGCTCCTGTCTCAAACTCATGCCGGACGGGACGGTGAGTTGTGATAATTTCTCTCTGGTCCAGCTCTGTATCTGTAGCTGGAGTATGCAGGACAACTCCTGTTTTTTTGCTTAAAATATGAAAAGATACTATTTTAACCACCAGTATTATAAGCTCAGTTTAGTTAGTTGGTAATTAGTGGTGAATCAATTTTATGCATTGTGTCCTTTCTTATCACTTTTAGTTTGCTCGTCTTATATTAGTTATACATCGTGAAGCTGCCTTTAAATATTAACCCTTTATTTTATTAAATTTTACATGCCCCTGAACAAAAAACTAATTTGTTCTTAATGGACACAATAAAGTCAATTGAATTGAAGAAAAAGTCACACAACCTGAAATCAAATCGAAACAACAAATCGAACTAAAACAACAGCAGCAGCTGTAGAGCCGTGTTCAAGCACTTTGATCTAGTCGTTGCTGATTGTTCGTTGTTACAGGTGCAATCCTCTGTGGCAGTTGGTACCCCAGACTACATTTCTCCAGAAATCTTGAGGGTCAGTTTCTGTTTTATGTTGTTTCTATGTTTCATTTCATTTCTTTTTGTTTGATTATGTAGTTTTGTCCTTTGCAGTGCTGAAAAGGACCTCTTTTATGGTTTCACTCATCAACTCATACCAACAAGACTTAAAGTTTATATTTTGAGACCTTATACCGTGTTTGTATCCGGTCACGTAATTACGTTTGGAATTTGATGATGTAAAACATGACTTTGAAATTTAAATGTAATATGTGAGCAATGTTTGTGAACAGGCAATGGAGGATGGTCACGGCAAGTATGGTCCAGAATGCGACTGGTGGTCACTAGGAGTGTGCATGTTTGAAATGCTGTACGGGGAAACTCCCTTCTACGCAGAGTCTCTGGTTGAGACATACGGGAAGATCATGAACCATCAGGTAATGCTGGCTGCAATTTCTTTTGTTGAAATTTTGCCTTTTCCTTGTGTCACCTTTTCTTAGGCAGCAGTCATCAGTCAGTCTCCAAGTGTGTTTGTTGGTTGCTCTTGAATAGAACTTGTGCATTGTTGTGAATAAGGAAGCGGGAAGGATGCACAAAACTAGGGCGTGGGATTTATTTAGCAAAGGCCTTTCACTAACACTTTCGACTGAACAGAGGTACTGTCCATTAGCCATTAGGTCACCATGTCCTTCCTGTTTGTTAGATCAAGATTGTTGATAATATTGGTGGACTTTCCGGTTCAAGTGTATACAAGCTGTCCTCGTTCAAGGCTAGGTGTCAAGCATCTCAGCCGATTTCTGGTGTGGAATTATGTTGCATTATATTTTGAATAATTTCAGGTTGCCTTAAGGTGGCACATGGTGTGAAATTTTCCTCCAAAATCGTCCAAAAATGTGTTTTCAGTTTGACCCAGAAATGGCATGTTTTGTGTCTGTAGATGCATGTGTTCATAGACCCGGTTTGAGTTTCCTACGGATGTGGATGATGTCTCACCAGAAGCAAAAGATCTCATGCAGCGGTTGATATGCAGCGCTGCCAAAAGGTTCGGCAAAAATGGGCTGGACGACTTCAAAAATCATCCCTGGTTCGTGGGCATCGACTGGGACAACATTCGTGACAGTAAGTCGTATCTCTTTGTTTCTTACTTTGGTTTTATTTTGCTGTTGTCATTTTGGCTCTTTTCAAATAAGTGTCAGATCTTGTGTAGTATTATTTTTTCCCTTAATCTTCAGTAATTTACTTGAAATACACATCGCGTGCTAAAACTGTTTTCATTTTAACTGATGAGTTCTGTTGGTGGCTTCATTCTAAACTTTGTGAATGTTATTCAACGTGGATGATTTTTGTTTTTTTTAGTGAACGCACCATTCAAGCCGGAAGTGACGGGTGCCACGGACACTTCTAATTTTGATGTTGATGACTCCGAGGTCAAACATACTGTGAGTATGGCCGTGACTTCCCTGTTGGGGGGTATTTTTACGGTTAGTCAGGTCCAGTAACAGTAGTGAGAACTAAAAATAGTAATGTGTGAATTGTATCTATAGGCGTTATACCCGAATGCTTGGCTCAGCGTGCCATGAACCGAATCCAGCATGCACGTGCATGAGAGTCGTGCGCATTCACTCACGCTGGACATCAACACACCACATTACAGCTCAGCTATTCAAGTTTTGGGATTTAGATTTGCATCATTGTAAATTTTTGTGGGCTGAACATTGCAAGCGCAGAGACTACCTCCACTACAGGGTCCATACAGGCCATGGAATCCTGGAAAAGCCATGGAATTTGAAAATAGCTTTTCCAGGCCTGGAAAGTTACGAAATTATCTCAAGAGTCATGAAAAGTCATGGAATTTCATTAAAGCCATTTTGAGCCAGGCAATGAGACGGTCAGCTTGGTGATTACTCACTGGACTGTTCGCGAAATATACCAACAAACTGCCTTCCCATGAGGCTAATGGCTGACTTTGAACATTGGTCTTGCTGACTGCGATAACTTGGGTAAGCTCAGATTTTCTACCCTCGTGTGTGTCGGTGTGAAAGAGGGCGAGGAAGTTGTCATGGAAAACAGGAGAGATGGCCTGGAAAAGTCATGGTAAAGTCATGAATTTTTGAGACTGTGAACCTGTATGGACCCTGCTACTATGGTCAGTGATCAAGATGAGTGTGTAAGTGTAGTAGCACGTGTGGATTGACTGCTTTGTGTTGTCTTACAGGACACAGTCCCACCAACCACCCACTCGGCCTTCAAAGGGCATCACTTGCCGTTCATCGGGTTCACCTTCACTGAGAACTGGTACGTGAATTAACATTGCCTTTTGGCTTGATGTGTGCGTGAAGCTGTAGGGTTTGGAATCAAAACATATGTATGTTCTTTTGAAGAATTTGAATGCATGTGTGATTTTGGATCTAGTGTGGACAGCAGTTCGATTAACTGTATGCTGGTTGGTTTTTTGTTTTTTTTTAATCACAGCGGTTGACTTTGTGACACGAAATGTGACACGAAAACAATGGTCTTGCTAAGTACACCGACAAAAAATTAATCTTTCTTCATTTTTGTGTTTTGCAGCAAATTGTCTGATGCTGAATGCTTGCAAGAGACGGTTGATCTCGACAGTGACAAAATTGACAACCTGTCAACAGATGTCCTGGAACGCAAAATAAAGTCCCTAGAAAAAGAGAACCGAGATAATGCCAAGAAATTACAAGGTATGTTCAAGTGAAAGGTAGAAACATAGGTGTTGTTTACTTTGTATCGTCAAGAAGCAGTAGAACGTACATGCACCTGCTCTTGGGTGGCTGAACCATTGCTGGTTAGTTTTGTTTTGTTTAGAACTGCTCCATTTACCTGTCAAACTAATAAGTATTGTTTTTTTTTTTTTTTTGTTGCTGCCCCAACTCTTTTGCCAGCTCCAGTGGTGTTCCTCCCAGGTCATGGGTGGAACCCACGGAGGACTCGGAAGCTGGGACAATTTTTATTATGCATGATGATGGAGATGAGGATGTAGTAGATGATGCTATGGAGGTCCATGTGGTTTGGGACTGCGGGACAGGGCCGCATTCCACGCTTCCTGTCATAAATATCCCGGCATTAACCAGGCCCGGGAACTACGGCACCTGCGGTGCCGGCCGTGTAATCATCCACATCATAAGACGTGTCATACTAAGGGAAGCACCCCCAAAGTCGCTCCCGTGAAGTGGGTGAAACGCGGCTGTGTGGCAACAGCCTCCCCATCGGGCCCATAGCACACCCGCTCTGGGTAGGAGCCGACCTAGGTAGGAAAAATCCCGCTTGCCTCGGCTGGGATTCGAACCCGGGTCTCCCGGTCCACGATCCGAAGTGCTAACCACTACACTACGGGGGCCGGTATTGTTTTATTTTAATTTGGGTCTAGGAAAGTTCTGCATTACGTTGAAAGTGGACTATCCAAATAGGTGGGAAGAGTTCTAGTCTCTGTGCGTTCTCAGGCATCAGCATTGTCTGGAAAGTCAACCATTTTTCAAAGGATGATGCTAAAATATGCAGTTTTTTTGTTTGAGGGGGGAGTAACCAATTTTACTTCTCATTTTGCATCCAAATTGTAGGGTATTCTCAAACAGGATGACCTGTTTTGGCTTGTTAGCTTTAGGTATTCCACCATACTCCCTGTTTCTAGTATAAGCCCTTGACACCAGCCAATTTTCAGTAGTTTATTTGCCCTGTCAGTTTGATAATGGAGGCGACGTGTATCATGACTCTGTCCTGTATGTAACATATGTTATGACTGCTTGCAGAATCCATGGCAACCATCCAACAGCTGCAGAATGCTGACATCCGTAACGGTATCAGTGAAGCTGCTGCCGCAGCGTCGGCCAGTGACGAAGCCGAGATGCGACAGTTGAAAGAAGAGGTGGCAGTGTTGCATCGTGTCGTAGCAGGTGAGTTGCTGGTGGTGTGCAGGGGTTTTAGGATGAGCAGTATCAGTCCTGCCTGCCCATCTAATAATAATGTAAAGCGCCTCGAGCTTCGATAAGGTTAGGTGCTCTATAAATATTTTATTATTATTAAATTGCTGCTTGGCTTAAAGCGTTTCGAACTGAGCCCAATGATTTTGTAGGCTGAACATTCCAGAGTAGATTGAAATGACAGAATTCTGCAGTATACATTAGTTAGATTTTTGCACTTATTTTACTAATACCTAATATGTATATTCAGGAATGACCTTCGATTACCTGCCTACGGCCTAGGGAGTTGATGTACTTGATGAGACTTGTACGTCACCATGGCAACATCTTCATTGCTTGTGTGTGTATGTGTGTGTGCAGAATCTCAGGCAGAGATGAGCACGTTGGAACTGGAGCTGAAAAAGATCAGCGACCAGAAACTGGAGTTGGAGAGGAAACTACGCATGGGGGAAGATGACAAAGCATCTTTCGAAAAGGTAATAAGTGCTTCTCTTTGGGGCATTTGAAAATCTGTCAGTAGTGATGTACCTGAGGAAATCTTCCGTGCCAGTATATCGTGCCTTACAGTGCAAGAGTTAAACTTGCATGGGTGACACTCTTCAGTCAGTGTGACTGAAATCTGTTTTTTTTAAACCTGTCTGGACTGAAATTCTGTTTGTTGAGCAAACATGGTTCAGGTAGTTCAGTGAGTAGCAAGCCAGAGATACATGTCATATTTATATTTTATATGGTATATTTACTATTTATATTTTTGCTTGGAGTTTCGCAGTTGTGGAAATCAGCGCCTTTGCACCCCGGCCTGGGTTTCAGTCTTTTAAAAAAGTAAGAATGTCACCCATGAACTTGTCACTTTTCTGCTGCCAGTAAATGGATGTTTTAACATTATATTCTTGTAGTCACTGGACACAGCAGCTGGAAAGCTTGACTGTAATGTTTGTAATTGTTTGCCTGTAGGAACTGGACACAGCAGCTGGACAGCTTGACTGTAATGTTTGTAATTGTTTGCCTGTAGGAACTGGACACAGCAGCTGGACAGCTTGACTGTAATGTTTGTAATTGTTTGCCTGTAGGAACTGGACACAGCAGCTGGACAGCTTGACTGTAATGTTTGTAATTGTTTGCCTGTAGGAACTGGACACAGCAGCTGGACAGCTTGACTGTAATGTTTGTAATTGTTTGCCTGTAGGAACTGGACACAGCAGCTGGACAGCTTGACTGTAATGTTTGTAATTGTTTGCCTGTAGGAACTGGACACAGCAGCTGGACAGCTTGACTGTAATGTTTGTAATTGTTTGCCTGTAGGAACTGGACACAGCAGCTGGACAGCTTGACTGTAATGTTGTAATTGTTTGCCTGTAGGAACTGGACACAGCAGCTGGACAGCTTGACTGTAATGTGTGTAATTGTTTGCCTGTAGGAACTGGACACAGCAGCTGGACAGCTTGACTGTAATGTGTGTAATTGTTTGCCTGTAGGAACTGGACACAGCAGCTGGACAGCTTGACTGTAATGTTGTAATTGTTTGCCTGTAGGAACTGGACACAGCAGCTGGACAGCTTGACTGTAATGTGTGTAATTGTTTGCCTGTAGGAACTGGACACAGCAGCTGGACAGCTTGACTGTAATGTGTGTAATTGTTTGCCTGTAGGAACTGGACACAGCAGCTGGACAGCTTGACTGTAATGTGTGTAATTGTTTGCCTGTAGGAACTGGACACAGCAGCTGGACAGCTTGACTGTAATGTGTGTAATTGTTTGCCTGTAGGAACTGGACACAGCAGCTGGACAGCTTGACTGTAATGTGTGTAATTGTTTGCCTGTAGGAACTGGACACAGCAGCTGGACAGCTTGACTGTAATGTGTGTAATTGTTTGCCTGTAGGAACTGGACACAGCAGCTGGACAGCTTGACTGTAATGTGTGTAATTGTTTGCCTGTAGGAACTGGACACAGCAGCTGGACAGCTTGACTGTAATGTGTGTAATTGTTTGCCTGTAGGAACTGGACACAGCAGCTGGACAGCTTGACTGTAATGTGTGTAATTGTTTGCCTGTAGGAACTGGACACAGCAGCTGGACAGCTTGACTGTAATGTGTGTAATTGTTTGCCTGTAGGAACTGGACACAGCAGCTGGACAGCTTGACTGTAATGTGTGTAATTGTTTGCCTGTAGGAACTGGACACAGCAGCTGGACAGCTTGACTGTAATGTGTGTAATTGTTTGCCTGTAGGAACTGGACACAGCAGCTGGACAGCTTGACTGTAATGTGTGTAATTGTTTGCCTGTAGGAACTGGACACAGCAGCTGGACAGCTTGACTGTAATGTGTGTAATTGTTTGCCTGTAGGAACTGGACACAGCAGCTGGACAGCTTGACTGTAATGTGTGTAATTGTTTGCCTGTAGGAACTGGACACAGCAGCTGGACAGCTTGACTGTAATGTGTGTAATTGTTTGCCTGTAGGAACTGGACACAGCAGCTGGACAGCTTGACTGTAATGTGTGTAATTGTTTGCCTGTAGGAACTGGACACAGCAGCTGGACAGCTTGACTGTAATGTGTGTAATTGTTTGCCTGTAGGAACTGGACACAGCAGCTGGACAGCTTGACTGTAATGTGTGTAATTGTTTGCCTGTAGGAACTGGACACAGCAGCTGGACAGCTTGACTGTAATGTGTGTAATTGTTTGCCTGTAGGAACTGGACACAGCAGCTGGACAGCTTGACTGTAATGTGTGTAATTGTTTGCCTGTAGGAACTGGACACAGCAGCTGGACAGCTTGACTGTAATGTGTGTAATTGTTTGCCTGTAGGAACTGGACACAGCAGCTGGACAGCTTGACTGTAATGTGTGTAATTGTTTGCCTGTAGGAACTGGACACAGCAGCTGGACAGCTTGACTGTAATGTGTGTAATTGTTTGCCTGTAGGAACTGGACACAGCAGCTGGACAGCTTGACTGTAATGTGTGTAATTGTTTGCCTGTAGGAACTGGACACAGCAGCTGGACAGCTTGACTGTAATGTGTGTAATTGTTTGCCTGTAGGAACTGGACACAGCAGCTGGACAGCTTGACTGTAATGTGTGTAATTGTTTGCCTGTAGGAACTGGACACAGCAGCTGGACAGCTTGACTGTAATGTGTGTAATTGTTTGCCTGTAGGAACTGGACACAGCAGCTGGACAGCTTGACTGTAATGTGTGTAATTGTTTGCCTGTAGGAACTGGACACAGCAGCTGGACAGCTTGACTGTAATGTGTGTAATTGTTTGCCTGTAGGAACTGGACACAGCAGCTGGACAGCTTGACTGTAATGTGTGTAATTGTTTGCCTGTAGGAACTGGACACAGCAGCTGGACAGCTTGACTGTAATGTGTGTAATTGTTTGCCTGTAGGAACTGGACACAGCAGCTGGACAGCTTGACTGTAATGTGTGTAATTGTTTGCCTGTAGGAACTGGACACAGCAGCTGGACAGCTTGACTGTAATGTGTGTAATTGTTTGCCTGTAGGAACTGGACACAGCAGCTGGACAGCTTGACTGTAATGTGTGTAATTGTTTGCCTGTAGGAACTGGACACAGCAGCTGGACAGCTTGACTGTAATGTGTGTAATTGTTTGCCTGTAGGAACTGGACACAGCAGCTGGACAGCTTGACTGTAATGTGTGTAATTGTTTGCCTGTAGGAACTGGACACAGCAGCTGGACAGCTTGACTGTAATGTGTGTAATTGTTTGCCTGTAGGAACTGGACACAGCAGCTGGACAGCTTGACTGTAATGTGTGTAATTGTTTGCCTGTAGGAACTGGACACAGCAGCTGGACAGCTTGACTGTAATGTGTGTAATTGTTTGCCTGTAGGAACTGGACACAGCAGCTGGACAGCTTGACTGTAATGTGTGTAATTGTTTGCCTGTAGGAACTGGACACAGCAGCTGGACAGCTTGACTGTAATGTGTGTAATTGTTTGCCTGTAGGAACTGGACACAGCAGCTGGACAGCTTGACTGTAATGTGTGTAATTGTTTGCCTGTAGGAACTGGACACAGCAGCTGGACAGCTTGACTGTAATGTGTGTAATTGTTTGCCTGTAGGAACTGGACACAGCAGCTGGACAGCTTGACTGTAATGTGTGTAATTGTTTGCCTGTAGGAACTGGACACAGCAGCTGGACAGCTTGACTGTAATGTGTGTAATTGTTTGCCTGTAGGAACTGGACACAGCAGCTGGACAGCTTGACTGTAATGTGTGTAATTGTTTGCCTGTAGGAACTGGACACAGCAGCTGGACAGCTTGACTGTAATGTGTGTAATTGTTTGCCTGTAGGAACTGGACACAGCAGCTGGACAGCTTGACTGTAATGTGTGTAATTGTTTGCCTGTAGGAACTGGACACAGCAGCTGGACAGCTTGACTGTAATGTGTGTAATTGTTTGCCTGTAGGAACTGGACACAGCAGCTGGACAGCTTGACTGTAATGTGTGTAATTGTTTGCCTGTAGGAACTGGACACAGCAGCTGGACAGCTTG
This sequence comes from Batillaria attramentaria, assembly GCA_018292915.2. Lineage (NCBI taxonomy): Eukaryota > Metazoa > Mollusca > Gastropoda > Batillariidae > Batillaria > Batillaria attramentaria. Next base: position 563,285 of record JACVVK020000266.1, read on the forward strand.
ACTGTAATGTGTGTAATTGTTTGCCTGTAGGAACTGGACACAGCAGCTGGACAGCTTGACTGTAATGTGTGTAATTGTTTGCCTGTAGGAACTGGACACAGCAGCTGGACAGCTTGACTGTAATGTGTGTAATTGTTTGCCTGTAGGAACTGGACACAGCAGCTGGACAGCTTGACTGTAATGTGTGTAATTGTTTGCCTGTAGGAACTGGACACAGCAGCTGGACAGCTTGACTGTAATGTGTGTAATTGTTTGCCTGTAGGAACTGGACACAGCAGCTGGACAGCTTGACTGTAATGTGTGTAATTGTTTGCCTGTAGGAACTGGACACAGCAGCTGGACAGCTTGACTGTAATGTGTGTAATTGTTTGCCTGTAGGAACTGGACACAGCAGCTGGACAGCTTGACTGTAATGTGTGTAATTGTTTGCCTGTAGGAACTGGACACAGCAGCTGGACAGCTTGACTGTAATGTGTGTAATTGTTTGCCTGTAGGAACTGGACACAGCAGCTGGACAGCTTGACTGTAATGTGTGTAATTGTTTGCCTGTAGGAACTGGACACAGCAGCTGGACAGCTTGACTGTAATGTGTGTAATTGTTTGCCTGTAGGAACTGGACACAGCAGTGGACAGCTTGACTGTAATGTGTGTTGTTTGCCTGTAGGAACTGGACACAGCAGCTGGACGCTGACTGTAATGTGTGTAATTGTTTGCCTGTAGGAACTGGACACAGCAGCTGGACAGCTTGACTGTAATGTGTGTAATTGTTTGCCTGTAGGAAACTGGACACAGCAGCTGGACAGCTTGACTGTAATGTGTGTAATTGTTTGCCTGTAGGCTGGACACAGCAGCTGGACAGCTTGACTGTAATGTGTGTAATTGTTTGCCTGTAGGAACTGGACACAGCAGCTGGACAGCTTGACTGTAATGTGTGTAATTGTTTGCCTGTAGGAACTGGACACAGCAGCTGGACAGCTTGACTGTAATGTGTGTAATTGTTTGCCCGGAACTGGACACAGCAGCTGGACAGCTTGACTGTAATGTGTGTAATTGTTTGCCTGTAGGACTGGACACAGCAGCTGGACAGCTTGACTGTAATGTGTGTAATTGTTTGCCTGTAGGAACTGGACCAGCAGCTGGACAGCTTGACTGTAATGTGTGTAATTGTTTGCCTGTAGGAACTGGACACAGCAGCTGGACAGATGACTGTAATGTGTGTAATTGTTGCCTGTAGGAACTGGACACAGCAGTGGACAGCTTGACTGTAATGTGTGTGTGTTTGCCTGTAGGAACTGGACCAGCAGCTGGACAGCTTGACTGTATGTGTGTAATTGTTTGCCTGTAGGAATGGACAACAGCAGCTGGAAGCTTGACTGTAATGTTGTAATTGTTTGCCGTAGGAACTGGACACAGCAGCTGGACAGCTTGACTGTAATGTGTGTAATTGTTTGCCTGTAGGAACTGGACACAGCAGCTGGACAGCTTGACTGTAATGTGTGTAATTGTTTGCCTGTAGGAAACTGGACACAGCAGCTGGACAGCTTGACTGTAATGTGTGTAATGTTTGCCTGTAGGAACTGGACACAGCAGCTGGACAGCTTGACTGTAATGTGTGTAATTGTTTGCCTGTAGGAACTGGACACAGCAGCTGGACAGTTGACTGTATGTGTGTAATTGTTTGCCTGTAGGAACTGGACACAGCAGCTGGACAGCTTGACTGTAATGTGTGTAATTGTTTGCTGTAGGAACTGGACACAGCAGCTGGACAGCTTGACTGTAATGTGTGTAATTGTTTGCCCTGTAGGAACTGGAACAGCAGCTGGAGCTTGACTGTAATGTGTGTAATTGTTTGCCTGTAGGAACTGGACACGCAGCTGGACAGCTTGACTGTAATGTGTGTAATTGTTTGCCTGTAGGAACTGGACACAGCAGGGACAGCTTGACTGTAATGTGTGTAATTGTTTGCCTGTAGGAACTGGACACAGCAGCTGGACAGCTTGACTGTAATGTTGTAATTGTTTGCCTGTAGGAACTGGACACAGCCGCTGGACAGCTTGACTGTAATGTGTGTAATTGTTTGCCTGTAGGAACTGGACACAGCAGCTGGACAGCTTGACTGTAATGTGTGAATTGTTTGCTGTAGGAACTGGACACAGCAGCTGGACAGCTTGACTGTAATGTGTGTAATGTTTGCCTGTAGGACTGGACACAGCAGCTGGACAGCTTGACTGTAATGTGTGTAATTGTTTGCCTGTAGGAACTGGACACAGCAGCTGGACAGCTTGACTGTAATGTGTGTAATTGTTTGCCTGTAGGAACTGGACACAGCAGCTGGACAGCTTGACTGTAATGTGTGTAATTGTTTGCCTGTAGGAACTGGACACAGCAGCTGGACAGCTTGACTGTAATGTGTGTAATTGTTTGCCTGTAGGAACTGGACACAGCAGCTGGACAGCTTGACTGTAATGTGTGTAATTGTTTGCCTGTAGGAACTGGACACAGCAGCTGGACAGCTTGACTGTAATGTGTGTAATTGTTTGCCTGTAGGAACTGGACACAGCAGCTGGACAGCTTGACTGTAATGTGTGTAATTGTTTGCCTGTAGGAACTGCAAGATTCCAGAGAGAAGTACAAGAACCAGGCGCGTGAGCTGAAAGAGAGCATCAACAAGCTCAAGGTCACCATGGAGCAGTACAACGAAGCCAACGACACGTAAGTGCTCGAAACCAGAAACGCAGCCAGATGCATGCTTGTTAGTAAAAAAATTCTGAGAAGTTACAAATCGTTCAACTATTGTTTTGCACCCTTGATCGGTGCGTGCTGCAGTTGGTGACAGCTGTGCCGTCCGCCGCACTTGTCAGACATGAAGGTTTGTTGTCTGACTGTTCAGTAGACCGTTGTTTCTTTGATGAAATTGCTCATGCATGTCTCATTGTGTTCGTGGTTTTGACAGTCAGTGGCCGAGCGTCCCGCCCAGTGGAATACGATTATTGGTTTTCTAGGGTTTGCAGCTTTGTGAATATGATCTTTTGAACTGTGAGAGGGTTCTCTATCTGTTGAAACAGGAAGCTGAAGATGCAGTCGAAGGTGAAGGAGCTGACGCGGGAGAATCGTAACAAGGACGAGGAGATAGACGACATCAAGCACAAGCTGGAGTCTCTGCGTGCAGACAAGAGGAAGGCAGAGAAAACCATGAACGAGCTGCAGAATCAGCTGGATGAGGCAAAGTCAAATGTTGGAAAGGAAGTGCGGGTACGAGAGCGAGCCGAACAGTACGCAAAAGACCTCGAGTCAGAAATGGAGCGGTTGAAACGCAAACACATGGGTCGGACAGAGTCTGCACCAAGCGAGGAACTCACGAAAGAAATTGCAAGGTAAGAAATGGTGGCATCTGATCACAGGCAGAATGGTGGGATTGAGATTTGAACCCAGAAGGGGGGGAGGGGTGAGGGGCCAGTGACAGAGAGTAGGTAGTGCGCTTTCATATGTCTTATCTGGGAGTAAGAAATGGTGTTTAAGACAAGGTATCATTACACTGCCCATGTTCATCTCTCTTTATTCAAAACGCTTCTGTGTTTGACTGTAGTCGTTTTTCTCACTGTGCAGGTTGAAGAAAGAAGTCGAAAAGAAAGAAGCCGAGAATGACGAGATAGTTGTCCGCCTGACTTCCAAGCACGCCCAGGAGGTCGGTGAGCTCAAGTACCAGGTGCAGGAGATGGATGCGAAGCGCGCAGAACTGTCTTCGGAACTGGAGCGACTGCGGGCCCAGCTGTCGTCCCAGGGTGATGTGCAGGACCTGCGGGACCAGCTGTCCCAGTTGCAGGCACAGCTGAACGCCTCCACACGTCGCACCCAGAACATGCAGGAGGATAACGAGAGGCTGCGGGAAGAGAACCAGTCAGTAAGTAGTGTATTGTCACTTGGGCCCGCTGGTGGTTTTTCTGCTCTCAGGTACTATGCAGTAAAAAAAAAGTCTCATATTTGTGCAGCAGTGTTGTCGAGCTAAGAGAGTAAACTCAGGGCTCAAAATCTTCCGCCTTTTGGTAAAATATTCCCCACACCATGTGTTTCCTCCTCTGAAGCTCTTAAAATCATGCCAAAGCACACCAAACTCCACAGATTTTGGTCTATTTCAACTCACTGTTATGTACTCCATCCCTCAGAGATATAAAGTATGTTAAAATAGTGTTCGCGTAGAAATTCGGTACGCGATGTGCTGCAAGGGGAGACAACTTTGCTAGTTCCAGAACAATTCAATTTTACTGGCAAACACTTTTTATTAAAAAAAAAAAAAAAAAAAATATTGACATTGACGAGTGCGTTTCAGTATCCTTTACTGACAGGGTTTGGGTTCAAGTGGAACCAGTTTGAGCCATAACATTTTTTTAATTGAATCTGTTGTAGATTGTAGAAAGTAGTGTTTACTGCACCTGCTGGTGACCGAACTTGACCGTCTGTCTTTTGCAGCAAATGAACAGGATCGAGAGCCTGGTTCGCGAGAGGGCCCAGATGGAGGAGGAGATCCGCGACATCTACGACAAACGGGAGTCCGTGGCTCAGTGGGAAGCACAGATCTCAGAAATCATCAAGTGGTATGCAGTACATCATTGCCAGTTCTGTTTTGTGTAAACATGGTTATTTTTTGTTACGACAAAGTTAAATCATCGTGGTGTTAATTTAAAATTACATAGTGTATAGCACGGCAAACATTTCTTGTGAAACTTGAAAGTGCTGGAATAAACTGAGTGTGAGCTTAGAGGAAATGTCACGTGCTAGAGGAGCCGGATGTGTGTTAGCAAGTGATAGACGACTCCACTCGACAAGCCCCGAGGCCAAAGCCCCCCTCACCTCCCCTTTTACTCTGCCGTGTATTGGCAAAACACAGTACATTCATGATGTCCTTTTATGGAAAAAGGGGTGATTTCAACATTAAAGAGATTGATGTAATGGTCTTTTTTTCTTCAAAAGGGGCGGTCGGTGGTCTAGTGGTTAAGAGACTTGTCACCAGTGTGAGAGGTCAGGGGTTCGAATCCCACTTGGGGCGAAGAATTTTTCCTTCTCGTATGTGGCACTGTTTATTCGGACCGATCGTCTGGGTTCTCTCCGGGTACTCCGGCTTCCTCCCCCCTCTGCTTTGCTTTGGAAATGTTCAGCCCACCAAATTTGAAAAATAAATGCAATTCTAAATTCCGAAATTCAAATAGCTGAGCTGACCCTTCACACCACGTGATTGTAATATGTTTATGGCCAGTGTGAGAGAATGTGTGTAATTCACATGAGCGTGTGTTGGGTTCAGTTCGCGGCGCTTTGAGCTGATTCATGAAACTGGGTAAAGCGCCTATACAATACTCATTATTATTATTAAATGACATCAGTGGACTTACTGCGGTAGTGTCTGGCAAGAAAGATTGCCAGACAGTGCTATGTGTTGTGTTCATTTGCCACTACACGCGATCGGCTGAATTCTGGGGGCTCGCCCTTTTGATGGACAGGAGTGGAGTCATTCATTGGTGAAAAGACAGCTGGCTGAAAAGATTGTCTCCGGAACTGCTGGCATAAATACAGTGGCCCCGGTCACATAGTGGTGAATATGACTGTTCGCTGATACAGCGTTGATGGAAAAGTTTGCTGTTGTTTCAGGGTGAGCGACGAGAAGGATGCGCGTGGTTACCTGCAGGCCCTGGCCACCAAGATGACGGAGGAGCTGGAGAACCTCAAGGTCATGGGTGTCGCTGGAGAGGATGGGGTAGGTTGTCCTTCAGATAACAAATGTCAAGTCTGTAATGAGAGTCGCTAGCTGTCGGACTTCATCAACACATGCAACAGGCCGTACTGTACTAGGCAGTACAGAAGTTTGGGAAAAAAAGAAATTCTTCTTTAGACTGTCTGTTCTGTTATTCCATGTTATGTAAAGCTCTTTGAGTTTGGCAGCTTGAATTAGCAGCACAGGCCGTGCTTCTTTATTAAACTGATTCATTCAGTGTGGATTGCCCTCCTGGCGTGGCAGCACTCTCTTTGGAGCACTTTCAGTTTTCATTCTAGAGGAATGGAGCTGATTGTAACTGATGGTGCCATGGTCACTTTGTGATATGAGTATACATATTGCCTGTGTTCTGCAGGGTCGGCCACGGTGGCGTAACCGCCGGTCACAGCGTCTGGATAAGATGGAACTGCTGAACCTACAGTCAAGTCTCAACAGTGAGATTCAGGCCAAGCAGCAGATGTCCAACGAACTTTCCAAGGTCAAGCAGGAGTGTGTCGCTCTCGAAACGTAAGTTGACATACACTTTATTGTCATTTCGTGATCTACACTAATATGTGTATGCATGTTGTTGATGCTGAGTGTCTGTGTGCTGGCTGATTTTGAACAGGCACGTTACGGTAAATATTTTATGTTAAAAACGGAAAGGTAGGTGTGGGGAATTGTTACATCACTGGAATTCTGTCTGCACTGTAGAGAAGGAAGGGGGTGAGGACAGTGTGTAAACATCAGAGGAGTCAGCCCGTTAGCATTGAGTTTGTTTATTTAGTTCAACCTCTTCTGGTTTGAACCAACTGGACTGGAGTGGCACGAATAGCCCAGAACATAGTGCGATGGCGAAGGGTTGTCGATGGCCTATGCTCCACTTGGAGCCAGGGGCCTAAGTAAGTCAGTCTTCTGGTTTGACGTGTGTTTGATACTTCTAACAATTATGATGGCGTGTGTGTGTGTGTGTGTGTGTGTGTGTGTGTGTGTGTGTGTGTGTTTCTCCAGAGGAAAATTTAGAAGGATGTGGCTGTTGCTGTTTGGTGTGTGGTTGTTCAGTATAGTAGTAATAGTAGTCACTTTGTAAACATATGGAATATGTGTGTGTGTGTCCACAGAAAAAATCAGGAGAAAGACATGGCTGTTCAGAGGCTGCAGAAAGAGTTGGAGGAGCTGCGGGACAAGTACAGCAAGCTGCAGGATCAGACCAAGATAGACGAATGTGAGTCACTAAAGACAGGAGAATCCTACACGTGTTGGAAAAGCAAAGGATAAAACCCAATGTATACTTTGTGCTTGGTGGTGAAATAACATTCAGCTTTTGATGCGTGTGTACCTTGTTAGTTTATTTCTGGCAAAATGATTCAGTGGTTTTGCCTTCCCGAGACCAAGGTGTTTTGATCAAAAGAAATCTGAGATTGCTGTCCCTGTATGTGCAAAGCTTTAAAAAAAAAAAAAATTCTTAGTCAGTAGTGGAACTGAAAGTACACAATTCACAGGCAGCTTCCTGAGGCAAGTCCATTGTGCCGTGGCCAGAATTGTGCTGTGATGTGCCTCAGTAGATAATGACCCTCCTGACCGAAGTGTTCAGTTTGTCAGCGTGTGAAGTTTTATGTGTGGTTTATGTTTGCAGGGGAGCGGCAGTCAGAACAACCATCCATTCTAAAATACCTCAACGACAGATACTCGCTGCTGCCAGATGTGAGTAGTGTCACTTCAATAGACTGGTGTTGATGTGGATTTCACCCTGGCCGTTTCTGTGTTCTGCGGCTTTCCACATGTTTGGCCTTGTTCGTTCTGTTCTTCAGTCGGCCTTACATTCCGCATTTCCCTCACAAACAGCTAATGCTTTCTGGCAATTACAGGCCACTACCAGCTTTCATACAAGTATGAATATCATAAATTTGTTACATTACACTGTTTCTGTCTCCAAAGAAGTATGTTATCCTGCAGATGACTTGTGTCTGCTTTCTCCTACATGTCTGTTGTATCAGCACAAGGTTTTTTTTTTTCTTCTCTGACTCCTCTCTGTCTTGCCGTGCAGCAAATTTCAAACGACAGCGAGCGGGAAGAGGACAGTGAGGACACCGCCTCGCGGACAGACTCCCACACCGACTCCCGCACCGACCTCAGGGGACCGGACACGCCCGATGCCCCGTTCCCTTCGCAGCCCTACGAGCCCGTCGGCCCCGTGTACGACAAACCGTGGGGCAAGGCCAGTCCCAGTCCCGTGCGCCAGGTGGCGCCACACTCGCCCCACTCCCCTCACTCCCCGCACTCGCCCCAGCGGTCACACCAGTTCGTCGTCAAGTCTTTCCAGTCTCCATACAAGTGCAATCTGTGCAGTTCTCTGCTCGTGGGTCTGCAGCGACAGGGGATCACCTGTGATAGTGAGTGATACTCATGCTTCAGCCTCTTTGCTTTTGTTGAGAGGAGCTTCAGTCAGTTATGAGAATGAGCTGTCACTTTTCTCCATAGCAGAGTGTGAACTTTTGATCCTTGGGCAAGAGCGTTTGCATTGAATTGTATGTAATTTTTTTGTAGGCATTGCAGGGATTTCACTTTGTTCAGCCATTTGCTCTAAGTCAAAGTTTTCTCTCCTTCATTTTGACAAGATGCTACAGTCATTTCCCTTGTTTTGCAGGCTGTGGTTACGTCTGCCATATGTCATGCATGGACAAAGTGCCACAACAGTGTCCCGTTCCTCCAGACCTCAGTGAGTACCTTTTCACCTCGTGTGCATGTTGTTTCTGTTGTACATCAGCGCCATCCTTTGGGAAATTCTGGCGTAACTTACGTATATATACCAGATCAGCACACAGCTGTGCTGTTTTTTTCTAGTCAGAGAAAATGCATGTTTATTTACAACAAGAATTTGTCTGCATTTTTCATACTGCAGTTGTTACACGAGAATCTGACATCTCGAAAAGGGAAATACATCATTCTGTGATACCCTGGGAGAGAGTCCACATTCAACCTGAGTGGCTGGGGGAACAAGGAAACATAATGCCATTAGCATAGCTATCTGTCTTTCCTTTGTGAAACTAGTTCTGAAAGCCTCTATGGCATGTGAAATCACAAGAGAAATTCCGCAGGTCCGTGGGCAGTTTCTATCTTGTGCTAGAGACACCTGACTTGTATTTTTAAATTTTTACGCGACTGCATGCTTGAGAACACATTCAAAATGGAGCATTACTCTTTGTGTGTGCAGCAAAACGGCCACCGCTAGGTGCTGATCTCAGCAAAGGTGGTGGCACAATGATATGAAGGCTTTGTCAGGGTAAGTATGGTGTTTGTTGAATCCCTATTTGATTTTTGCTTTTATCGTTAGAGTAAATCACGTGTTTGAAGATGCATTTAGCACTCCACAGTTAATATATAATTTCTCTTGCAAGCCATCCAGAAAGGTATCAGCGGAAATGGTGTGTGGTAAGCTGCAGCCTTGAAAGCTTTTGAAGAGTGGCTTAAAATCTTCCACCTTGGCTGAAAAAGATTTGCACAGATTTTAGTCTAAGTTTTTGAAGAAGTTACGGGGGAGCATGCCCCCCAAACATCCCCAGCATAACGCGTCCGCAAGGAATTATTGTTTTATTGTCTTTCGTTTTTTTGTCCGGCAGGTCCCAAGGCAAGGCGGAATAAAGAAAGGCTGGTTTCGAGAGTACAATGGTCATCTGTGATTTCAAGTTATTTTTGTATGAAATTCCCACAGACAAAAACTACCCTAGTCAAGTTGTGGCAGCAGGTCATAGACATGAGGTGAGTTCTTACTTGATCTGTTGGATCATTTTTTTCCATTTCCATTCATGAACACTCTGAACGATATTCTGTAGCATGCACGGCAAAGTAATTCATGTACCAGCTTACGTGAAGGATTGGGACCTTAAGTTGATCAAAGTTTGCATTTATGTCTTTGAAACAGATCTGAGGAAGAACGGCAGTAAACTTTGGGGGAGAATTTGAACAGGAAGAATAAAAATATAATGCAGAAATTGAACAGGAAGAATAAAAAATATAATGCCAGCTAGTCTGTGTTTCATTTGCCGCCCTCCCCTCACAATGATTCCCAGACAAAACCTGAGGGTTATGGACAGTCATTCATTAAGATTGATCAACATGACTTAGGTCTATTGTATGGTTGCTTAATGTCCCCTTCCTTGTTTGTCATCAGGGATGACGAATTCTCCGTCTCCGCAGTGTCTCCAAGCGATGTCATCCACGCCAACAAAAAGGATATACCATGTATATTCCGGGGTAAGCAGACGATTCGGACACACATTGTCGTCCGTTAGCGGCATTTTATGGGTATATTGTGTGAGGCCCACCCTAGTCACCTGCTTTACCTTGCTTCCACTCGGTCCCACCCCCCACAAATGCACACCTGTACATTACACAGGCTAATTCCATCTTTGGTAAGCCAACTTATGTTTTACTCGTTAGAGCCCCTGTACACTTGAAATACTCCTATCGTTATGATTGGTACAGCTCTTAGCACAGTGCAGTGTTGTTCACTTGGCACGAGCAGTCAAACATTCAAATTCTGTGACTGTTGTTACACTACTGGAGCGCTGAGTTTCGTCGCCGCGTCATCCAGTACGCTTCTGTTGGCTCAGTGCCAGCATTACACACGCTGGCCCTGTCCCATCTAAGTGGTGTGGTAAAAAAAAAAACCCAGCTCAGAACGATCTGTGAGCATAAAAAAGGTAGCATGAGAACTGCTGCTTGTGACGAGAGTGGCTTGATCATTGTTGGTGTGTACTGTGTAGGTGACGTCAGCAGAGATGAGCCCGCCCGGTACACAACACCAGATCTTACTGCTGGCGGAGAGCGAGAAGGAGAAGGACAAATGGCTTCATGTACTCAATGAACTCCACAAGATTCTGCGCAACAGACAAATACCAAGCAAAGCAGTAAGTCCCTTCCCACCCCCCCCAACCCCCCGCTGTTACAACTCTTTTTGGAGGGACTGCTGTGTCTTTTTCCTATTCTCCTTTTACAACCTCTACCTGAGTGTCATTAGCACTCAGTTTGTAGGGAGTTATGTGCTACATCTTCGTCGTCATCATCGTCAAAATCATCATCATCATCATCATTTATGAAAACGAACGGTAGCTCCCAAAGCATTGTTTTTGGATGATGGTAGCCAAACTAGCATCAGAAACAGCTGGGTTTACAAACATCTTTCACCAATGTAGTGGCAAGTTCGTGAAGTGTTTTTCGCACTAATGCTCATCCTGATCCAGGTTTCGTGGATGGGAATCACCTAAGTTGGTGAGATTTGTGAGAAGAAACCTGTTGTAATGTGATTTTCTGCTTGTTTCAGGTGTACAGTGCACAAGAAGTATGTGATATTCCCTCACCCTTGTGAAGATGACTCATGCTGCAGTGATATTGGGTGAGTGCAAGTGAAGACTGATGCCGTTGTAACAATTAGACATAGAAATCATTTCATTCAAGCACATCAATATTTGTGGGACTCACTCTAGTTATGGTCTATTTTTAAACTCTATACCCTGCTCCCCCCCGCCCCCCCCCCCCCCCCCCCCCCCCCCCGAAAAAAAAACAACCCCAAAAACACCCCCCCTCCAACACCCCCCCCCCCCCCAAAAAAAACAAACAACAAACAAACAAACAAACAAAAAAACAAAAACATAAAACAACAACCAAAAAACAAAAAACAAAACAAACCCCCAAAAAACAACCACCACTAACCAACCAACAAACAAAATCAAAAAAAGATAAAACACCAGAAAGAGAAGAAAAATCTTCTTCAGTGTTATAACTTAAAAAAGGTGACACTTGAGATAGTTTGATTTAGGTAAAAAAAAAAAAAAAGGGGGGGGGGGGCACGGGGGGCTCACTACTGCGACAGAACATATCAATTGCTATATCGTAATGCCCAGTATGTACAAGCATTTCTCAACTTTCAACGACGATGTAATTTGTCTTTCACAGAAGTATCTAAACAAAGGCATTACTTGAGATGATGTGCAGATTGTCACTGAGCATTTCTGTTACTATTTTGTCTCGTTTCCAGATTCCACAAGAATAGCACTCGGTACAGATGAGGGCCTCCATGTGGTGGAACTTAGCAAAGACCGTAAGTACACAGCTTCTCTGATTTTTCCTCAAATGGACTTCTCTTTGTTATTTTGTGTCCTCGCTTTAGCCTTAGTTGCAGACGCGCATGTAGGGTTTAAGATTACATTGTTTCTGGTTTCCTGTGTGCAGAATTGATACGAATCGGTGACCGAAGCGAGCGGAAGCACGTGTATCAACTGGAACTGGTGCCAGACCCAAACATTCTTGTCTACATTTTTGGTAAGAATTCTACATATTTGTTGATCAGTCTCAGACTCCTGGAGCTATGTTTGCCATCTGGAAATAAAGACAAAAAAAGAAATAGAAAAAAGGAACAAGCAGTATGGACAAGAAAATCGCAAATCTAGTTTAGATTTGTCATCAATACAGACATTCCTTAAAACATGGCCAACCATTTGACCATGAAAGAGTGGTCTCTTTGTGTGTGATTATCTCACTGAGGGTTTTTACAGTAACAGAAGACTACTGGTCTAGAAACTGGTCTTAAACTTTCTTCTTTTTTCTTTTTTTTTTTCAAATTTCAAAAGCAGTGTGAAGTGTACAACTGCAGAAAAATGTTTGATGATGACAGTTTTTAGCAAGACTTAATGTGTGCCCCCAAAACAGGTAAGGCGCGGCACATCAAGTTGATACACGTGTCCTCATTGGAGAGCGGAGAGTCGGCAGAGCCATTGAAGATCCAGGAGACGAAAGGTTGCAGCATATTCTGCACGGGCCGCATGCAGCAGCAACAGAGCAGGGCCAGTGCAATGCAGGGCGCCACGGCTGTCGGGGGCGGCACCGGCTACACAACGTGTCTGTGTGTGGCTATCAAGCGCACTGTGCAGGTCTACGAGCTGCTCAAGTCGCGGCAGCAGCGGTACAGAAAGGTCAGCCATCTGTCAGGGTCATTCAGCTCAGAATAGAAAAATGTTCAAAACACGCTCAAGGGACGTTAAACGTAATTTCCCAAATTACTGGCTGAAGAGCATTCCTCAGGGAACAGCTCACGTACAAGGACCGTGGAACAGATTGAGACAAGTTACAGTGCAGAGGGAATGCAGCAAGCGTGGTCTTATCTTTCTCTAATGGTCCTTTCCATTCTGTCATTCCCTAGCTGCTGCTTTGATGGAGAACAGAGAAGATGCACGCAGTGTTGACACATTGTGTACAATTTTTTTACTTTGTACTCTCATTTCTTTAGATGTGTTTGCCAGAAAGCAAAAAAATCTTTTTTTTTATTATTTTTTTTTTTTATAGTAGTTCTCCAGATAGCATGGAATGGTATGGACATCTCTTGATTTCTTGGCTCCCATACGTCAGTATCTAGTACACCTCCTGGAAGAAACAATGTTGATTTACATCGTTGTTCTCACAGCTGACTTGTGTGACTGTAGTGATTGTACTGTGTGTGCAGATCAAAGATATCCAGGTACCAGGCCAGGTGCAGTGTGTAGAGATGATGAGTGATCGGCTGTGTGTCGGCTACCCATCATGCTTTGCCCTGTACAGCTTACAAGGCGATGCTGCACCCATGTGTGAGTATGCATTTTCTTAAGTACCCTATACGCTTTTTTGGGTGAACAAAATTTAATATACCTTGACATAATGTACGTGATCACTATTTCCCAGCATTTTTCAGTACATTTGTCGTTTCTCTAAAATAGAAAAGTGAAATTTTACATGTTGATTGTATTGGATTATATGATTAACCTTGACGTTTCTTTGTTTCAGCATTGGTGAGCTCGGAAGACACCTCGTTGCGCTACCTCTTACAAAACCCGGTAGACGCCATGCTGGCTATTGAACTATCGTCCAACGAGTTTCTACTGCTTTTTAATGGTCAGTCATTTGGGTATACTCTGTGTGTGTGTGTGTGTGTGTGTGTGTGTGTGTGTGTGTGTGTGTGTGTGTGTTGGGGGGGGGGGGGAGATGTTGCTGTGTTTGAAACAGAATTTCAGCTCTAACAAATGGAAATACGCCCTGGTCAAGATGTTATCATTGTGTAAAAAAAATAATAGGAGGCGTTTGTTTCCTGATGGGACGGTTACCTTGTTTTAGGTGACTTTTGTTTTGAATGCATTGCAGGGCTTGCGCTCCAGTTTGAAGCAGGCACAAGCTGACTTAGGAAATGTAATCTTTTTTCTTTTTTTTTTGTTCTGTTTCCAGTGTTGGGCGTGTATGTAAATAGCTCTGGAGAACGCAACAGGACACAGGAGATCCTGTGGCCATCACAACCCCTCGCTCTCAGTAAGTCGCTTGATTGTTAACGATTATGGTTAATGAAGATTGCGTGACACGGATGCTGAATATCCTAATGAATTGGAAACTGATGCAGATTTATGCTTTGTCACCTGCACAATGTTTTGTTAGTTATCAGAGTGTGGAGTTGTAGGTAATGAATAGCATGACGTGTTTTGTATTTTTCGACGTAGAGACGTTTCAGGTGAAATGTGATTTGTCTTTTCAGGTTACTCTACTCCCTATCTCATCTGCTACGCAGAAAACTCCGTGTTTGTGTTCAATGTGGTCACGGCTGAGTGGTTGCAGACCCTGTGTTTGAAAAAGGTGAGATGCACAACTTACCAGGGAGTAACTCTCATAATTAGCAGTTCTCAAATGCCAAGATTACTAGGCTTCACAGCAGAAGAGTTTAAAATCTTCCACCTTTGGCGGATTTCCACCTGAGGCAAAACATTTTTCTTCCCTACAAAACGTGTGTTTCCTTCTGTGAAGCACTGAAAACCACACCAGAACGTGGATCATGGACAATTTTAAGCCTCAGTCATTTGGCATTTTTCAGCCAAAGTTCCTGCCCTTTCAGCCAAAAAAAATCTGAGTTTCAGCCAAAGAAAAGGAAGCAGGGAAAGAGGTTGCACAGACAGTCATGTATCCTGATACATGTAATACCATATGGGACAGTCTAACTTCAGTTTTGAAGACATACATGTATGTCAGTACCATGGTACTATTTTACATTTGGGTAGCAGGAGAGGCGACTGAATTCCTTTAAAAATGCTAAAATTTGTCGTCTTAAGTGGGGTGTTTCCCGCGTAGGCTCCTAGCAGGACGCTGCCTCTGCACCCCGGCCTAGGCTTCAGTCATTTTTTCCCTCAGCAATTCCCCAGCCTGAAGCCGTGCAGCAGACGGATTTTGTTTTGGTAGTGTTACACTTACGAGTGGACTTGTCTCCTGAGAATCATCTGTCTTTCTCAGTTACTGATAAGTAGATTTCGGAATGCAGTCCAACACTGTCTTCTGACTGTGCAAGTAAAAATTCTAACAAATTGCGGGTCTTGTGGGCCGTGGTTGATGGCAGCATTTAGCTGTCTCATCAGTTAGCGCTTCACATGAAGCCTTCTGTTTGCTCAGCGCTGTCAGTCTCACTGTGCAGGTGTCCATGTGGTACATGTCCGGCACTTGCGCAAGAGCTCTGAATGATCCATGCGCCTACGTGTGTCCAAAGAAGGGCCATTCAATTTGTGTTTTGTTTGTGTTTTGTTTGTGCAGACAAAACCGCTCTGCAAGGACGGGTCGCTGTGTCTCCTTAACTCGTTCGACTCTCAGCATATTGTCTTCCTCAAGAACCTCAGCACAGGTATGTAGCACTAGTGAGTGGGTCATTGCTGTTGGAGCCAGTTAAAGACTAGTCATAGTTACAGATGGGTCTTACCCACTTGGTGGCATAAAACACATCAGAACAGTTAAAGGTTCATGCTTTGAGGGCAAGAGACGAAACAGACTTTGCCTGAAGTGCTCTAAGCATGTTTTCTGACCTGTCTCTAACATGCTGGTAGTTATTTTCAGTCTGATAGCAGTTAAAACAGGTTCTATTACAGAAAATAAGCTGATGAACATTCTGTCTTTACAGCTTTTGTTTTCCTTTTACTTGTTGTTGACTTTAGTTACATAAGTGTTTTAAAAAAAATCTTTTTCAACAGAAGAAGATCAGCTGGCCGTGACTGATATGTTCCGGTCACGATCAAGTCGCAGCAGCAAGAGACGGTTCTCCTTTAAAAGCCGTGAGGACGACCGCGCCAGTAAAGGGTAAACTCGCTCATCTTCTCCTCTTCTTCATTACAACCATTCACACACACTTAGAACTCCGTGCCCCTAGATTTGAACCACATGTGGCGGGTTCCTTTCACTGGAATGCTGAGTACGCCATGCAGTAGTCGTATGCCACACCGCGTATAGCATGAGGAATGGTCACTCTCTCATGTGTGTGTGTGCATTTTTCAGTGACGGCTCCTCACTTTTGTCTGATAATTTCATTATGTGTGAATCTTTATGTTATCCCTCCTCTGCTTTGGGAAAATTTCATTTTTTTTTTTTTTTTGGTTAAAAAAACCCCACATTCATTTCAACTTGAGTTTCCTGAGTTACAAAATCCCTGGATCAGGTCAGAGAAAGACATTTATCAAACCAACAAGCCCATCTGTTAAAAGCATTAAGAGTTGAAAGTTTAAGTGCCTTTTGGGGGTTGGGGAGGTGGGAGGTACTCAGCAACGAATAGTGACTTTCACTTATGAACAATGAGAGCTCTGTTGGACATATTAACTTTCATTACTTCTTCTTCAAGTTTTGCCCAGAGGAAATAATGTAGCCCAGGGAAATAATTTAGATCGATCTATCATAGGATGTGTATCTCTGATCAGAAATGATATCACTGAACATCTTGTACATACATACATATCACTGTGACTAAAACTAAAAGCATCACAGCATGTACACCATGTACATATGTATATTTCTTTTACATTTTAGCTTGTGTTTGTGTGACTAGATCACGTACCAGTGATATGCAGCGTAGTTCCTCTTGTCTTACTTGTGTCCGTCCCAGCACTTGTCTTTGAGTCTTTCAGTCCAGTGCTTGTATAGCCTTGTCTTAATACCACATGCATTTGTCCTTTAGTTTTACCGTCTCTGTTGTAGGGGATTGATTTGTAGAAAAGAGCTGAAAGTAAACGTTTTCTTAAAGAGAAGTCTAAAACTTTACCTTTTCAGAGATTATTCGCTTTTCACATACTATTAATTTTGTTGTTTTTGTACCAGAAGACACTGAGGTAATGTGTGCAGCTGAGTGTTTCACAACTTGATGATATCTCTTTTAGCTTCAACATAGTAGATCTACGTATGAAAAGAGATTATTGAAAATGTGACTGTTGTGTTGACCAGACCGGAAAGGCGGAAAGGGGATATATCGGGACCATTAACGTTCAGCCATGTGGCCCATGTGGGGCCGGGTCAGGTGTTGCCCCCTGTCCCTGCTGGCCCACCGTAAGACTCGCTTTGACGTCTGCCCAGTTTGTAGTGGTGTGCTACCGCTAGCTTCCTTCCCACAGTGCTTTGTTGTGTATGCACATGGTTTCTGTAATCTAAGGCTACTGGAAAAAGAAAAATAGGAAAAAAAAATCTTGCTTGATACACAGTCCTTCCAGTCCAGTCTGGTGTCCGCCTCAAAGGTGTAGAGTTACTCAAGGAGAAAAGTTCACTCTTGCGCTCAAACTAGTCAAAGATGTGTTTTCACTGTGCATCCCTGCAGTCTCAATCTCGTCTTAGATCTGAATACATGCAAGATAGATCTCAGTCTTGTTCAAATGCTGAGAAAACTACATTCATGTGTACCACCAGCACTCGTTACTGCTGGTCAGTGCTGAAAGATAGAGATAGGTGAGTAACGAATGGGAGATGCACACGTCATCTGATGTTACAGTGAGAGACATTCTTGAAGGAAAAGTATGAGTGAAGGAACAGATTTGTCAGAACCTCCAGAATCCTCCTCCATTTCTGCACTATATCCAGTTTGACCTTTTGAATGATCGCAAGTGACAGAAGTGGTTTACTGTAAAAGCAAGATTTTTTTTGTGTGTGTAGTTCGTAGCCCTGCCTTTGCTTGTACATGTATACCACAAGTGATTGCTGCATGTGTGGTGTTTGAGCACATACCCCACTCCCACCCCATCCCCCGTCCATGTGTACACATTAGGCTTGCATGATCTAAGGTGGAGCTTCTCATATGCAGCACTTGGCGTAACAGAGTTGCTGCCAAACAGTCTGTGTCATCTTTTGTGTGGGCTTCAGCCCTTTTTCAGCGGTGTTTTTTTTTTTTTTTTTTTTTTGTCGCATGTTATGTTGCCTCTTTTTAATTACTTATTATTTACGTTAGCAGTCGTTTTTGGCAGGCTCCTGTAGGTTTGCGTTAGTTACACAACCATCTTTTATTAAACAGTGCAGCTAACAGAGCTGTAAAGGTTCGTGCCAACAGCACGGGTACAGTGGACAAGGCCTTGAAAACCAGATATGGATATCTGTGAGACATCAACTTGTTGCGTTGCTTTTGGGTTGCTCTCTTTTTTGTTTTTGTTTTATCTGTTTCCAAATTGGATTTTTTCCTCTTCACCGCACAAACCTTAAATTTGGAAGTTGTATTCGGATATCAGTAGGTAGCATTATTCAGTGACCTTGACCCCTGTTTGTAGAATGTCGTTCGGCTGCGGACTCAGTTTGCGCCATGGCCGCAGCCTGGCGGAGAAGGCTGGGGAAAGGTTTGCTATGGAGTTCAGCCTGGACACTAAAACACTTGTTTCTTGTGTACTCGTGTTTCATTTCCAGCCTTTTTCTGGCCACCTCTGAAACTACAGAATTCAATTTAGTAAGACTGGAAAGCAAAACGCATTTGGTGCCTGTCATGGAACAAGAGAATGCATTTCCAACTGAGCACACGTACATGATAATGAATTATGCATATGTTTTTTTTTTCTGGCTGCCAAAACACTATATATGATATACAGGGCTTAAAATCTTCCACCTTTTAGTAGATTTCTACATTTGGCTAAATCGTTTCCTCCTGTGTAAAAGCGTTTTTTGCTCTGAAGCACTTCAAACCACACAAGAACACACCATACTGCACAGGTTTTAGTTGAATTCTACAATTTTTTTTTATTTTTCGAAAATAGTGTTTCCACCTCTGAAGCACTAAAAATCATGCTAAAAATGCACTTACTTGCACAGAGTTTGATCTGAAAAAAAAACCCCACTAAAAATCATGCCAAAATGCACTTGCACAGATTTTAATCTGAATTAAAAAAAAAAAAAAAAAAAAAGTGGGGGAGCATGACCCCTAGCATTACAGCAGATGCATGCTCTTGGCTTTGCCGCTTTGTCACTAAACACTGCACATTTTCACTCCTTTCGGATCATGGACAATTTTAAGCCCTGGATAGTCTTCCACTGAGGCAAAGTCTTGACAGTCTTTCAGTAGACTTTGCCTTGGGCTTCCAGCTTTCACTGATACAGGGTATCGTAGTGCACACTCGCACACAGACAGAATAGCTGGCTGCTCCCTGTACATCATCTGAGCCATACACTGCTGTTTGCTATCGCTGCTCTTGAATTAATCTGGGATCTGGAATGTGCATCAGGAAAGAATCGGTTGTACATGTATGTTTGATAGGGGCTGGTTTTGTGTGGGTCACCGCTCCTCTCCCCCACCCCCAGTCCCCCCCCTCCCCCATGTTTGAAGAGAAAATGAATGTGTCTTTTAAACAGTGTTCAGCAGATGTTGGTGTAGAAGTGACATGGTGCATGACACAAACTAAGCCGTGTATCTAGTCTGTGGTTTCAAACTGTGCCCCTAAAAGTAAACAGTTTAAAATAGCATTGTTTGTTTTCTTCAGTTTTCCTCTGACCCCTTTGATTTTAGATTCTTTGGGTGGTTGTTTCCCTTGTTTGCAATTCATGGTCATTGAATTAATGCTAGAGCATGCTACAGCTTTTTCAGTTAATTTTGACCTTTCCTCGTTTTTATGGAATTAGTTGATGGCTGGAAATGCAGAACGGTTTTGTTTTTTTTGATAAAGCTGTTGGGCAGTTTGGGTTTACTTTTGCTTTTTTAAAGTCGTGTTTGGTTGCTTCTAGACATTTCTTTGCATGTTTTCCTTGTTAAGAATTGTGATGATTTATATGCAGTGTTTGGTTGAAACAGCTTTAGTCCCTACAGAATAGACTATTGATAAATCATTAAATGACATGTCAGCTAGTGTTTACTTTTGTCTCACAGTAGCGTCTTGTAAAAACATACATGTAAAGAATAAACTTACACTTTTCTGCAAAAGATATATTGCTTTTTTAGCAGATACTTGAGTTTATCAGAATGTGTCATGTGTTGGAACATCATTTACGAATTAGTGTACAGAATATGTTCATATCAGACCAGTATAGACTGAAGTAGCTGTGTTTTTTCATAGGTGAATGAAAAATGTGTGTGCTGCTTTCAGTGCATTTTGCAATGCATCTAAACATGCATGTCTGTAGGTATGGGAATGCGAATGAAATGAGGACTTTTGAATGTTTGTATTTTTTTTCCTTCCCTCAGTATCAAACATTCTATCATTTTAATCACAAAACTGAAATGAATCCTGTTTTGGTGTTATTGTTTTTTTCAAGGGAATTTCAGCACCAAGCTTAAAACATGAGTTAATGAGTATGATTATATGTGCAGGAGTGACCGTCGGTCAAAGATCATCTCACCTCCATCCAACTTCAGCCACATCGCACACATGGGACCTGACCAGGGCATGCAAGTTCTCATCGACCTGCCTAAGGTACTCACCCTCTCTGGTTTCCAGTGGTAATTTAAATCTCTCACAAAGAAGTAGACAAAAGTGAATTGCTGACAGGCAGATGGCGATCAGTGAAGATTGAAATCTGCTACAGATTAACAGGTGTGAGTGCTTGTGTGCATGCGCGCTTTGCAATTCCATTGTCTTTGATTCTAGTACCAAACCAGTCTGTCTTCTGTCCTTAAGAACCTCTGTTAAAAAGTTAACATGACGAGTGTTTGAAAACGGTCTTCTTAGCTGTCATACTCATTCGAATTCTTTTCATAGGGTCTGCTTCTGCTGGGATAATTATTTTTCTGCACACACTAATTTAGCAATACTGCATTTTGTTGATATACAGTGGTTCTGAGTTCCACGCTTTTTGTGATTTTACAGCAGGCAGACGTAGAACAGATGCAGCGAGTGAAGAGCATGTTCCAGCCCCAGCTACGGTCCATACACGAAGTGCAGATGCGAGGTGCTCGCCCCTCAAGTTCACATTTTAATGGTAAGGAAATAGCCAACAAAATTCACAGAGATCGCATTTAGTTTTCATGTAACAAGCCGGGGGTCTCACAGTGAGTAGTCAGCGAGTGGCTAGCGAGCAAATTGTCAGAGTTTTGCAGATATACAAACTACTGTGCATATTTGGCTCTTATGCATCAACAAAGACAGTCTGTGTTTTAGAGTCGCCTGTCGTCTATCTGTTGTCATCAATTTGTACATGTGACAAACATCAATATGATTGCTTCAAGCTTTAAGTTCATGAAAGCTCAGGATACTGACATGGGAGTCTCTTACATTAATGGTTAATTTCTTCCTCTTCTGCATTCCTTGTTCTATCTATGCAACCCAGAGGTGTGTTCAGTTTACTGTTCGCATAGCCCCAACGTGACAAAAGCTAGCCCCCCACACAGAAAAGGCTGGACCTCTGTGGTGTGCCAGCTTTCAAAAGCTAGGGGCAGCTGAACTGGTGAACCAAACTAATGGTAACTTGACCTCTAGCCATGTGACAAGGGCTAGGGGCTACCTATCGCTACACATTACTGAACACCACGTAGGTGCTGCGATAACTGAACGCGCCTCTGGCCTCTCAGAATATGTTAAGCCTTGCACACATATTCAGATCGCAGTGTTGTGATGCAGCGTTTGCAGTGGGAGTTTCTTGTTTCAGGCAATGCTGGTAGCCGTGGCGATGGACGCCCTGGGATGGGGCGTGGCATGGCGAGGTCCCTGCCGTCAGGGGCAGTACAGCCCGGGGGAGGGGCCAACTACGAGGGATCCCCGGACAGCTACGAGAAGGACATGTCAGCACAAATCTTCGAGGTAGGTTGCATTTTCCAACAGTACAGCTTCTGTGTATACGGGCAGTCTGTTTTAACACGCACAGCGTTTGATGTGAGCATATATCAGAGTAAACGTTTACTGTGAAGTCTGCGAGGGAAGAGCAATGATACCATCTTGGAGAAACTGAGATGTTGCTAAATCATCACAGGCTTCATAGTAACTGGTGGATGCTTCCTACCAATGCGGGCTGGTGACAGGAATGGCTGCGGACCGAAAGGCTTTTTGTCGCACCTCGTAATTATGTGGTGTGGAGCTGGCTGACCCTAACCCAGTCCTGCGGAACAGTCTTGTCATATTACAGGGTGTTTTATGACCGCAGGTTTCAGCTTTTCAGTGAGGACTGGTTGCGGGAGTTTTGATTTTGTAAATCTCTTGATTTTTCAGCCAGGAAAGTGTGATAGTAGATGGTGATAAGACTAGAGTACACATTATGATTAGTGGCAGTAACTTATCAGTCTCATATTAGTCACTTCTGTGATTGTTAAGTTATTTAGCCTTTGACCTATCAGCTAGGCTTTCTTTCAGAATTGCAGATGTTACACACACACACACACACACACACACCAACACACACACACACACACACACACACATACACACACACACACATACACACATACACACACACACACACACACACACACCCAACACACACACACACACACTCACAGTTGCTGATTATGGGAACGCATGAGGTAATCCCAGCACAGAGTGTACTTGTACGCACAGCGATATTGTCGTTAATTCCCCCCGCATGGTGATGGGAACTTCAGTAACTTTAGTCCAGTAGACTGTAACTTGAAAATCTAATCACCTGTGTCAGATCTCATGTTAGCGACATCTCACGTAGGTGTGCAGTCAGCTGTTCGTAAATCCAGCTAGAGATGTTCATGCCTCACTCTTTTCTCTGTCCTGTATACTGTATAAAATAACGCTGTGTCTTCACCCTATTCCTTCCACAGATGGTTAATGCGTCCCAAGGCTCGTACAATTCTAGCGGGAGTTCATGGTCCCTACCCACTTTTGACGGCTCTAAGAGATAGCTAGGGTACTGGTGCTCGCGTTTTTCTCAATTCTTTCCATGTTGTCGGTGTCAGTGAGCGTCAGATTGCATGTGTCCTTATTTTTACTAGTGACTTGTCCCAACCTTTTTTTTTTTGCCGCCTGTTGCAAACAATATATTTACCCTTTCTCCCGTTTTCTGTGTAACAAGCATGGCAACTCTTCCTGATCATGTGGGTTAGTATCATTTTAATTTATGCTTTTGGTAGATTGTATACTACACATTCCTGGGCACTTTTGTCAAATATTTGTTATGTTTTCCACATTTCTGTCAGGCTGTTGTACAGTATGTTTGTCTTACTGTTTTCTGTGACTGTGTCATAGTGGCACTTTCCCGTTTTCCTGTGTTGAAACTCAGTTCCCACAGTCCATATCCGTCTGTTCTCCTCACATTCACAAGTTCCTTCCTGCTAAGTCAGCTTTGTGTTTGATTTCCTGTGTTTGTGAAACGTCTTCTTTTTTTTTTTGCAAATTGGTGCTGTGTTTGCTCCTCGTGTACAGTTTGTTATTTCGCAGCTGCCAGAAAAAGGAGAAATGTTGAGATTTGGAAGGCTTGCAAGCATGAGCTGCTGAGCTTCTTGGCAGAGAAAGATGGATTTAACCTTTTTTTTTCTTCTTTTTTTTCTTAAAAAAAAAAAATAAAAATTTACAGCTGATTCAGGCATTGCTGAAAGACACATCTTGTTAGTCTTTGCTATATTTCATCAAGTGCATGCATTGCTGTAATATATATACGTCATATGTGCTGTATGTAAAGGTTTTTTTTTTTTGTTTTTGGTACATACCATTTGTGGCATACTTGAGTTTCAGTCTGTAATTGTGCCTTTTAAGTGGCTTGATTTTTTTATTTCCTTTCTTTGTAACTGGTGTAAATTGATATACTTATGAGAAAAACCCCCAAAACAAAACAAACAGTTGTGGTATGGTATGTATGGTTGAATACATTTGTTTCTAATCCTGGTATTTTTGTGGAATATTAATGTGATTGTCAGCACAGTGAACACAAGTACACTGCGTTTGTATCATTTTTCCCTCACTGCATGATCACATCACCATTCATTTGTAACTTGTAAATATCACATCTGCTCACGCAAGAGCTTAAAGAATGCAAATATGGCTGTTGGCATAAGGCTTCTGCATTATGAATGTGAGTTGTAACTGACCATTACAACCAGATGTTATCATTAAGTACTTGTAGTATGTTGTCTGAAGATAAACAGACAAAACTTTAAGAAGGCTTCACTTGAAAATTGATTATATAAATTCTGCAGTGTTTAGCAGTGCAATGGTTGATGTGTGAAATAGGTCAGGGATGGAGAGATGATAGGAGCAGGGGAAAATACAAAATAAGACTAAGAGAATCAGGTGATTGCCGGAATTATTGTATCTACTGTATTGAGTTTGTTGCCTTTTCCCCCCTTTTTTCCTGTCCTTTAGAAACAGTTTAGTTAGACCAGCTTTGTCAGGTGTGTGCTCGTGCTGTGTGTTGTGGAAGAGAGAAAATGATAACTGATTCAACAGTTCAGCACTGCTGTTATATTGTGAATCACATCTTCCAGTATTGTCAGCATTTAGTTAGCAGTGAATTAAATGTTATTTTCATGAAAAAAAAGAGATAAGAAAAGAAATAAGATATTAAAATATAGGTATTTACAAGCTCTGCTTATTACTGTATGGTAAAGATTGTAAATTTAATGTGTTTTGGTTTCAGGACAGTCCTGAGTCCCCGAACTGGCGATTATCCATGGGCTCGACTGCCAGCAGCACCCCACCTGCCTCCAACCGTGACAGCATGGGCGACGACCGTGACCAGGTCGACAACTCAGAGGACAACTCCTCCAACTGTTGATGGCGCACCCTGCCGCTTACTGAGCGAAAGTGCAACTAGTGGAGTCGCCTGCTGCAAGTTCCACCCAGCCTTTTTTCAACAGCCCACATATCCTG
The DNA here is from genome assembly GCA_018292915.2 of Batillaria attramentaria. Lineage (NCBI taxonomy): Eukaryota > Metazoa > Mollusca > Gastropoda > Batillariidae > Batillaria > Batillaria attramentaria. Next base: position 588,065 of record JACVVK020000266.1, read on the forward strand.
ACGCAGGAGTTTGTTTTAATTAAACGTGCGACGCAGTTCCCCTCTACATACGCACCCTTCCCTTTTCTACTCTGGCCCTGTTGCGCCAGATTGCCTGCCGAGTCAACCGAGTTTGTGTTTCGTGACCGTCGGACTCTACCAGGTTTTATTCTCACCAGCTGTTCTCCATATGGGATCTGCATGTGATCAGAACTGCCATGCTGTTCATGCCAGTCTTTCTTGTGATGTGCACTACGAGACTTAGAGTGTAGACAACGATTCAGCCACGCTCTGGGCTTTGTGTGAAGCACGGGCTGCCCTAGGGCATTATGGGATTGGGTGATGTGTGTTCAGTTCATGACGAGTGGAAGACTCCCATAGCATCATTCCTTGAGTTGCGATTTGGGCGGCTACCGTCGGAGACGAAGGGATACATGACACGTGAAACTCTTGATGGGTTCAGTTCTGTTGACAAGGTGTTTCTGTGTATGGTGATATCACATTATGGAATCAAAGTTTTCTTTTTGTACCATTACAACACCATTATCAACTTTTCCCCCCCTGTAAACTAGTTGAACTGTTTCCCCACCCAGACAAAGTGCATATCTGACAAAATGCATAAAAACCAAGGAGGAAGGTAAACGTATCTTAACCTCTGGGTTTCTTTACCTCTTGTACTACTGTGTGTTTGCATGTGTGTGTGTGCGTGTGCGTGTGTGTGTGTGCATGAGCGAGCGAGAAGTAAAACAACCTGTAATAGTATACACTGTATGTAGTGAGAACTGATCTGACTCGGAGATGAGAAGCTGTGGTTTCTCAAGCGTCGCTGTGCTTGCGTTTCACCTTTTCTCTCTCTGCTGCGTGCTGGCTTCTGTAAATTGCGCTTCTCAGTATGAACCTACGATCGCTTTTGCTGTCTACAGTTCCTGTCACGGGAAGACCAAGTACTTGTGTGTTCTTGTAATGTCGTGAGTGACCTGTCTCGCTTTGAGCATGAGCCAAGCATGAGCCAAGTCAGAGCCACTTGGAACGAACAAATTTTTTCTCTCGTCCTCCTGTTTTCTTATTGTAAGTACAAAGGTGTATCATTTTCTTCCGTGTACATACAATGAACATGTCAGTAAGTTAATACACCACTAGCTGTTTTTTATGTTGTGTATGCCTTTTTAATTCGTAACGAACAAGAGACTTCAACCAGGATTTTTATGGAGTAATTTTCAGTGTACCAGTGTAGCGTAAATGGTTTGTTGGTTGGTGTGAGCTATCAGTTTGCAGTGAGTGCGTGCTTGAGAAAAAAAACAAAAACTTTTTGTCTGTTATAGCCTTACTTACATAACACTTGTCCGCTCAGGGTGAGGCTTCCATCAGAACTTACCAATGTCATAAAAAAGATAGCCACACCGCAGGTGCATGCACAGTTTCTCGTACTGTTCAGTCTGTCGCTGTCAGATAAAAATAAAAACGCCGACGTCAAAGTTGGGAGCTTCCGAAACCATCAGGCTGTTGTTCAGTAGATACATTTTGTACAAGAACTGGCAGCTGTGAATCAGTCTGATTTTGTCAGGTTGTGCAAGTTAATAGTGTATGTTGTTTCTGTGGCAGGAGGTAAGGTCAACAACCATTCGACTTACATATATATATCGGAGATATCCATGTTCCAGCAGCACAGTTAGGTTTTTGTCATTTGATTGCCTCTCCTTCTGGTGGCGTATATATAGATGGGGGTTCTCAGTCATTGTACTGTGCTTTTTACTTTAAAACAACAACAACAACAGAGTAAACATCATCAGACTGTTACTCCGTTTGGGGCTAACACGGCTTTATGATTATCCATGACATGAATCAAAATCGTCTAACAAATGAATACAGCGTTGTTTCCCTATCCACCTGCCCGATCTAAATGTTTCGTGATTCACTTGCCCAGTCTGAATGTTTCCCTTATTCACTTGCCCAGTCTGAATGTTTCCCTTATTCACTTGCCCAGTCTGAATGTTTCCCTTATTCACTTGCCCAGTCTGAATGTTTCCCTTATTCACTTGCCCAGTCTGAATGTTTCCCTTATTCACTTGCCCAGTCTGAATGTTTCCCTTATTCACTTGCCCAGTCTGAATGTTTCCCTTATTCACTTGCCCAGTCTGAATGTTTCCCTTATTCACTTGCCCAGTCTGAATGTTTCCCTTATTCACTTGCCCTGTCTGAATGTTTCCCTTATTCACTTGCCCAGTCTGAATGTTTCCCTTATTCACTTGCCCAGTCTGAATGTTTCCCTTATTCACTTGCCCAGTCTGAATGTTTCCCTTATTCACTTGCCCTGTCTGAATGTTTCCCTTATTCACTTGCCCTGTCTAAATGTTTCCCTGATTCACTTGCCCAGTCTAAATGTTTCCCTGATCCACCTGCCCAGTCTAAATGTTTCCCTGATCCACCTGCCCAGTCTAAATGTTTCCCTGATCCACCTGCCCAGTCTAAATGTTTCCCTGATTCACCTGCCCAGTCTAAATGTTTCCCTGATCCACCTGCCCAGTCTAAATGTTTCCCTGATCCACCTGCCCAGTCTAAATGTTTCCCTGATTCACCTGCCCAGGCGAAATGTTTCCCTGATTCACCTGCCCATGCGAAATGTTTCCCTGATTCACCATGTCTTGTGCACTCCTGGCCTACACACTTTCAAAGTTTTGGGTTTATGCTTGTAACACAGTACTGCTTGTAGACAACTGTGATGGATTTGTTTGTAATGAGTTTGGTCTGAGATGGTGGTAGAAGCGAGTGGGTTGTGTACACGTCTGCGGCGCTGTCACTGAGAAGGTTGACTGAAAACAAGCGAGGTTTGTGTGCTTGTATTAGCATGGTTAGCAGTGCCTGGAGTAAAAGGGTGGTTGTTAACTGTATGTGTGTATTTCAGACAGTGGTGTACGCTTACATTTTGTAATCAGGCTGGGGAATTTTCAGTCATGTGGCAATTTTCAGCCAAATTTACCATTTTCAGCCAAACTCTTTCAGCAAAACAAAAAAACAACAACAACAAAAATGTAAGTTTCAGGAAAGGGAGGGGGAAAAGAAAAGATTGAACACAGTTATGTGTGGATACAGATGCCATATTGGACAGTCTAACTTCATTTTTGAAAGCTTGAATGTCAGTATTTCACTTTTTGGTGCCAAGAGAGGCTGCTAACTGCCTTGAAAATGCTAAAATGTGTTTTCGTAAGTGGGGCATTGCTCCCATGGTCCCCCAGCAGGACGCTGCCTCTGCACCCTGGTCTAGGTTTCAGTCTTTTTTCTCCCTCAGCAGTTCCCCAGTCTGTGTAATGTTTGATGGTTGTAAGTCCTCTACTTGATGGTCTGGAGGAGGCAGGGTTTTGTGTTCACATCAGGAGCACAGTTCGGACAGACTTGTCAAAATGTGAAGCGCTGGTGTCACTAGGAATGTGTGTTGGCTGATAAAAGTTGTTCACCCTTTGCGTGTTGTTTCACTTGCACTTGGTGCCAAATGCTGTGTGGCTCTTGTGGTTTCTTGAAACGGATAAATGTAGCAGACGACTTTGTGCTGAAGGTCCTCACCAACCCCACCCCCTCCTTTGGTATAAACGGCCGCAAACTGGTAGGTAACTTTCCTTTAGAAAATCACTGTTGCCCTTGGTCGTGGGCTCCCAGGTGTTGGGGTTGATGCTCCTATGTATATGTTGCCTGGAAAGTCCTTTTCTTGCCCATTGCTGCTCCAAAAACACGGCCCACACAACCCCACCCCACCCTCTCACCACCACCCCACCACCACCACTTTTTTTTTTTTTTTTTTTAATTTGTGTGTGTGTGTGTTGCCTTACAAGTTACATGGCACAAAACTCTTCTCCTGCTTGTTGCTTTTTGTGGTGAAAGAAAACATTCAGCAAATTATTGTTTGTTTTGTTCAACTTAAAGGGTGCTCGTTGAATTGTGCTGCTGGAAATTTTGAATGTGATGTTTGGTTTGTGTGAATTTTGTGTACACTGGCATGTTGTTTTGTTTTTGAGTTTTCGCTAGCACTGTAACTGTCAATGTACAAACTGACGCCAAAACTGTGGAAGATAAGATCTTCACAAGCTGTTACCATGGTGTGCAAAATGTTGGAAGTATACGTTTTGTTGTTGTTGAAAAGCGTGGACACATAGTGACACTCACTGTGTAGCAATAGATCTTCGCTTGATAGCAGGAAAGTAGGTATTGGCACAAGTAGATGTTATTTCAGGTCGTCGTGTGGTTTCTTGGATACCCGCGGAATACACTGGTTTGGCCAGCGCATTGTAGGACCAGTATACTGTATCGGCTACCTGGCGACAAACCATTTTTGTAGTTCCATGCCTTATGAATCAAAAGCACACCAGAATGACTGGTTTGTGTATTCATATTGATGCTTGGATGACTTGCATGTTACAGCAACCTGTTGTGAACCAAGTTGTCACCCAGATACGTACCGCAGAGCACACACAAGCCAGTACTAGATACATTTGAATCTGTTAAGCGTTGTATTTTCATTCAAGTTGCACAGATGTCAGTGCTAATATCGTCTAAAACTACTCAATGTTTTAGTTTCAGGTTGTTAGACAAAGAGATAAAACTTACGTTGTGATGGCCTGAATGTTCAGAAAGTTCTTACAGGTTTATTGGTGATGTGAGGTATTGTCATTTTCTCAGGGTTTTTGTACGTCACTTGGCAGAACCCGCTTCCATCTGCGTCGTCAGACTAGCATCACTTTTTGCATGCTGTATTGAAGTGTATGCGCTAATCTGATTTCTGCATGGCTTCAGGGCACAGCATGATTACATAACATTCGATACGTGGCAGGTTTCGGGACATCCTTCCTTAGATAATAACCCCAAAATTGTCATTTCCACCATCAGTGATGACCTCTTTCTGCACAGAATCTTTCACGCCTGAAACTATGTCACATTTCTCATTGAATTCCAGGGTAAAAGCGATAAAAGGTGGGGGGGAAACAGATGTAGCTACATCATTTGTGTGACCGATGGAAGGGGCCACAGTACAGTACTCCCGTGTACGTTGACTATGTGGTGGAAAAGGACGTTAAACCCCCAAACACCCACCCACCCCCTGTACCTTGAGCATCATGTGTGGTGGGGTTTTCTGTCGTCATGTAAAATCTTCAGTCATTCCATGCATTGCATTGTACAATACATGTACTGCCCAAAAACTGTACACAGTAAGATTGTTCACGTTCACTCCTGTTTCTGACCCTGATGAAAAATAGAGGATGGCAAAGCAGTCATGTCCTTCAGTTTGGACATGTCTTTTTCCTAGCCTTGGTAGTGTCGAAGAACAAACTGAGATGTCATTCAGCATCAGTCACATGACGGTGATGCAGGTTAAAGTTGTGTGCGTGCAGTGTATGTCAAGATGTTCAGTTCTAGCACTTCTTTTCCGTACGTGTAACTCATCTTACGCCTCACAAAAGTGATCATGTGAATTGTCTTATTATGTACAGTGTTTGGAACTGCTTTGATACAACCATAGCTCAGCTTTTTTTGTTTTTCTTTCAGCAAAATGCACCACTCATAAGTTTTGCTCATTAGTTCATTTCAGCTGTGATGGTCCTAAGTTTTGGCGGATTTTTGAATGTGCACATTTGTCGGGACTGAAGTGTGACTTTTCGCTCTTTTGCAGAAATTGAAAGGAGATTCATTTAAAAACAGGTGGCAGAAGGGATTGATTCCCGAGCTATGCTGACAGGGGTAGTCGTAATCTGGGGACGGATATTTCTGAATCAGTAAACATTTCAGGAGGCCTGTCTGAATTAACAAAACTGTTCATTCACATTGTCTATCTGGGGGGAAGGGGGGGGGGGGGGGGCAAAAAACCATGAAAAGGTGGTGTTAGACCTGTTGGGCCTCTTCGACGTCTTGTCTTCGGCTGTTTGTTCTTTGTACAGATGTAGCATCCATTTGTAGAGTTGTGTATGACAGTCAAGGCCGTCTCTTCTGTTTTCACCGCTTTTCACCAGTATGGTGCACAAAATGCCTGAAGCTCTGTACTGACTGTTCGTTCGAATCAATGTCTCCACCTTCATTTTTCTCATACCATTTGGGTTGTAGGCATTGGACTAGTATTGTCGAAGAGCATAACCGATTTAACACATTAAAGATTGTAATCAAAGCCATGGAACCAGTACCCATTACTACTAAACTGTGCAATGATTATATAGGAGGATTTCAATTTTGTATTTATTGGCCCTATCTGAATATGGGAATAATAGCAAGTGTATAAACTGTATGATACTGTACCACGCCCCCTTATCTCCGTACTGTGTGCAGTTGTAATTTTGTGTGCGGGTGCCATCGCTTCCTGCGGAGGAAGTCGGGATGTGATGAGCCTGCCTGCGCTATGCTAGCCAGGTGTATATAGCTTTGTTACGGCGTTCAGTTGCTTGTTGGCGAGTCTGCAGTCCACGTGATAGTTACATCCGTACCCGCTGTTTTCTATGGGCGGCATCAATTGTACATTCAATTTTGTATATGTCACAATGAAGAAATAATAAACCTCTGTACAAGCAACGTCTGGTGTAACATTTTATTGCAGTTGTTACGGAATGAACGATAGTGGAAGTTTGCCGTTTGTGTGTGATTTGTATACAGTAAATCAACCTAAGTACAATGCAATATGATCAATGGTTATTGCCGCGTAAAAACCATGACAAAATACGGACATTTTGACTGCAAACACTACAGATCAAGAACACACTAGGTATATGGCATGCAATGATTTATGACAAATGATGAAACAGAATGTAGACGAAACTTTTCTCTGACAAGGGAATACAGGCTGAGTGACTGTACATAACATGGAGATTGAATGCCCAAATGGTTCAGTGTGCAGTAATGAGCAACATTTTCACATACAAAACTGTGTACATGTAATGTTCAAAAGTGCACTCTTCATCTTAACCATATATACAAGGCATCACATAAATGCCGATGTGAACAAGTGCATGATATACCCCTGCAAAATCATACATGAAGAATTAGGTATTTTATTAGCGTCCAGTAATAACTTTTTTCACCCTGCACATACGCAATTGCAACACTAAATGCTGACTGTTGAGAGCCCCCCTGAGATACCCCTGAAATATCATGCAAAAGCTTTAACTAAAAGCATCTGCCTTCATAACTACAAGCATAATTCTTTTGTACAAGTCATACAAACGCCTCGAGATTCAACCAAACAAATTGTTCAACAGCTGAATTCCACCTTTGCTAGGCCAATAAACGATTTGGAAACAGTTTCACTCATGACTGTGTCTGTACGCTCAAAATACTCTGTCTTCGACTCTTGATGATTAGTGCAGCTCTTAACGCAATACAATGTTAACACAATGTGCGAGCGGCCGAACATTAATATTCTACGACTGTTGTTTTACACTACTGGAGCGCTCGGTGTGGTCGCCGCATTATCAAATGAGCTGCTGCTGTCACTGTCCATGTGTGGAAGTGGTGTCATGACATATCACGTAAACACCTGACAATGATCTGTGAGCACATAAATGGTAGCATTATCCCCTTTAACTCATTCAGCCCTACGCAGGTACATGTACCTGCGCGAGGAACCCGCCGCGTATGCCTACGCAGGTACATGTACCTGCGAGCTAGTGAACATTTCTACTCGCTCCTCATTGGCCAGACTACTGAATATTCATGAAGCAAGGGGCATTACTCTGCTGTGCACTTCCTTTCCTTTGTATCAATCAGGTCTACACATGGGTTTGAGCAATTTTGGTTTTTTTAATTGACTGACTGGCGACAGGGACAGGGACAGCATTCAGGCCTGGAACCAGCAAGGGCTGAAAGGGTTAAGTTCTGCGCAAGAAAAGTCTGCTCAAGTAGGGGAGGTAATAGGATCCAAGGTAGACAACTCCATCTTTCTCCTCAGCCTCGCTGATCGCTGGAACCCCTTGACCTGATGGGTCGTGCAAAGATCTGACTATCTCCCCTTGTGCGTTTAGCTCGATCAGCAAGCCGTACTTGGGAATCATAGACACCATTGAGTCTTGTGAAATCAGCTGTAGAAGACAAGACAGCAGGGCATTCAGGTAGACTGGTCTGCAGGTTTTCAAAGTGGATACCACCAATTTTAACAGTAGGGTCAACGATGATTAAAAAAACACTATGCAGGAATCTTTTTTTTTTTTTCTGTTGCATTCAAATACACCTGCATGTAATGCACTATCATCTTGCCTATTTGGAACATACTGATTTTTTAAACGGGGCCCATAAACCTGCTCGAAAACTGATGGTAAACAATTCCCCCTCTGCAGAATCATTACGGTGTCATCTGTAAAACTAAATGTGTGGTTCTAAAACATTTCTACATCATTTGTGATGACCTGTGCAGCTGAGACGTGTAACTAATGCCCACAAGTCAACCATAAGAAGAAATATTTTATTTCCTTGTAGATGTCCCAGTGATACTAGGCAAGTCAATAATTATTGTTCATGTGCGATTAATTTCAAGGGCAGTGAACGCCTGAGGGGTGATCAGCTTGATTTTAACGCCACATTCAATAAAACATGTCAGTGTGCACATACCTTTGCAACGAGAGATCTTATCCATGGCCTGGGAGCTGCAAAGTCCAAAAAGGAAAATTTCTCTGCTCGTCGAACGCTGGCTAGGCCGACCCAGTATGTACCACGACCTGACCGACGGATGTTGTCCGGCCAGCCGGGCAGATTGTCAGCGAATATGTCTGTCTGTCCTTGCTTTGGGCCCGAAAGATAGTATCTGTAATTAGAAATGATTACAAGGTTAGAGCTTTAAATGCATCAGAAACTGAAGCACAGAAAATCCAGACGGTTGACTCAGACAGTGCTTTGGGAAAAGAGAAGTCACCAACTGAGGTTTTACCACCATGAGTGTGGTATGTTGTTGAAGGCATTTTTCCTCCTCGTACGTGGCACCGTTAATTTGGGCCGATCATCGAGCGGTTCTCTCCAGCTTCCTCCCCCTTTGCTTTGGAAATTTTCAGCCGACAAAACTGTGAAAATAATATGCAAATTCTAAATTCCGAAACTGAAATAGTTGAGCTGACCCTTTGCACCACATGATTGTAATGTGCCCAGTCCAATTTGGATGCATGTGATTCATGTGAGCGTGCATGTTGTGTTCAGTGCGCGGCGCTATGATCCGATTCAAGAAATTGGGTAAAGCGCATATACAATACTCAGTTATTATTATTATTATTATTAAGGCCTAACTAGCTTAAAGCTATGTACTAACTACTTGATACCTGTATCAGTATTGAGCTAGTTAATCCTCTAATACCAAGTGTTTGCAATGTCAAGTTGTACATTGTGAATCTTGTGAAATCTTTGTGTGAACACAGAAAACATAACTGGTCCATCCAGGAACAGTTGACAGTATTAACTAACGTCTTGCTGAAATAATTTGTTATGCTGAAATCGCATAGAGGTAGTGCGGCATATTCCGCTGTCAGCAAGACCAAGGTTAACTTCCGGGACAATAAATATAACCAATTTCACTGTACAAAACATTTTAGTACAGTGCTTCTTAGTTTCAAGGAAAACTACACTAGTGTCTGCATACTGTCTGTATTCATGAAACCATCAAGTGCAATAGTAGTCATACGTAGGTCATATAAGGTTTGACAACACCATAAGAGCGGACTTGCCTCATTATTCTTGCTTTTGTAGTTTCTGCGATAAGAATGTGAGTCTTGTCGCCAGATATTGCGATGCCGTTGGCAAAAGCAAACCCGTTGGCCAGTTGTTTAACGGCTCCACTTTTGGGGTCATATGACAGTAGTCTGCAAGACGAACGTAGGATCCATGTCAACTAAAAACATCTACTGTAAGATTTTCACTAGAGTGGAAATGCACAAAATTTCTAAAATCAAACCTGTATGCACGCCAGGGCTGGCAGATCTACATATTTCTGATGACTGAATCTTGAACCATCAGCTGTAGGACTCACGGACCAGTATGAACAGATTAGCGCTGGTATACATTTCTTAAGAATGTAAGTGATGTTAAAATGTGTGTTATTTCCAGCTCATGTACTAGTCAAACCATTGTCATATTAAGGAAAACAAACAAACAAAAACACAGACAACAACAGCAGCAAAAATATCTGTTGCTTCAAGTTTTGTCATCAACCCTTCATTTTTTGTGTGAAACTGAACAATTCACTCTCTCTCTCTCTCACACACACACACACACACACACACACACACACACACACACACACACACACACACAATCTACTACGTTTGGGACAGAAGAACTGAATGTTAGTTTCTCTCTTTTATAAAATCAGACTACATGTACACTACTAACTGGATGATATATGTACCTCCCTGAAGCGTCCCCCTCCATAATGCAGTAGCGGTTATGACGTCGGTCCCATCGTGTACTGGAATCGGTAAAGTATATTATCCCATCCTGCCCTTCCTCCAAGTCATTCAGGAACTTGGGTCGCTGGCCAGCAATGGGGATTTTGGACGACAGGATCTGACCAAAGTCACCTGGAAATTCAACAGTGGGGCTGACAATGTTGACACAAGAACCTAAATCCGTGTGGAGGCCAAGGATAGTAAGCAATGGAAGGTAGGCATACTGGGCTCTCCCTCCCTCCTGGGTATTGAACAGAATGGATGGGTGTTTTTCTGGTGCTACTACAAAATCAAAAAATTTTGACGGTGATTGCTTTCAGCTATGCCATTAGCTTTTTTTTTTTTTCTTATCAAATTTGAGTAGCACAGGAAAAACGCCTTGGAATAAGTGAGTTTTGGCTGAGTTTGTGTGATTGTTTTTGTATATAAAAGGTCTCTGTCAAAAGGAATCATTATTTGCTTGTATGTATGAAAGGGAGTAAATGACGTTTTGCATGCGTGCCTTCCTGAACGCCTGTGACGTCAAAGTGGACTGAGTGTTGTGAGAGGCCTTACGTTACAGTTTGCTTTTAAAATATATGAAAGATGGAGACTGACAGCTGTGCAGAGGAAGTGAATTCCAGATTTTGGTCAGTTGATACCGGAAGAACATTTTACCAAAGATCAGCTTCACACATGGCATGGTGAGAAGTTCTGAAGATCTGGACCACAGAGTTCTCAGCGGGTCATAAGCAGTCAGATATGATGACTGGTATGCTGGGAGTGTGCCGTGAAAGAAGTGATAGGCAAGCGTGGAAAGTTTAAAGTCCATGCGCAGATTTACCAGAAGCCAATGCAAATGTTTCAGAAGAGGGGCAGCACGATCTCTACTCTTCATCTGATTATGCGTACCTGTAGCGACGTTGACCCTGAAGAGTCCAAGATGGGCGTCAGCAACCAACAGATACCCTTCCTTATCCAGCCGCATGCCAAGGGGACGACCACACACTGGCTCAGTTTCAAACTGTCCTGGGAGGAAAACAGTACCAAATAAATGTGTTGGTGTGGATACTTTCAAGGGTGCAGCTTCTTCCCTCTGGCACATCCAGCAAGCTCACCTCATGCTAGCTTCTGTGACGGCCGAGTCCTTCAAGCAGAATAACCTCAAGACACATCACCTCTCACAGTTCTATTTTTTTCTGCTCTCGTACTTTTTTTTCCTCTGGCTCTCTTTCTATCTGCACTTTTTTCCTTTCATCTTCCCCCATCCCCTACGCTTACTGCAATTTTTTACAACTAGTCAATCTTCATTCAATGTACATATCATACTTCATTCAAACCCTCAGCCTTTAATGGTTAACCAGGTGACCCTCCAAATGGTTAACTGCCCACTTTATTCAAACCCTCAGCCTTTAATGGTTAACCTGGTGACCCTCCAAATGGTTAACTGCCCACTTTACTCAAACCCTCAGCCTTTAATGGTTAACCAGGTGACCCCCGAATGGTTCACTGCCCACTACCCCGCTCACCGCACGACAAGGCTGCAAAAATTGTTAGTGAAAAGTATAAGCTAATCCGTAAACGGTTCTCTCACCACAATCATCTCCAGTGCCAAGACGAGCCAAGGTTCTCACTTCCCCTTTGTAAATGCTGACTATGCGGCCATCGGCTGTCCCCGTGTAAATGTACTCTACATAAACGACAAACAACAGTATGGTTATCAGTCAAGCATCAGTCTTTGGGTACAATGACTAATGAACTACTCATAACTAATTTTTAGTGTAATGATGGCACACTGACTGGCCAGCTGCAGTCAGCCATTCCAGTTCATGCTTCAACCCAAACAGTTTCCTCAAACTTGAGGAAATTGCATGCTGTCTGTATGCCACTTTGTGCACTGGAGAGCATGTTATTTTTCGGGCTAAACTCTAAACTGCAGCCAGTGAGCCCGTCAGCCTGTCCGTCCGTCCATCAGTCAGTTAATACCCCCCCCCCCCCCCCAAAAAAAAAGAAAAAAAGGCACACACACACACACACACACACACACACACACACACACACACACACACACACACACACTACACAACAGCAAAAACCCAACAAGAACAACACAGAAGCAAACACTAGAAACAAAAGCAAAAGAAACGTAACTACCCAAGTACCTCCATCACGAACGATAGACTCTGGTCCACTCAGCTGGTTTTCATACAGCCTTTCTGCTTGAGTCAGTTTCTCATTGGGAGTGAGGGCCCCTGTCCACTCGGGAGGTGGCGGGAGACTGTAAACATAAGTGACAATCGTTTGTCAAGCATCTGACGACAAGAATGCTCATCAACACATGATGGACCGTAATTTAGGGCGTGGGAGGGGAAACAGCTGCTAATCCAGTAAGCAAAGTGTTAAACAAGGCAATACTGAATTCAGTGGGTTCTTTTTTTCTTTTTTTTTTTTTTTTTTTTTGGGGGGGGGGGGGGGGTGTTTGGTTTTGTGTGTGTGTGTGTATGTGTGTGTGTGTGTGTGGTTTATTTATTTATTTATTTACTTTACTTTTATAGTTTTCATGAATATTTTCCCCACAAAGTACAATGGTGATGTTGCCTATTGACTTGTAAAACTAGGTGGGAGGGGGGGGGGGGAAGGGGGAAGCAGGGAAGGTCACCACAAGGTGAGTCCAAGAATTAAGCAACTGCACGGTAAAAATGCTTCATTTTTAAACAGCTTATTACCAGCCCAACAGCAAAGCGGAGTGAAATGAATCACATTATATGCGCATGCACAGGGTACTCCTGACCTAGGTCAGACTTGTAACCAACACCTCCAACCCTCCTTTCCTCCAGCCTCATCTCCAACCCTTTACACAATGGGGCCTTGACCGAGCTGACCCCCTTCTCATGTGACCCCTGACAATGAGCATGACAGAACTACAGGTACTGACCTGAAGACCACGGGGTCAATGGGAGATGGGAGAGCAGCAATGAGGCCCACCAGCAACACTCCTGCAGCTGCAAAGGCCAGAAAAAAGGCTCCCCACCTGAAAGACACGTTTGAGGTGGTTACTGCTGTGGGTGCTAAACATACCATGATCAGCTACAACAGTCATGAATGCACACACACACACACACACACACACACACACACACACACACACACACCTGTCTGAGTAGTGGAAAATACTGTCAACATAGTCAGCAATAACGAATGTGACATCTAGGTGGCGGTCAAGTCATTCTGAGTGCATACATGTACGAAGATTTGTAAGAAAACAGCAATGAATGCACTGAACATTTCACATAAAACTGCTACAAAGACACTTTTACCCTTCTTCCTCTTGTATTTGGCTGTCTCACTATGAAACGCGTATCTCTTTCCTTTTTTTTTAAATCTGTACTGCGCATAACTGAGATAGTCTGATAACTTATAAATTTACTGATATATATATATACGTCAGATATACTCGTCTCTTCAGTGCCTCATGCCAGTAATCATCTGCAGCTTCCCCCCCCCCCCCCCACTATCTCTCCTTTCAAAACCTCTCCCTAAGCGCAGTGAGCACTCAGTTAGGGTGGAGTTGTGCGCTCAATCAAGTCTCCATCATCATCATCATCAGATTCAGCAGTTGATGATCATTCACTACAGCAGACGACATTGTTAGGCAGGCAGCTAATCGCCGAGCAAAGCACGCTGACGTAGCGGCCGGGATGAGTGTGCATTAGGAAAAACAACTTACCCTTGTGAAGAGCGAGCAACAAGTTCTTCGTCTAGCTGCTCTTCTTGAAGATCTGGATCTGTATCACCCTCTCCTCGTCTGCGGCGAACGCCGCTTGGTGAAGCCATTTTGACAGCAAACACCAGGAACGACAAGTATAATTAAATTGGAGGAGTACTTTCCCTTGTTTTACTTTCGCTTTCTCAGTATATATGGCACGAGGACATTTCCGTCCTACTTGGTGGCTTGTAAATGTGTTTTATAGAATAAGTACCTGTTCCTGTACTGAAATGTTGGACATGTCACATACCAACTGTCGTTAAAAACCACCAAAAACCAAAAGTGTAGCGTCCCGGATTCAGTTGGTAGTGTAGCAAAAGCCGGGCGGACATCATTTTCATTACCGTAATGTCACAGTCTCAGTTTGGTGTAGCTGTCTTGGTGCTGCCGCCGGCAACTTGAACTCTGCACTCAGCCCGCTAGTGTCACTGGCGTCATGGAGCGCATGCGCAGACAGCGAGAAGAGAGGCTGTTACCTCAGTTGGCGCGTCTTTCAGCACACAGGCGGGCGCAGAAGTAGAGATTCTTGGGCAGAAGCAACCCTGTACCCGGGACCGTCGCTACTCTAGGACCGTCGCTACCTAGAGTAGCGACGGTCCCGGGTACAGGGTTGGGGCAGACTGAGTAGAGATTTTCATGAAGAAGTAGAGATTCTTGTACAGAAATAGAGGTTTTCTTGCGGAAGTAGAGATTCTTGTGCAGAAGTGGAAGTCAGTTTCATGGAGAAATAGAGAACTTCTTGTGCAGAAGTAGAGGTTTTCGTGCAGACTTGAAGTAGACAGTATTTGCATCATTTGTACAATGCTACATTTTTTTCAGATAGTGAAGACACATCGAGCTGCAACTTTTAAACTTTCTCCCTCCGTCGCCCGGCTCCCTTTCTCTCTCTCTCTCTCTCTCTCTCTCTCTCTCTCAGTCTCTCTCTCTCTGTTACCTTCTTGAACTTTTTTCCTGATAGTAATTTTACTTTGCAGATGTAGCGACGGCCGGGAAGTTGTAATACTCAGTGGTCCGCGGACCAGAAATATCCACCGTTGGAAAATAAAGATTCATACTGAATATTCAGGCTCTTATCATCAGTGGTGGTGATTGTGGTTGTTGCAAAGACAGGAAACAGATGTAACCGCGACGCGGCATGATATAAATAAAGTGTCACTACTGATTGGTCTAGTTGCATCAGCCATGCAGAGAATGACGGGAACAGTTTGTCTATGTCACAGCCTCGGGAACTGAACTGCTTTCACTGTCATCACCATCCTGAACCGCAAAGGAGCCTGGTGAGTGGTGGCTGGCGGTGTCACAGTGTGTGTGTGTGTGTGTGTGTGTGTGTGTGTGTGTGTGTGTGTGACAGTGTGTCACAATGTGTGTGTGTGTGTGTGTGTGCGTGCGTGCGTGCGTGCGTGCGTGTGACAGTGTGTCTCAATGTATGTGTGTGTGTGTGTGTGCGTGCGTGCGTGTGACAGTGTGTCACAATGTGTGTGTGTGTGTGTGTGTGTGTGTTGGGAGCGTGGAGGATGGTGGTGGTGGGGGTAGGGGGGGGGGTATGAAGAGTAGGGGTGAAGGTGAGGGCTTTGTCATGACCTGACCTGAAAGGTTGTAATTTGTAATGAAGCACGCTTTCTTACAGAGAAAAGAGAGGCCCACAAATGAGAGATGTAGGCCTACGTTTGTACACACACACACACACACACACACACACACACACACACACACACACACACACACACACACACACACACACACACACACACACACACAAGAAATCAAAGCAAGCCTTGTTTGCAGAGCATTTATCCGGTTGAGCGAATATCACTTTGCGACAAACAACCCAGTTCCGCATCGCATGCACATGTACATGTGTGTGTTTATGATGATAATCAACGAGAAAAACAATGCATAAAAAGAAAACTAAACAGTTGCGAGTTGAAGAAAAAAATACGCATCGGGTATTCAATCACTGATCATTTCAGTGAAAATCAAGTATATGCTAAATTAAAAACTTCTCAAGAAATATATGCCCCCAAAATTGCAGATATCTTAGCTGATATCAAAATTCCAACATTAAGGGTGTTTCTGGTTTAAATGTATATATATATATATATATATATATATATATATATATGTGTGTGTGTGTATATTTAAAACAAAATAATGGTTAAAATCCAAATAGTTTTGAACGATAAAAACAACAGAGTAAAAATAACACCGGTCGCTTTTAGTCAGAGATTTGAGACAGAACGTGCACATTAGTGAACTTTGAAAACACCAACGAATTCGATTACGGGAGGGGGAGGGGGGGGGGGGGCTGTGCTCTACAGTTTTCTGTAATAAAAAAGTTAAGAAGGACCGGCAGCTGTCGTTCCTGCCGGCGAAGCAGTTGTCCCGCTGGCTGTCGTCCCAGCTGGGGAAGCCGCAGTTGTCCCGCTAGCTGTCGTCCCAGCTGGGGAAGCCGCAGTTGTCCCGCTAGGTGTCGTCCCAGCTGGGGAAGCCGCAGTTGTCCCGCTAGGTGTCGTCCCAGCTGGGGAAGCCGCAGTTGTCCCGCTCGCTGTCGTCCCAGCTGGGGAAGGGTTAGAACTACCGGAGGGAGTGGTACCGCTAGCTGGAGCAGCCGTTGATGTTCTCTCTGGCGACGTGTTGGGCCCATACCCCATCATCAGACGTAGTTTGTCCATGTCAGACTGAGGGTCAAAGACAAAAAAAAAAAAGAAAAAAAAAGAGAAGCAAATTAGTGATGATAATGAACTGGAAGGACAGACACTTACTTACTTAGGCCCCTGGCTCCCAGTGGAGCATAGGCCATCGACAACCCTTCGCCATCACACTCTGTTCTGGGCTATTCTTGCCACTCCAGTCCAGTTGGTCCCCTGCTTATATAGCTCTGCCTCAGTGTCCCGCCTCCAGCTGTTGCGAGGCCGGCCTCTCTTCCTTTTCCCCTGCGGGTTCCATGTCAGGGCTTGGCGTGTGGTGCTGGATGCTGGCTTCCCAGGCTGAGGGTGTGTCCAATCAGCCCCACTTCCTCCGCAGGATCTGCTTGGCCACTGGTTCCTGCCCCGCTCGCTCCCACAGCTCTTCGTTCCGGATCTTCTCTGGCCATCAGATGTTGAAGATGCGCCTCAGGTGTTGAGAAATGTCTGGATCTTCTGCTGCATCGTCTTCGTTGTCCTCCATGTTTCGCATCCGTAGAGCAAAACTGACTTCACGAGTTGAAGATGCAAAGTTTGGTTCTTATGCTGACAACTTTGGATGCCCAGGAAGGACAGACAGACGATGATTAAAATCCGTGCTTCATGCAATGCCATGTTTGCTTTCACTCATAAAAGCCCAAACAAAACTCGCGCATTTAACTGTATATCACTACGAACCACTTCAAGCCACTATCTGCAGAGGTCTCGTGCCTAGCGGGAAGGCCCACGTCTTGTGTATTAGTGGCTTGAAGTGGCTCCTACTGGTGTGCATTGGTTGTTTCTTTTTAACCAGTTTTGTCATATGGTGGTTATAGGGTGGTCGGACGCGTGCTCGCAAGAGTTATTAATGAAGTACAGCCCCCCTCCCCTTCCCCCTTCCCCTTTCCATCCTGTACCCCCGTTCACATGTCCTACCACCTCCTGTACCCCCCCCCCCCCCCAAAAAAAAAAAGGACAACCCGCAGACTCTAAACATTGCAACAATAACTAACTAGATGACTACTCTAAACATTGCAACAATAACTAACTAGATAACTACTCTAAACATTGCAACAATAACTAACTAGATAACTGTGGACAACGCCGATATGGTTAAAGGAAGGTTTGCTGGTTCGGATCGCGCCCAAACTGCTGCACAAGCCACACACGAGAGGGTTTATGTGGTATGAATTTTTCGGGCGTCAAGAGCTCAGCTATCTGTCAGTAGCTGAGGGGAAGACTGTGAAGGATGGGGGTAGGTGGGTGGCGATGAAAACTGCACGGAAGGTGTCAGATGGGACCCTTGAACCTTGAACCTTGACACCGAGCACCTAATATGTCACAAATACGCCCTGCTTGACAAAATTGCCGACGTTATTGTAGCAGAGGTCCCTCGTGTACTCGTGCTTAAAATAGAGTGGGGATTTTAACCCCTTGAGTGTAGCTGGACCCCGTCCTTAGCGTCTAGTATCATTTCTTGAAAATTGATGATGATGATGATGATGATGATGATGGGGACTTGATATAGCGCAAATTGATTGATTGAAAATACTTTATTCCCAAAAAGGGAAATTACCTTTGCCCGAAATACACGACATAACATAATAATAATAATGAGTATTGTATAGGCGCTTTACCCAGTTTCATGAATCGGCTCAAAGCGCCGCGAACTGAACCCAGCACGCACGCTCACGCAAATCACACGCATTCTCTCACACACTGGACATAAACACATTGCAGTCACGTGGTGCAAAGGGCCAGCTCAGCTATTTAAATTTCGGAATTTAGAATTGCATTTATTTGTCAAATTTGGTGGGCTGAACATTTCCAAAGCAGACGCCTACGCCAACCACACGCCTACATAATAAACATAAAACCAACAAGGCATGGCAAGATTTAAGAATTAACTTTTTTAAACTACCACGCACCCAGTGTTTGTGCAAAGCCCTTGCATACCGTTGCCAACCACACACCCAGACCCCGGACACTGGCGAGTGAGGACGCTGTTACCAAGCACCCACAACCCATGTTATCTCCGCTCTCACTGTGGCCGCTATGCCCACTTTTTTTCAATAATTTTTTTTTCAATGAAAGCGCTAATAATTATCGTTCAAACCACACAAAACACGACTAGGAAACATCTGAGGAAGACCTCTTTCCAAAAAATCGAAAATTTGCTAAAATCGCCCGGTTGGCAAAGGTTGTGCGTGCACACATTGCCTGGGTTACGGGGGAAATTCCACGGCGCGCGGTCACGGCAAAGCTAACACAGCAAAGGTGAAACCATACAGGTAAAGTGAGATTACATTTGACATCCACTTTCACTGACCTTTAGGCCAAAAATGTAACATCATGACAAAATTATGACATCACACTGCGCGACATGTGACCAACTGTGCACCAGACACTTCCGTCGCCTCTCAGAGTGTTCACGTTGTTTTCCTGTGTATGTGACTGCGTGTCTTGCTTTGGCATGTCTAACAACCGGTAGTTAGTTCAGGGGGTGGGTGGGTGTTTGGGAGTTTAACGTCCTTTTCCACCACATAAGGGTGATATCAAAGACGGGGCAACGAGAAAAAAGGCCAGCACAAATATTTGGCCCCAGCCGGTGGGATTCGAACTCACGACCCGAGCATGGAGAGTCCAACGCTCTACCATTCGGCCACCCCGGCTCCCCCGGTAGTTAGTTCAACTGAACAGATTCTTCACTGTAAGAACAAGTTCAGATGATGTACAGTTAGTTAGCAACGACAGGTACGAAAACGAACTGACTGATGTTAACTGCCTCGAACGTTGTGCAACAAGTGCGTGCGTGCGTGCGTGTGTGTGTGTGTGTGTGTGTGTGTGTGTGTGTGTGTGTGTGTGTGTGTGTGTGTGTGTGTGTGTGCCGGGGCAGCGGAGGCCGTGTGTGATGCTGCACATTTAGTGTTTGTAGTTAAGTGTATGTGTGGATGAATGTTGCATGTGTTTCTGTGTGAGTGAGGGCGTGTCGACTGTAAGGCGCCCTGAGCTCCTGCGGGAGGGAGGGTGTCCCTTAAATACCTATTATTATTATTATTATTTATTTATCTATTGTTGTTCACATGTCAGGCAAACCACGGATTCGCACCTGCAGCCTTGCAACTCTCCGTAGAGCTGATTGTGCCTGGATTTTGGACTCCATCAGGCGGCGCACGAGGCTGACGACCAAGCTCCTGATCTCGGCTTGCGTCATTCGACCCAGGTTCTTAAGGACACGGTCGACCACCGGGTCACCGGAAGATTGGGGAGCTGCTGTCGTAGTGCTAGGCCCTGTACCAGAACCTACAGAGAAAACATCAGAGTATAAAAAGAGGTTGTTGTTGTTGTTGTTGATGATGATTGATGATGATGATTGTCATTTGTAGGACGCTACGGTATGTTGTACACAGTAATCATGCTCACAGCGCCTTTGAGAGTTGAGACAGGAAAAAGAACAGATAACACAGAGATCCCCCCCCCCCCCCAACAAAAAAAAAAAAAAAAAAAAACCCAAAACAAAAAAACCCCATACCCCCCAAAACAAACAAAGAAACAAACAAACAAACAAACAAAACGAAACGAAACAAAAACAAACCAACACACACAAACAAACAAACAAACAAACAAACAAACAAACAAACAAACAAACAAACAACAAAACCCAAACACAAAAACAACAACAAAAGAAACAAAAACAACAACAAAGAAACAAAAACAACAAACACAAAACAACAAACAACAATAACAACAAACGAAACATGCCAACAAACCAAAACCAAAACAAAACTACAGAAACACCAAATCAGAAGTGTGATAAGAGGTACAGATACAGATACTTTAATTGCCATTTGATGTATACATATGTATAACCACATATACGCCATAGGAATGTGAGAAGAGGTGTGTCTTGATGTTCTGTCTGAAGGACTTGATTGTCGCAGAACCTGACTTCAGGTGAGCTGGCAGGTTGTCCCCGGAAGGGAAGCTGCATTCTTGAAACCTCTGAAGTTGGGCAGTGGGAAGGTGGATGGGTGTTTAAGGGATTAATGTCCTTCTCCACCATATATGTGTGATATCACGGACATGGCAACTTAAAAAAAAAGAAAAAAAAGGCAGGCTAGCACATAATTTCCAATGGTTCCCTGCTATAACTTTCTACCTCTCGTCTGTCTGTCTGTATTGAGAGCAGCTTCTTGCAGTGACCCCTCGAAATATTTCGCCCCAGCCAAGTGGAACAGCCGGAAAGCGGGTGGATGGGTGGATGGGTGGGTGGATGTTTTGGGGGTTTAACGTCCTTTTCCACCACATGCCAGCCGGAAAGCCACGAAGGAAGCTCTAACACAATTTGCGAGTGATGTTCATTTTGTTTTTGTTTTTGTTTTTGCTGCCCCTACTCTTTGCCAGCTCCAGTTATATCCCTCCCAGGTCATGGGTGGAATCCACGTAATGCTCGGAATCTGGGGCAATGTTTCTTACGCATCAAGATGAGGATGATGGGATGATGATGCTATAGAGGTCCATGTGGTTTGAGACTGCGTGACATTTCTGTATTCCATATCCCGCGCTTCCTGTCATATATATCCGGGCAATAACAAGGGCCAGGAACTCCGGCGCCTGGTGTGCCGATCGTGTAATCTTGCACATCACGAAATGTGCCATAACGAGGGAAGCACGCTCAAACTCCCACCCGTGGAGTGGTTGAGTCTCGGCTGTGTGTCAACAGCCTCCCTATTGGGCCCATAGCACTCTCGCTCTGGGTAGGAGCCGCTTCAGGTAGGAAAAATCCCGCGTCGATCGGCTGGGATTCGAAGCCGGGTCCCCATGTGCTAACCACTGCTCTGCTGGGGCCTGTGATACTCCACTGTGACATGACGATCTTTCCACAAACGCTTCGGACTCAATACACATACTGACCAAAATCTGCGAAAAGGTTGATAACTTGTTTCAATTAATTATCGGGTTTACCGCAACCGTTCTGGCGTTAACACTTTCTAGGACCTGTTTCGATGTCTTTTCTTGAGTTGTGCGTTAAAAAATGTATTGGTTGTTGTCTCCCATTTTCATTGTGCGTAGCTAACCATTGTTGTAGCCGACACATCGTAGTACCTTTCTCTTGTCGCTTCTTCTTGTTTTCTGTTTGTTTGTTTGTTCGTGCTGAGTTACCTCTCTTGCTGAAGTAGTCTATAGACAGACAGACAGACAGACACACACACACACACACACACACACACACACACACACACACACACACACACACACACACACACACACACACACACTCTTTATATTGTCACAGCTTGTCAACTAGCAAAAAGAAAACCAACTATTGAAAGTCTTTGCGTCTTCGATTTGCTTGGATTTGATGTTAGTGTGTCGAATAAGATACGAACAATCCATATATTCGTAGTAACAACCAACCTATGGAAAGAAAACGTTTATTGTTGAACACAGAAAACAAAGAGGTAATCGTATTCGTTTTCTGATTTTAATCAGAGAGATTCAACCTTTAACCAAGGAAAAACAAGATGGGGGAAACAAAGTATAAATACACTCTTAGTCATAAATAACGAAGAGTTCTAATTAAAGCAATGAAATGCTCGAGTACTGACCGACAAAATACGATTCTCTAAACACACAGAATACCGACGAGAGACAATAAGTGGTATCTTGATATAATTATAATTATAATTATCTTCTTCTGTCGGTTAAAGTTGAAAGTCAGACAGAGTCAAAATGAATTTTACACGTGAAGACAAAGAGTCTTGTGCACGAATAAAAATAATCCTGGATATTATCTGAGGTCCGACGGTGTCAACAACAATACCCCCTCCCTTTCCCCCCCCCCCCCATCCCTTCCCCAACCCCCCCCCCCCCTTCCTCCGCTCCTGTACCCATGAACTGGTCATTACGCGAAGCACTCAAGTATGCTGCAATAGCTGGGGCAAAGGTTGTTCTGCCGATGAGTAACGATGAACAGGAGAACGTCTCGCAATATAAACCAGAACGAGATACTCTCGCGGCGTTAATACTATAGCTTAGCGACAAATACATAATTATATGTATACACGTAGCTATGAGGTACATGTGATGAAGTCTAGAAGTGGTTTCTTGCATTTTGCATATTGCATGCCGTCAGGGTCTTATGGTGTAACGTGCAGACCAGACCTGTCTTGAAGCTGTCTAACAATCATGTTCCATATTATTTCTTCTTTTTTCGTGGCTACAATCAGAATTTGTCTGAGGTTGAAGTTCCATTTCCCCCAGCACACATATGGGTTGTTTTAGAAGGCTCTCCTGAAAGAGAACTATATATTTTTTATATGATGTCTCGCTCGATCTGCACAGTTTGCGAGAACCACGGTCCACAGTCTTGTCTTCCATATCACTTTCACCTTGGGAGATTTTAGTTGCCATGGCTAAACTGCTGCCTGCTGAATAGAGAGACGTGAAAGTGCTGAAGAACCCGACCAGATCAATGGTTCTGTCTCCTCTAGCGCGTTTTTTGTTGTTGTTGTTTTTTTTGTTTTGTGGTGCCTATACCTGTTTATTGTCATCAAAATTTATCCGGTCGGGTGTTTGACAGTAAAGCATGACTACGTTTACTTCTTTACTGAAATCGCTGCTCATGTCGCTGTCGTTCCTGTAGCTGCTGCTGTTGTCGTTCCTGCAGCTGCTGTCGTTCCTGCAGCTGCTGCTGTTGTCGTTCCTGCAGCTGCGGCTGACGTTCCTGCAGCTGCGGCTGTCGTTCCTACAGCAGCGGCTGTCGTTCCTGCAGGTGCAGCAGTGGTGCCTGCAGCTGCAGCAGTTGTGCCAGCACCTGCGGCTGTCGTTCCAGCAGGTGCAGCAGTGGTCCCGGCAGGTGCAGCCGTCGTCCCTGACACTACCGCCACCGTGGTCGCTAGTGCGGCCGTCGTTGTAGGACCACCAACTCCACCGCTTGGTGTGGCGTCAGGAGGCACTCCACCACTAGCGGCAGTAGTGCCTGAAGCAGGAGTAGCGCCGCCAGAGGAAGCGGCCGTCGTACCGGAGGGTGTTGCTGCCGTCGTACCAGCCTGAGAACCGGCAGCCGTCGTGCCGGAGCCTCCCGCACCCGGAACTAACTGTTGCAGGCTGGTGAGGTCCGTCTGCAGCTGGGCGACCTGCCGCAGCGCCACCTGAGCCTGAAGTCTGGCCTCGATGACCTTCTGGACCAGGTTGAGCACGACTTGTGTTAGCTGCTCGAGGCTCATACCCTGCACGTTCCTGCGGACTGTCTCGAGAAGCTGGGCCATGGCTGTGTTAGTGTTAGTCCCGCTGCCGCCTGTCCCTATGGGCACACAAGCAGGGAAACAAATGGTTGAGTGGGTGAAAAAGCCAAAATGGTTAACTGGGTGAACAAATAAAGCCAGAATGGTTAACTGACCGAAACCAGAGAAAGCAGAAAATGAGATCAAACCTTTCAACGAGAAAGTGAAACGTCATTATTATGCGAATAAGAGGAAACACGGTTCTGTGACACGGAGCGACGTCACTATGACGTAAGTTCTGTCAACATATAATTTGGAAGGTCACGTCGTGTTATAAAAGGTGTGAACTACCTCTAGCTTTGTTCATACTGATGACATTTAGTTTTGATCTCTCGCTCCTCTCTCTGAGAACCGTGTTTCCTAGTAATTGCATAGTAACTAAGCCTTCACTTTCCCGAGTAGTGTCGTCCCTCTTTCCTGTTATCTCTGGCAAAAGCAACACTACCATTTCCTGGGCAAACAGGGAAACACCATTGATTGGGCAAAACATGTAAACCACCATTTCCTGCGCAAAACAGGGAAACCATCATTTCTTGTGCAAAAAAAAAGGGACACCACCATTTCCTGCGCAAAACAGAGAAATCACTATTTCCGGACGAACCAGAATATTCAGACTTTAAACCATTTGCACAGGACATTCCTGTAAGTAAGTAGAGGGAAATGACAGGATTTTCTGGAAGGGGTGGGGGGGGGGGGGTTTGGGGCCGGGGAAATTGTGTAATTTAAGATCACAATTCAAAATCAACGTTCATCCTCTTTACGACAAAAACCAAGTACGAGTTCGAATCCCGGCTGGGGCCAAATATGTGTGTTGGTTTCTTCATCGTTGCCCAGTCTTTAATATCACCCGTATGTGGTGGAAAAGGACGTTAAACCCCCAACACCCACCCACCGACAAAAACCAATACCATCACCAAAACAGCAGCAACAAGAAACCACCAAAAGCATGGAACAACCGAACATGTGCGAACCAACAAGCGAGCAAGCCCGGATAAGAGGGGACATGTATCTATTTGAGGCAATAACCCCCCCCCCCCCCCGAAGAACGAGGAGGAGAGGGCCTCAGGAGAAGGTTGATCTCATTATGCACTGCCACTTCACGGAAATGAGATCAATGAAATAAAATGAAATGTGTAACCTAAGCCATGAGTCATCAATCCTAAGCATTCACTGGTCTGATCAAAGCAGGGCAAAAAAGCCCATCTACTGTCATTTAGGAAAAGGACATAAGCGCCGTGGATTACCAAGCACGTAGACCCTTTTTTCCAGCTGACGGCAAACATATCTGCGATGTTAATAACTTTGGAAAGTTTGCAGGCTAAGTTACAAAGTAATGTTATCTAGCAATAAAGCAAATGCCCTTTTTAAGTCATAGCACACTACATATTGACATTATATTATTTTTACCCACAACATTAGGTCCTGCTGCCTAGTAAAGTGTCTCTTGCGCAGATTCTGCGCTGATGAAAGTACCACGCCATTTTGTTTCACATTTTCCTACGAAACTGTTCCTGTGCATCGTAGCTGTAACTGGACGTGTAAGGGGACAGCACTCTTGAGCTTCCTTGCCTTTTCATCAACGTAATTGAAGCAGATCAATTTAATTACTCGGACAGAAATGTAACACTGTTAAATCCTATGTCACCCATTTTCATGATTTTGTTCAAGTAACATTGAGTTGTAACGCTGTGTAACACACATCACATGACAACAGCCACGGCCAATGGCTGCAAGGAACGCAGACGTAAGGAACAATATAAGGATGATGGAACACACGTTTCTTTATTTGGTGAGAACATGTATACAATTCCCACAATTCTTATCTAAACACAAAACCTCAATGAACACAGTGCACAGAATGGGCCAAGTAATTTAGTTTTTACAAAAAAAGTGTCACGATTTACACAGGGCTCGTTCCTCAACGCAAAACAGATGTTCTTTTGTGTCCTATGACAGGAACACGCATGCGTGAAAACAAAAATGTCACGAAAACAAAAACCACAGACCGAAATTAAGAGCAGTTATTCATGCGCAAAACGCTAGAACATTTATTGTAAAACATGTGTCATGTGACTTACATGTGCCTGTTCATACATCTGAATAAATTTAGCATTCTCCCTAGCGTGCTGTGTTACGTCATTTTGATTTTCATCGTGTCACTTCGCGAGTGATGTACAATGTATGACGTCGGTCTTGGCAGTTTGTTGGAACTTACTGATGTTCTTACTGAATAAAATCAGCTTGAAACTTGGGTTCTGTTAGAGCCTGGCTGAACGCTCCGATGTAGCTACTCATGAATATTTTAGGTGCTGGTCGATGAATTATTTTCATGCCAATTTATAAATATTTATTTTATTTTTCTGAACTTTGTATGCGCTAAGAGCTCGCCGAGTATAAGTAAGCGCTATATAAATATCTATTATTATTATTATTATTAAATGCAGTTAGTTAGTTAGGGCTTCATGCTGCACAAGCGACAAAGACTATTTCGTGGCTAACAATAATTACAGAATGCAGCCAACGACCTGTTAAAAACAGGTGAGATTTAATTTAAATATTTGTATTTTAACTTCAATAACATCAGCATTGTAATACTGGCTGACTTTAATTAATACCTGTTTTACTTTGATGTCTAGGAATGTTCTTGGCATGGGTAAACCTAGTGAGCGTCATTTGAAAACGTCGTTGAGCAGATTTCAGTTAAAACAGACAGTACTGAGCTGAGACATAACTCCTTCAAGTTCATTTTGTTTTTCGATGGCGGTTATTTCAGAATGTTTTACAATGTACAAGATGAATATCAATTTCCTTACTGGGCCATTCGAGTCTTACATTGCAAAACAGTTCGTCAGTACACACCCATTTTCTTGATTTTGTCAATCCATATTGCTTATACCCGTATGTAACTTCGCTTGCAAATACTTCAGGTATTTGAGTCTGCCACTCTTGCTGTCTAGAAGAAGAGTTTTCAATGCGTTTATTTCCACTGTACGCCATCTCCGTTTCTTCCAGGCTGGGTTAGAAGATTCTCTGTTTGATTTTTTTTTTATGTGGACTTCTTTATTAAGACTGAAGCACTTATGGGAAGGCTGCGGTGAACGTTAGCATGGTACGACTTCATGTGATGGTAAGCATTTAACAATTTCGTTCAAGGTTGAGCTATGATGTTGGCAGCGTCCCTAGTTAGGAGGGTCAGTGGCGCTGGCGTGCCATCGTAGAGTCTGAAGCATCTTGCCTGACTGCAGCCTGGCAAAACAAAACGGATTCTGGTGATGGTGGTGTGGTTCTATACAAACTGTACACCCCCAGCTACTCAGCAGTTTCAGTGATTAAGGTGCTTGCGTTGCTGATGATGGCGTCGCTTGGGGTGTCGTTGCTGAAGCAGACGCTGTGGTACCAGTTGGTGCAGTGGTGCCGCTTGCCGCCGTGGTACCACTACCACTAGCTGGTGTGGTACCACTCGCTGGTGTGGTACCACTCGCTGGTGTAGTGGCACCAGCACCGGTCGTTACTGCCCCAGAGGTTACTCCACCGGACGTTACTCCTCCAGACGTTACTCCTCCAGAAGTTACTCCTCCAGGAGTTGTTGCGCCACCAGCCGGAGTAGCCCCGGACGGAGTTGTAGCCCCGGTGGCGCCACCAGTCACTCCTCCGGGGGAGGCAGTGGTAGTGCCGACACTCCCGGACCCTCCCCCACCCTGCCCGATGAGCTCCTGCAAGCGCTGAATGTCCTGCTTGAGTTTGGCCACCTGTAGCAGTGCGCGCCTCTCCTCCGTCTTGGCCTCAACCAGACGGCGGACGAGCTGCAGGACGATCTGGTGGACCTGTTCACGAGGCATGGGCTCCAGGTTCTGCAGGATCTGTCCCATGAGCTCGCTTAGGGGCCCGGACACTGCGCCGCCTGTGGATTTAAAAAGGAAGGGACTTGGTAAGCGTTATCAAAGATCATCATCATCATCATCATCATCACGTCTTTGTTTCTGTTGGTCAATGTCAGCATTCTGAAAGTTACAGACTCGACCTCCTCCTCCTCATCATTCATCTGTCAACATATCTACTTGACTGGTATCTGCATTCTCAACAGACTATCGATATTCAATTCTTTGCACGGATTTCATTATTTTTGTTTTGGGGGTATACTACAGTTGATTCGTTTTAATCACAGCAACTGCCCGTCGCGTTTATAACAAACATCGCAACCTCAACATACCAATTCAAAACTACCCATTTTTCACAAGGAAACAGTTTCGAACCTGAATATTTTACAAGAAAAAGTATTACCAGATTGTTGTACAAACTTTCACTCTCTGAAAACCATGCACACGAACAAAGAAAAATACGACAGTAACTCACTGGTGCCGTCTGAGTAAGCCACTGATCTAGCAAATACTTGGCCTTGTATCGATCATTGTTCCTGGTACCCAGTTAGGGCACAGCGACTTACACAAAACGCAAAACTGTGTGTTCGTTTGATCTGCGCAGTCTATTGACTTGACTCAATTGCATACTCACCCAGATACTAGGCGACGCAAGGGGCAGCTTGGACAAGTTTCGCAAACATGGACACCAGAGCTGAGCCATGAAGCGCGCAGACGCAACGCAGGTTGGTAATTGCAGCTTCGCACTAAAGA
This sequence comes from Batillaria attramentaria, assembly GCA_018292915.2. Lineage (NCBI taxonomy): Eukaryota > Metazoa > Mollusca > Gastropoda > Batillariidae > Batillaria > Batillaria attramentaria. The sequence goes on from JACVVK020000266.1 coordinate 616,760, forward strand.
CTCGCCGTCTTAACAGGGATTGCAACGGAGGTTAGAGTTGCAATCCCTGTGTTTGACTGATCTTTATAATGTCATGCTCTTAGTTTGCTTTGGCAGTAGGTAGGAAGCATTTACAAGACAAGCGCCGTATAGCTACATCGCGAAAGGATAGCATGGAGCAAGATAATTACTTAGACGTCATTATATTTTATCCCATTCAATCAGCGTCTATCGACCACCGTACATTGTGTCGCGTTGCAAGCACGAAGCAGTATGTGTGTAAGCGGAACTTACTGTGCGAATGCCATTCTAAAAGCAGCGTCTTGAACAAACAAACAAACAAACAAACAAACAAACAAACAAACAAACAAACAAACAAACAAAGGCATGCTATGCAGCCAAGCGCAGGAGACGAAACTCCAAAGTTTAGAAAGCACGAAAATTTGGCATGCTTCCAATTTTTGTGTGTGTTTGGAAATCAGAAATGAATTTCTTGCACAGCTCTACATAACAAAACGCCCCTCTTGAAATTAGTTTTTAAAGCCACTGAACAACGTGCTGCCTGTCGCGCACTGACGGGTTTGAAACTATAAAAATGGTTAACCAAGCATGATTATGCTGCAGATAAATTTGCAGGATACATTCAATACACTCGAATATTGCAGACAGCACCAAAAAGCCACAGAAGCTTCGAAAGGAAAGGTAAAAACAAACACACGTACTATTGTTCTGATGGCAAGAACTATCGAAACAATAAGAAGA
>JACVVK020000266.1:622500-695000 GCA_018292915.2 Batillaria attramentaria
GTGATAGGTTTTCCGTTTACACGCAGGCCAGGATCCACCAGCTGTCTCCAGCGGCCTGAAGGAAGACAAGATGAATTTATATTTGATGTATTTTAGTAGCTATCTTAATATCATTATTGATATGAATATCATTATTGATATTAACACTTTCAGCCCTGCCACCGTATCACCTACGGCTACGGTCTCGCAGACCCTAACAATAATATGCGTGCACGTGACCGACTCTCATACGCTCTGCACAGTGGACGATTCCCCTACAGGATGGATCCAATACTTCTTGAGAAATAGGGTTTTGTATGCAAGAGCCCAGCTTGAGATCTAGCACACTTGAAAAACTCCCAGGCAGAGAGCGTTATCCCAAATGAGATTCCTTCAGGGCTGAAAGAGTTAAATGACGTAACTTGGGTGACACTTAATTGAAATCTTAATCTAATTTTAAAGTGTGTTAATTATCATTCTGTGTGTGTGTGTTTGTGTGTGTGTGTGTGTGTGTGTGTGTGTGTGTGTGTGTGTGTGTGTGTGTGTGTGTGTGTGTGTGTGTGTGTTTTAAAGATTTTATGTTGCAGGTGTTGTCCTATTGTTCGTTCTATGTTCATCATATCCGAATCACCCATTGTAATAGTAAAGATTTATCTGCGTTTGAATGAAAAGGTAAAAATTTACAAACTTGACAAAATTTACAAAAGTTCACAAACTTACAATTATTAATTTCCCCGATATATCACCAAAGGGTGGAGGTGGGTGTTTGGGAGTTTAACGTCCTTTTCCACCCCATACATCAACATAAGAGTTTAAAAATGGAAAAATCTACATAGAATGATTAAGAAAGAAATTCAATATATAAGAAATTATAAGGAATATCCTTAAACAACAGCAACAACAACAACAACAACTCCACACACACTATAACATACCTGTCTGTGGGTTGACTCTGAAAATTCCTTTGTAGGCATCCGCAACGATAAGGTATCCCTGGGGGTCAGCGCGCATGCCCAGCGGCCGTCCACAAGACCCCTCAGGGGCGTTTGGCCGTCCTGTACAGATAGGACACACGCGTGTAGGACACAGTAAGACACAGTAAGACACGGTCACGAAAACAAGGTGAACGGTTTGTCTTTGAAATTAAACTCGTATCTTAGCAACGACGGGCCGGAAAAAGTATATAATTCTATTTCTAAAGGTTCTCTCTCTCTCTCTCTCTCCCCCCCCCCCCTCATGCCTCCAGCTGCAGCAGCACCAGAGTTAATAAATTACACGAAAACACCAGTAATAACAATAGTAAAATCAGACGAAAAGACTAAAACATTTTGTAAACGATAGCTCGTCAGAGGATTGACGTACGTAATGCAAATAAGTGTGAGACGTACCACAGGACGAATTGGACATACGAAGGATTCCCCGAACCCTTCCACTAGGATTGATTTCTGCAACCCATCCATTGGTCAGACCAGTGTACACCCAGCCTGAAACAGATCGCAAGGAAAGAAACATGAAAACAGAGAACTCACGTGACACTTATTTGCATACCTCCCCCCCCCCTCCCCCAAACATAAGAGAGCCCTAAAATAGTCTGTAGGGATCTCACAGTCCTAATTTAGTTATAATGTTTGTGCAAACACTGTTTTGTGATCGTTTAGGGGGTTGTTCTTCATTAAGAATAAAACTATAAGTAATGAATATTCATATCCAAAACAAGCCCCTGCGGTGTCCAGTGTCTCACGTTCTAGTCCTGTTCTGGGTGTAACACAAATCGCGACGCTCCGACTGCGGCCCTATCACTCAGTCCTAAACCACACGGACCTCCACAACAACAACATCATCCTACCACCACCCTCATCCTCATCTTCATGGATCACAAAATTTGCCCCAGAATCTGAACCTCCCCGTGGATTTCGAGCCATGAACTGGGAGGAATACCATTGTAGCTGGGGCGGCAGAAAAACAACAACAAAAAAAAAACAACAAGACAAAACAAACAAACAAAAATAAATAAACTAAACGAGAAAGAAGAAGGAGAAGAAGAAGGAGAAGAAGAAGGAGAATAAGACGAAGAACAAGAAGAAGAACAAGAAAAAGAAGAAGAAGGAGAAGGAGAAGAAGGAGAAGAAAAAGAAGGAGACGAAGAAGAAGAAAAAAAAAGAAAAAGAAGAAGAAGAAGAAGAAGAAAAAGAAGAAGAAGGAGAAGAAGAAAGAGAAGAAGAAGAAGGAGGAGAAGAAGAAGAAGAAGAAGGAGAAGAAGAAGGAGGAGGAGAAGAAGAAGAAGGAGAAGAAGAAGGAGGAGAAGAAGAAGGAGAAGAAGAAGAAGGAGGAGGAGAAGAAGAAGAAGAAGAAGGAGAAGAAGAAGAACTTCCACTGCTTTCACTGAACGAAACATGATGATGATGATAATGATGATGATGATGAGGGACTCACCTCCGACAACAACCATGGACTCTGGTCCACGCACCATGTTGTTGGCGAATTTCTGGACTTTGGATAAATAGTTGTTCGGTGCCAGGGCCCCAGTTAGTGCGGGCGGCTCAGGCAAACTGCAACACAACCAACAAACAGTCGTTAAAGGCCTTTTTTAAATTTAGAATAGAAAAGATTTAAAGGATCACAGTTTATCCTGCGCCTGGTTGGTAGGTGTCTGACGTCAAACCACAAAGAAACAGGCAAACAGACAAAATGGACACGGACAACAATCCCAATGAGACAGGAAAAAAAAAAAGGGACAATATTGTAACGACAGCACAGCGCAAGTAATTTTGATGTCTAAATTGTCCCAGGAACTGTCTAAAAATGGATGATCCCACTCCTGTGACTAAACAGGGCCGAGCCCCCAGAATTCAGCCAATCGCGTCGCGCGGCATAACTAGCACAACGCATGGCATGGTCCGGCAAACGTTTTGCCAGACGCTACGACGAGGGAAGTACATGTAGTTTGATTTGACTGAAACATGGAAAGACAGCAGTAAGTCCACTGACGTCATTTCAGGAAAATGAGGGAGCCGGGGTGGCCGAATGGTAGAGCGTTGGACTTCTAGTGCTCGGGTCGTGAGTTCGAATCCCGGCTGGGGCCAAATATTTGTGCTGGCTTTTTCATCGTCGCCCCGTCTTTGATATCACCCGTATGTGGCGGAAAAGGACGTTAAACACCTACCCACCCACTAACCCACTACATTTCAGGAAAATGACCATTACGTCAATCTCTTTTATCTTGAAATCACCCCTTTTTCGTAAAATGATGTCATGGATATTTTGCCAATACACGGCAGAGTAAAGAGGCGGTGCTTTAGCCTCGGGGTTTGCCGAATGGAGTCGTCTATTTGGAAGGTGAGCTCTCATCTTCGGAAGGCACCGCCAGAAAAGATTTATGGGTCACGAAATTCAATAGGCGACTGTCTTTCAAATCCAGTTGTTTTACGTCAGAAAGAGCACGACCTGTTTGTCAAGATCTAAACAACAGCGGTTAGCCCCAATTTTTTTTGACGGAGGAATTGTAGGGGGGAAGGGAGAGGTGGGGCGATGTACAGTACTGACAGACAGCAGGATCTACCTCACGACTATCACGGGAGTAAAGTCTTCCGTAGTGACACAGATGGATGGCGTGATCCATCACATGTGTCCTCACTTCCCATGCCCTGCCATTTGGCCGATTGATCTATAGCAATGTTGAGACAGGACGCCTTGGACACAAACGTTCTGTGGGGAAACGAACTGTATATGTAAAAGAGGCCCAGGTATAAGAGATTAGAAATACGGCTTAAATGCTTGCCACTCCTTGACACTAAGCATTGACATGATTTGTATATGTCCGACTGAAACCTGGGATGTCTTCATTTACTATAAAACCGAACCTAAATATAGAAAAGAATGCGTATCGCTCAAGTGTTACCAGTTTCACGTCCTCTGGTTCATTCGGACTATGACTCTTCATGACATATAAAACGGAAACCTCTGATGCTCAAAGACTGGCCCGACAGAATCAAGGGAAAGCAAAAGAAGCGGGTAGAAGAAGAAGAAGAAAAAGAAGGGGAAGAAGTGGAAGAACAAGAAGAAGTAGAAAGAAGCAGAAGTAGAAGCAGTAGAAGAAGGAGAAGGACAAGAAGGGCAAGGAGAAGAAGAAGAGGAATGAGAAGGGTGGGTGGGTGGGTGGGGGTTTAACGTTCTTTTCCATCACATAGGGTGATATCAAAGACGGGGCAACGATGAAAAAGCCAGCACAAATATTTGGCCCCAGCCGGGATCGAAGAGGAAGGAGAAGAAGCAGAAGAAGAAGGAGACGAAGAAGAAGGAGAAGTAAAATAAGCAGAAGTAGAAGAAGGAGAAGAAGTAGAAGACGAAGAACAAATAAAAGTAGAAGTAGAAAAATGAGAGGAAGAAGTAGAGGGAGAAGACGAAGAAGAAGGAGAAGAAGAACAAAAAGAGGTAGAAGAAGAAGGAGAACATGAAGAAGAAAAATGTGCGATAAATTGCATGGCAAGGACCGGCAACAACAAGACAAACTGATGAACCACGATTTCAACTGGACAAGTTCGAGATGTGTTTATGTAAATTGTAAGACTCGTATTTTAAAGTATTTGTTGCTTGAAAGTAAGACAGCCTCGAAGGATTATTGTATGCTAAAAATAAAATCGTTGGATCGAAGATTATAGCCTTGGGAGTTTTGTTCCAAAATGGTCATGTGATAACATTCAAATCTAATCAAGTGTTTATTCCTAAAGGGCAGAAGTACTTCGTGAAGAAATCTTATGCTCGTTGCACTTAGAAATACAGCAGGGGGGGGGGGGGGGGAGAGAGAGAGAGAGAGAGAGAGAGAGAGAGAGAGAGAGAGAGAGGAGATTCGTGAAGGTAATGAACGTGTTCCTTCTTTTGGTCAATTTCCCACATCCAGAAGGAATTAAATTGTTCGCGTGGTTCCATATTTCCCCACACCCAAAACACCGTATTTGTAATTAGAGAAGAAAGACTTTCTCACTTGCTGAACCTGTGTATGGCCGTGATTTATACAACAGCTTAGCCACAAGGTGTCAGGGAACACAGTATGTAACCAAACAAACCCCCCAAAAAAAATTAAAAAGCGAGAAAAAAAAAATAACCCACACACACAAATATTTTGTGCCACATACGTCCCTACCAGGGTTTCAGATGCCCCCCCCCCCCCCCCCCTGTAGTTAAACAAACAAGATCCGCCTGTCGTAAGAATGCATGTCAAGGTCGCAGCAACAAGCATTTTAACAACTTGCACGTCCAATACACAAAACAAAAACCATTAGGCAGGGGTTGGGTTTTTACCTGTGCACCGATGCGTAAACACACTGCTTCATTAAAAAGGTCGCGGTTGGGGTTTGCACGTGCGCACTGGGGCGTAGCGGGGCGTTTCAGAGAAGACAGCCACATGACACGTACAATGTATAACTCTTTCCAAAGACATCTCGCTTTCCCCACCCAACTTGCATGATGAACTATCCCCCCGCTCCCTCATGGAGACAGCGGCTTACACATTCTGCGTCGCCAAGGCGGGCCGGCGTGACTATTTTGGTGATAGTCGTGACTATAGATATTTCCAGGTGTCAGAAACCTAAGTGGGGGAAGGTCCCGACAGTGTAACAACTACTTGGCTTAAATCCGAAAGTGTCAGAGTTCAAGTGCAAAAGATCGGAACGAAAAATGTATCGTGTGGCCGGGCAGTCTCACTTTTATGTTTGTATTATGCCTCTGGGTGTGTGTGTGTGTGTGTGCGCGCGCGCGCACACACACACACACACACACACACGCGCGCGCGCGCGCGCATTTGACTTATTTTATATTAAGATCATATTATAATGAACGGAGCGAATGCATGTGTCTGAAGGCAGTTTTCTGTTTGAAAATGTTACATTTTAAAACAGACGGTAAAGTATTTTTGAACTGAACTGAATTGAATGGAACGGTTGTTGGCGCTGTTTTGATGACGTTCAGCATGCCACCACTTCCACTCATGCACAGATACCGCCGCACACAGGCTGACACTCAGCAGACAGAAGCCGAAAAGCACAGCGTCTGCCACAATCTAGTCACACGGCTGACTAGGAGAGCTTCGTGAAATTTTCCTCGTTAGAACGGCCAGCAGATGATTAAAAGATAGATACAGATACAGATACAGATACAGATAACTTTCCTGTCCTTAAAACAGGAAATTTGTCTTCGGCTTCACCGACAAGTAAAGGAGATAATGAAATCACACAAGGAGTTTGGCTTATAAAATCTCTCTCCCTCTCTCTCTCTCTCCCTCTCTCTCTCAGCTGCAGCAGCACCAGAGTTGATAACTTACATAAAAAAACTCCAGTAATAACAATAGTAAAATCAGACTACATGACAAAAACATTTGTAAAAGACAGCTCGTCAAAGGAATGACGTACAAATTAAACATCACGAATTCAACACACTTATTGCACAGGGTAAGAACGACTTTTTAAACAGGTTTTTATGGCACACGGGAACTCTAAAACGCCTACTACTAGGCAATCTTTCAAAATGACCGTTGCTTGTAAAGCTTAAGACAGGCTAATTCAAGCATGCAGGCGCACTCACTGACACAACTGTTCACAAACACAAGAAAGTTGTCTGTAAAGCCTCAAAATGTCGCACGGTAAGACTTTTAAGTCTCCAGGCAACATATTTCTGAACACACTGCTACTTCAAGCACAAAGGGAAGCATTCAGCTGTTGTTAAGACTTCCGCGGACATATATAAAGTTCCCCCCCCCCCCCCCCCTTTCAAAACAGGAAAAAATTAAACAATACTCCTTTGACGAAAAAAAAAAAAAGAAAAAAAAAAGAAGAAAAAAAGTGAGTCTTGTTAACAAAGTCCCACAGCCCGAAGGATGAGATCTTAAGGACAGGTATTATTGCGTGGATAACGCGGCTATGTGCTGGCGAATTAGCTAGAAGCACGAAAACCGCAGCCGATGTCAGAGACGTGTAGCATCTTTATGACGCTGCAGACACACTTGCTGCAATACAAACGGGCCTGAGTGCGCTTGCAAAAGACAGCAATTAGCATAGAAAGCTGATAAATCCTTCAGCCTCTAGTTTGTCCCAGTGCATGCCAAATAAAGGGCATTATGCGGTTTGGCATTAGAGACAAAACATGACAACATGTTGACGAGCAACAGAAAGGTTGAAATGCACTCTCGAGAAACACTGTGTATGAAGCCGCAAACAAAACGAGATTTCCGTATCATTTTCGGTATCTTTTCGTTGGCCGAACCATGAGTTCGTGCTAGGTATATATCACACGAACAGCTTATCTATTACAACAAGACACAGTGTGACATTGAGAAATGTAGACCATCAACAGGAACTAGCACGGGCATCTGCGAGTGCGGTACAACACATGAATATTACAACGAGACAGGGTGAGACATTGAGAAATGTAAACCAGGCACACGTACTAACACGGGTCTCGTCTCCCCTCCTTCAGCCTGTAGTTTGTCCCAGTGCATGCCAAGTAAAGGGCATTATGGGGTTTGGCATTGGAGGAAAAACACGACAACATGTTGACGAGCAACAGGAAGGTTGAAATGCACTCTCGAGAAACACTGTGTATGAAGCCGGAAACAAAACGAGATTTCCGTATCATTTTCGATATCTTCCGATGCCAAATTTCCGGTGGGAGTGGAACGTTTGATAGAACTGCTGACGGAACAGCGTCCAAAGCACCGACTTCGTGCGTTTGAAAACTAGATAAATCAATGTCAGGAAGATGGGGACATATGTGCATTTCACATGTTAGTCAGGTTTCATTTACATCTATACAGGTTATTTTTATTTCCGTTTTCATTCTAGTTGCTCCCAAACTATCCAAAAGGCTCCTTGTTATCTCGCATTCGTCTACAGGGCTGACAATGATAGTGTAATTCGTGCAGGCTATGCGTCACTTTTGTTAATCAGTTAAATTTCACGTCATGATTAGCTCAGGCGCATGACGTATATTTTCAAATCGGTCATTTGACGTCAGTCGTCAGAATCACTTGTCACTTTGTTCACCGCTTCAAGAACTGCGTCAGACACTTCTATTTTGGACGTGTAGGCGTGACGTAGATTTCCATAACAGACGTTTGATGTAAGAGCTTCTTATGCTAAAATTCCGGTCATGATGACAAAATTAACAATGCATCTTTTGTAATAGGTCAGACGATGTTTTCAGGAAAACCTACAAGATGTCACTGCTAAAAGAAAAAAAAAAAAGAAAAAAAAAAAAAAAGGCGGACGTGACTCGTGTAATAATTTGCAAAAACTGACACAACACCCAGCGTACAGGGAACCCTTGCAGCAGGTCATCCATTCTGATTCCAGCGTGACAACGACTTCATGACGCTGTTGACACCACACACACACACACACACACACACACACACACACACACACACACACGCACGCACGCACGCACGCACGCACGCACGCACGCACACAAACTGAGGAAGCTTAACACCATGTAACATCGGACACTCTGGACTACTGGATCTGTTGCTGCTAGCCCCACGAACCTTCCAGATCTCTCTCTCTCTCTCTCTCACACACACACACACACACACACACACACACACACACACACACACACACACACACACACACACACACACACACACACACACACACACACACACACACACACAGAGAGAGAAGTTGCTTTTGATGGTTTGAAATTCAGAGATAATTTCATGTTTCCCTGAAACTAGTATTTCCCCCCCCAGCCCTACTCGCATGTTTCAGGAGCTGGGACATTCATCTTGTATTTGACCAGACGGAAAAATAACACAAATAACCAGAAATTAATAACAAAAACAAAACAACGCCCTATGAAAATCTTGATAGCGGTTTTTTTTTTTGCAAACACACTGCATGGCTGATCATAACTAATTTATAACGTTTAACTTCGCAAGATGATGATGATTATCTTCTTCCATAAAAGAACAGAAAGGAAGTCAACCCCAGTGCGTTTTCTTTCGAGCGTAAATGTTCCGCGGCGTTCATACTTGATTAAAAAAATAAAAAACGCTTTAAGTTGCGCTAATTAATCCACGTTGGCCTGTCCTTTACACCCTCCACTCCCCCGTTCGCCCTCCTCCCCCGAGCACCAGACAAGAAAAAGAACCCTTTGTAACACAAAACGCCTGAGTATGAGCAAAGGCGGAAATTCACCATAAAAAAACCCCGCTCAGTCCGAGGTCTGAAAATAAGAAATCCCCATTGCTAAGAACAAAAGCTTTGGCCGAACCATGAGTTCGTGCTAGGTATATATCACACGAGCAGCTTATCTATTACAAGAAGACAGAGTGTGACATTGAGAAATGTAGACCATCAACAGGAACTAGCATGAGCATCTGCGAGTGCGGTACAACACATGAATATTACAACGAGACAGGGTGAGACATTGAGAAATGAAAACCAGGCACACGTACTAACACGGGTCTTGTCTCCCCTCCCGTGTTGCAACCTTGTTGTCATCACTAATGTTCAAGGCACCGGCGTGTTGGACAACAGACATGCTCCAAGGCTGTCGCATAAATTAACATAACATTACATGCCACGAAAGTGTCACGGAGAGGTACGATCGCATTGAGATACGAGTAGGTCTAACATGCTCTCTGTTTCCTGAATGTTCACCGGAAATATGGGTCTTTTGAGGATTAACATATAGGAAAGAAAAAAAAATCTCGCTTTTTCTCCGTGTTTTTGAAAATGTGTTATAATTATGCTTATTTACGAGTTCTCTATCTATTTCAAATCAGGTAGTATAGGACGTACATTAACTCAATTAACTCAGTTGGTGTTTGAACAAAGAGGTAGTGAACAAACTAACAAACACACAAACAAACATGTTTGACAACACATCATACACTTCGAAAGAAAGAATGAAAGACTGAAAGAAAGAAAGAAGTCTGGGTGAAGGAGTTCAAATACTAAACAAATATTCTATCCAAAAAGCACATTGATTTGTTTCCACGTACGCAAACAAGGATAGGTGGGGTGTGTGTTTGGGAGTTAAACGTCCTTTTCCACCACGTCTGGGTGATATCAAAGACGGGGCAACGAGAAAAAGGCCAGTACACATTGATGGCCCCAGCTGGGATTCGAACTCAAGCACTGAAAGTCCATCGCTCTACCATTGAGCTATCCCGGCTCTCCACATGCAAACAAAATATAACATAACCACAAAAAAATTTACTCACTCGACGTTCACCGGGTTGAAGTTGGCCGAGGCTGCCGAATTAGCACTGATATCAAACCCGGGTGGGATACCCCCAGGTGGCAGAACCAGTCCCTGGGACGCCACACTGGCCACCAGCCCCAGGACAACCACCAGGAAAAGCGTCGCCATGCTCACAGGAAATCTTGGTCCTCTTTACCCCCACACACGCTGGAAAGAAAAACTGACTCCACGAAACGACAAACTACACCTACTGATGCTCAACCCCTGAACCGATGGAAATCAAGGTTGGGCGGCCTCTGTTAGGTTATATATATTGCGTGCGCGCGCCGCTGGGTTCTGTATACCACACCGAACCAGCCAATCAGAGCGAAGATGACAAATCTGTCTTGGGAGAGCCAGAGGTTCTCTCTGGGAACATACAGATAAATGTTTGGCGTTAGGCGTGCGTTGACGTATGATATGCTTGAGGGTTATGACTATCAGCTTGCTCGGGTCGAGCATGGTAGCTCACTGGAAGGCCGTGTAATACAACTTTTTTTAAAGCTAATATGACGCAGACGTACACTGTATACCAAAGATAATGGGAGTCTCACAAGAAAATAACATCATTTTTTATGTTGTTTCCATAGTAATGGAAACAACATAATAGGACGGGCTAAAATTTCCACGTTCATAGGCAAGCATCTGTGGTACAAACGCACGTCACTGCCGATCTCCCGCAGAGACGATTATGCAAGTGTAACTCTGACAATGACGTAAGAAAACCTGCGTCATCGATGCTGGCATGTATGCTGTTCCGAACGCGCTTCTCCTCCTCACTGAGTGCCGTCTGTGTGGATGTGTGTGTGTGTGTGTGTGTGTGTGTGTGTGTGTGTGTGTGTGTGTGTGTGTGTGTGTGTGTGTGTGTGTGTGTGTGTGTGAATTGTGTCCGGGCCCGTTTCTTCGAAGATACTTAACCGAATGGCTTCAAATTTGGGGTATCCAAATTTATCAAAATGTTACATTAGACGATTCAAGCGTGTGATGATTGCTTAAGTGATTTGGGAGTTATCGCCCTTTTGAGACAAGTTGGTTGTCTTTCGTGTACAGGCGTAATATTTATTTAAATCACTCAATTTTTTGGCAGTAGATAGCTTGAATACGGACTCTGAACAGAGTCACTACTAGAAAATGGTCGCTCTTATAGTTTTCATGTAAACCGAGCCTGAGTTGACATTGCATGTGAACCCAGTTCAGATGCCTATTTCTCCGAAAATACTGAACCGATCGATTTCAAATTTGGGGTTTCTAAATGAATCAAGATTGTTGAATAGAAGGCCCGATCCAGGTACGATTGCACACATGATTTGCGAGTTATCGCCCTTTTCAAAAAAAGTGGCTTTCTGGCGTTTAAAGGCGTAATATTTACCTAAACCACTCCATTTTTGGGACATAGATAGCATGAATACGGACTCTCAACTGAGTGAATTTTAGAGGTTGTCGCTTTTATACTTTTGGCGTAAGCCGTACCTGATGAAAGTGCTGGTGAACACACTTTAGATCTCAAAATCGCTCCTACTATACATAGATAATGAGTCTGGGGTGCCATAAAAAATATACAAAAAAAATAGAAAAATTCACTGCAGCCGTTGTCGTCAGTTGACTCGAAAATTTGTACTCGAAGCACATTTCCTTTACACAAGCCACACGCCTCACAAACATCGCAGAAAAGGCACACGCGCACTGACGCAAAACTGTATCAGCGTCAGTTTGCCGACGTCATGTTTGATTGACGTGGGGGTGTGTCGTCACTTTTCGGAAGTTCTCTATTTGTAGACGGGGAAAGCGGGAGTTTCATTGATGTAGTGAGCTTTGTTTTTCCCACTGACTCTCACTCAATAGCATAGTAGAGTGAGAGAACACCACATAGGTCTCAATGGAGCACATGCACAAACGCGGCTCGCGCAAGTCTGCGTGCGTGCGTGCGCGCGCGCGAATGTCTGTGTGTGTCTGTGTGCGCGCGCGCGCAGCAGACATAACACATAGTGAAAAAACGTTCGCCGCGCAGACTTGTCTGTTAAACACATTGAGCCGGTATAAATTCGATCTTTACACTGCGCAGCAGCATTTTCATGGGGCTGCTTTCATTGCAAGAATTGTATCCGAGTCAAAGTTATTACGTCAAATGTATTATGCGTCATCCCAATGAGGAAAACGTCATAGATTTCAAAGAAAACAACTTGACGTCTCTCTTCCAAAACCAAGATTGGTCTGACAAGCCCGGTCAGTTGTTTCCATTCAGAGAGAGAGAGAGAGAGAGAGAGAGAGAGAGAGAGAGAGAGAGAGAGAGAGTGTAGTGTGTGTGTGTGTGTGTGTGTGTGTGTGTGTGTGTGTGTGTGTGTGTGTGTGTGTGTGTGTGTCCTCCCGAATACATGGCATTACAAAAGAACGACCGTGACGACAGCAGGTGATTAAATGGAAACAACATATTGGGCTGGTCAGTGGCCATCTTGTTTTCAATGTATCGTCCAATCGCATTTGATTGATTGACTGATTGATCATTATCTATCCACATATACACATAAAAAAGAAATAAATGAGAGAAAAATGAAACGGGAATATGTTGAAGAAAGGCAAAACAACAACAACAACAACAACAACAACAACAACAACAACAGCAACAACAACAACAGTAACAACAATTACAACGAATTGAAACGGTTTCTGTGCCCGGCACGGTTAAACCGTTTTCTGGTTTTCACACACACACACACACACACACACACACACACACACACACACACACACACACACACACACACACACACACACACACACGCGCACACACACACACACACGCACACGCACACGCACACACGCACACACACACACACACACACACACACGCACGCACGCATACACACACAATGTCCATGTTTCTTGTTTCCTATGTTTCTTTGCTCATACCCTGAAGGCGCAGCCTCATCTACCATCTTCAACTTCCATGGCTGTGTAGGTAAGTACATGAGCGTATTCGTATTGTCTGCAACCACTCTCTTGCTAGTCCTTAACATTTTCATTCTTTTCGGTGGTACGACCTTCTTTGGCTACCGTCTCCTGCAAAAATATGACCTAAGCGGCATGCATTTCACCAGCGCTTATGCTCTTTTGACGGATGACGGAGAGAGCTGCCAGACTGCTATACGTCATACTTGAAGCGTACACAGATTTACCAGAAAACAGATAGAGCATGACAGGCGGTACACGTAGGGCGTTGTCACGGACGAATAAACACAAGCACTGGCTGTTGACCACAGTCACCAATTACGTCGTTGGCCGTCAGAATAAATGGGTTCCTTTATGCGGCCCGACCGGAGGCTTCTTTCTAAGAACACGCTTGATATTTTGTAATCGAAAGGGCAAAAAACCCACAAAACTGTTAGCAGTAAATGGTTGGTTGGTTGGTTGGTTTAGTGGGATTAACGCTACGGATCGTCCTCAGCTGTTCTCGTGGTAACTATCATCACACCACCTGGACAGTGACAGCGTCTGTAATGCTGGCACTGAGCGAACAGAAGCGTACTCGATGACGCGGCGACCACACTGCGCGCTCCAGTAGTGTAACAACAGTCGTGAAATTTAAATGTCGCGCAAAGTGTAAACGACATTGTATCGCATTCTGAGCTGTACTAATCATCCAAGAGAGAATATTTCGAACGTGCATGCGCACTCACGAGTAAAACTGTCTCAAAACGTAAGCTGGCTTAGCAAAGCTAAAGGTAACCCGCTTAACATATTTTTCACCACACACGGGTAACGGGGCAACGAAGAAAAGGCCAGCAGAGGACAGGGGATTTGGTCTAGTGGTTAAGGCATCCGACTTCGAATCCTGAACCGCCTGGTTCGAGTCCCCGGTGTGGGCAGGAATATGGTGGGATTTTTCCTTACCATATCGAGTCAAATCCATGTGCAGACTCGTTTACGGTGCCTGTCTCGCCTTCGTGTACACACGCACGCACATACATCAAGTGTGCACGCTAAAAATCCCACGTTCATCTTTCGAAGAAGAGTAGGCTGTGGCCGGTGTCGTGGTAAACAGAAATAGTCGACGCACCAGAGTGAATAGCAGGGTGGAGGTTTGCACATGAAGTAGCGTTTAGCGGCAGCAGGCTTTCACTGCTTCGTCCTCCGGCCCTGCGGCGCCGTGAGCATTTCAGCAGAGATGGATATGTGCGCCGAGGAGAAGTCTACCATACCATACCATACCATACCATACCATACCAGCAGAATTTACTGGCCCCGGCCGGGATTCCAACTCATAACTCGAGTTTTGACAGTCCACCGCTCTACCTATCGGCTGTCTCGGCTTCTCTGCGTAACAGACGCAAGTTAACTTTTCCAAGGTTACAGGTGGAACTGGGCTGGTTGCGATCACTAAAGTATGATACCATTGCTACCATACTAGAGTGCTCACACTGAGGTGTCCCCGATTACGGAAAATACACCACACGAGTTTGCTGATTTCGACCGTAAAACTGCGAGTTTAAACGAGCAGTTTTTTTTCAGTAAAAAACAAAACAAAACCACAAAACAAAACAACAACAACAACAACCAAAAAAAAAAAAACCAAAAAACACGAGTGTGGTGTATGGTATGTTGTATTGTATTGTACAGGTATATTGTATTGGTCCTATTTCCAAGATAGTCTTTGTTGCTTGGGCGGCTCTCCCCCCCCCTCCCGCCCCCGTCCCCCTTCCCCCCTGTTTGTAAGGCGCTTAAAGCTTCCCAAAGGATAGGCGTCATAAAAATCGTTGTCATTATTATCATCATCATTTTCACTTATCCATGAAACCATTACCGCAAAAACGCCAATGTGTTACAAGTTGCAAAACCCTTTAAAATTTGTATAATAATAATAATAATAATGAGTATTGTATAGGCGCTTTACCCGATTTCATGAATCGGCCCAAAGCGCCGCGAACTTAACCCAACACGCACGCTCACGTAAATCACACGCATTCTCTCACGCACTGGACATAAACACATTACAATCACGTGGTGCGAAGGGTCAGCTCAGCTATTTAAATTTCGCAATTTAGAATTGCCTTTATTCTTCAAATTCTGGTGGGCTGAACATTTCCAAAGCAGAGGGGGGAGGAAGCCGGAGTACCCGGAGAACGACCCGACGATCGGCCCGAATGATCTGTACCACATACGACTGAGAAAGAAACATTCTTTGTCCCGACTGAACCCCTGACCTCTCGCACTGGTGACAAGTCTCTTAACCACTAGACCACCGTCCGCCCCGGGCATGGGTGCACGCGAACGCTTGTGTGTGTAACAACCTTCCGTGTTTCTGTGACACACATTTGCTTATACTTATAAATATTTATATTCAATACCTCGGCTATAAATACTAAAACTTCCTTTCCTTCAAAAGAGTGTTCATGAATAATGGATGTGTTTGTCGCCTGTGACGGAAAACACAGCACCGCCCACGTACTAATTTGTAATTCGCTTGAAAAGTTCAGACGAGTGCAAGTGAATGCGTATGGCTTTCAGAAATGATAGAAGTTTTTTTTTTTTTTTTTTTAACAATAGATTGGCTGTCGTGAAAATAGTGGTTCACACGTTGCAAGTTTAACCGCACGCGTGAACACGTTGCAAGTTTTACCGCACGCGGTATATACATGTACCACTTCCCGGAAAAAAATAACCACCCTGGCTGGCCGGGCAAGCATTAGAGATGGCCTGCGCCTAGGAAACCAGAAGTGGCAAGGGGCTGTGGTGAAAATAGTGGTTCAGACGTTTCAAGTGTCACAGCGCGCGAAGGCTCTTAATTAAACGTGTATACATGTACTGCTTCTCAGAAAAACACAGTAAACACTCTAGCTGGCCGGGCAAGCATTATTGACGGCCTGCGCCTAGGAAGACCAGAAGTGGCAAAATGAACTATACATGAGCAAAGCCTGCAGAGCAGATGCATTGAAGAGGCTTTCAACTTGGTAAAGAGTTTGAAAACGTAAAAGGGCACGGCAGGGTCAGTGGGAAGTAAATCAATATAAATTATATCCATCGCTTTTAACACGTTCAAGATGCCGCAAGCCTGACGGACGAAGCAGTGAAAGTCTGCTGTAGGCGCTACTTATGTGCAGATCTCCATGCTGCTAGTTCATCTGGTGCGTAAGACATCATTATTTCTGTTTTCCACTTCACTCAGTGCCAGGACAGAGCATCATGCAAGAGCCAATGGAGCTATCAAACTCTTTACCAAGTTGATGACTTTTGCACTCTGTGTATACTTGTGTTTTAAGATACCATGTCACAAAAAAAACAAACCCAAACCATACCAAACCAAACCAAACCACCCTGACAAAAACCCTCCACAAAACCAACCAAACAAACAAAAGCCACCCCCCAAAAAACAAAAAAACAACAACAAAAAAACACCAAAACAAAACAAAACAAAACAACAACAAACAAACAAACGAAACAAAAAAAAAAAAAAAAAAGAAGAAGAAAAAGAATCAAACTTACCCCCCCCCCAAACAACAACAACAACAACAACAACAACACAAAAACAAAACAAAACAAAAAACAAACAACAAACAACAACAACAAAAACCGATTAGAAACAAACAATCCCTCCTAAAAACAAACAAACAAAAACAAAACAAAACAGCAACGACAACAAGAACAATTACAAACAAACCCCAAACACAAAACAACACACAAACAACCCAACAGCAAAAACCAAACAAGTACGATGTCGACCTTTAACGTGTCTCTCTGCCTACGTACGGTGTCTTGTGGGCGTGCAGCAGTGTCGGTGTTGCTATTTGTCATGTAGGTAAGTTTCCCCTTGACTGATCGTTGTGTCTACCTGCGTGGACAGGTAGTGTCGAGGTGAGCACGATACCAATACACAACTTACCACATTTTATTTTTAGTCCTGACACACGGAGATGAACGGAGGCACACGCCAGTTGCGCATTAACTTTCAGTTCCAGAACGCACGAGAAAAAAAAAACCCAACAAACACCATAAATAAACAAGGACACAAACACACGCAAAAAAAGAAGAAGAAGAAAAAAAAGTGATGACCAAATTGCGAAATTTGGAATGAACTCCGCCCTGGACAAAACCAAACAGAAAGTGCGGCGATTAATGTTTTTTTTTTTTTTTTTATTAAAAGGAAATATTGTTTAGTATTTATTTATGTATAGTATTTATTTATTTATCTAATTATTTATTCCTGGATGGATGTTGTATAGTGTCGTGTCGTGTCGTGTCGTGTCGTGTAGTGTATGGTGTATATTTGTAAAAAAAAAAAAAAGTGCGTCAAAACATTGCTTTAAAAATGTCTTTAATATTAATTTTAAAAAAAAGAAACACAACCAAAATTAGTAAATCAAATGATAAAAGACAATAACGGGGGAAAAGACCTAAACAAAGCTAAGCAAGTAAGAAATCAAGAAAGGACTGGAAGTAAAGAAACGATTTATTTTACGACCAGAAGAAGCTAGTTATTTCACAGCATACTCGTAAGATTTCGGTTACATGTGCCACAAGGATCAAACTGTGCCGATTCTACATATGCCCTTCTCTCTCTCTCTCTCTCTCTCTCTCTCTCTCTCTCTCACCACTTTTATTGTTTTCTTCTATGCAAAGTGGGTTCTACACAACAGGAATATGTTGTTTCATAATTCTCGGTAACCCCCATGGTAATTCAGCTCCCTAAAGTAAAGGACTTGTCAAACGTAGCCTGCCTACGAGGCACCGGCTTGTGCATTGCGCGGAGGTTGCGGTCATACGTTGCAACACACTTTGGCTACCAGCTGTACCGCCGGCCCGGCGCTCCAATACACAAAGCATGGTCAGCGGCAATTTATGTATGTATGCGTGTATGTATGTATGTATATGTATGTATACATGTATGTTTGTAGGACTACATGTACTTGTACTTTGTGTTTTGCCTGTATACCCGTCCGACTGCACTTACAGGCCTGTAACTGTCTATAGTGTGTAACAATTTGTACAAAAAACGCCAAAACAGAGTAATAATAATAATTTTTAAAAAATGTGCTGGCCTTTTTCTGGTTGCCCCGTCTTTGATATCACTTCCTATGGTGGGAAAGGACGTTTAAGCCATCAAGCACCCACACGTCAATTGCTGAACAGGATGATACGTGACCTCATTGTTACTTTAGATTCTCGAAAGGGATATTTTAAGCTCATTTCGATACTAAAAAAAAAATAAAAAATATCCCAGCTCGCATTTTCGCCCAAATGTTCGCATATGCCAAGGTCGTCAGCTATTTCAGATTCACATCCATAGCTGATAAAAAGTTAGGTCACAAGCTTTCAAACATCTGTTTCCAAATTTAAAAAAAAGGAAAAAAAAAAAGGGGGGGGGGGAACAAAATCGCAGATTTACACACATGCACGCAAGCACGCACGCACGCACGCACACACACACACACACACACACACACACACACACAGTAAAAATGTCCGAACTGCTTTGGCGACTGGATTTCCAAACACGCCGTAACAGATACATTGTAACCCCAACATCACGGCATGTATCTGACGCACACTATCTGATGTGGCCTGTACACCGGACGTACACGCTGTGCCAGTGCTCGGGGCAAGCAGACAGAAATAGCTTGACAGAAGAAGAAAAATATGTGTCAGGGAAGACCTAGAGAGAGGGAGAGGTGGACGTCAGTGTAATACGTGGACGCACACCTCACGACGAAAACGACACGCTTATGGTTTTGTACCGAGACAAATATGGCCGGTGTCATAGGTGGCGCTGTGGCAGCGTATAATCTGTTCCTTTTAGCAGCATGTTCGCACGTTTTAGTCAAGGGGTAGGGGGAGTTTTGTACTTTGGTATATAATAATAATAATAATAATAATCGCATTTATGAGCGCTTTATCCCAGATATTTGGCTGAAAGCACCGCGAGCTAAACCCAACACGCACGCTCACGTGAATCACACGCATTCTCTCACACACTTGACATCAACACATTACAATCACGTGGTGCGAAGGGCCAGCTCAGCAATTCAAGTTTCGGAAGTTTTCGGAGTTGCATTTATTGTTTAATTTTGTGGGCTGAACATTTCCAAAGCAGAGGGGGAGGAAGCCGGAGTACCCGGAGAGAACCCCCGACGGTCGGCTCGAATGAACGGTGCCATACACGAGAAAGAAAAATTCTTCGCCCCGAGTGGGACTCGAACCTGACCTCTCGCATTGGTGACTAAGTTTTAATCACTAGACCACCGAACGCTTTTTTAAAGGTACTGTTCTCAGATAATGACAGATGTTTGAAATACAGACTTCAACATAAGTCAAGGACCACCTTGACAGACAGGTCTATTTTTTAAGAATTCACAAAAAAATAGAGATCAAGGAATCTTTCAATTTTTTTTGCTGTGAAAGTGTTAAAGGGTTAACAATGCATCCTGCAAAACTTGCTGAAGCTGAAAACCACCATGTGCTGCACAGACATCGTCCAGGAATTTTAGCCAAATTTGCAAGTGGTCCTTGACTTATGTTGAAGTCTGTAGGAACATTCACAAGTTGTGGTAATTTTGTTTTATATATTTTGTTTTCCCGGCTGATAAACGGGTTCTTTCTTTCTCACTGAAAAATCCAGCAAACAGCAGCATTTAGTTTGTCCATTTTCAAATGTGACTAGATAATCCTGTTTCCCGTTTAGAACTAAGGGCAATGTGTACAACACTGTATCGCATTAAGAGCTGTACTAATCATGCAAAGCATTTCGAGCGTACAGGCGCACTCGCGAACGAAACTCTTCCACAACGTTAGTTGGCTTAGCAATGATGGAATTAGCTCGTTAAAGTCATCTTGAGATATTCGCGTTGATGTCTGCGTGTCCGGCACAAAATAAGCCATACGTTCCGTACAGTGGCTGATTGCTGTCCTTAGTCACTTTGTTGAGAGGAACTACTACACATCTTTCTTTCTTTATTTATTTTTTTTACCGTCCCAACTCTTCGCCAACTCCAGTGGTATCCCGCACAAGTCATGGGTGGAATCCACGGAGGGCTCGGAAACTGGGGCAATTTTTCTTCTACATCATGATGGGGATGAGGATGATGGTATGAAGATGTTGTGGAGGTCGGTGATCTACACTTTTTTTCTGTCCCAACCCTTGGCCAGCTCCAGTGGTATTCCTCACATGTCATGGGTGGAATCCTCAGAGGGCTCGGAAGCTGGGACAATTTTTTTTTGGTATTATACATGATGATGGAGACGAGGCCGGTGGTATGAAGATGCTGTGGTGGTCGGTGTGGTTTGGGACTGCGGGACATGGGACTCGAACCCTGGTCTCCCGGTCCATGGTCCGCAGCGCTAACCACTACACTACGGGGGCCGGCATAAATACACTTCTTGACAACTGCGCCACGTCTGCATTTACCCAGTATCATTTACGTTCGTTATGGGCTTATATCTTCGTTTGTTACCGACGACAGACATGCCTCTCCCGAAGTAAATAATTCCATTCTTTTCTGCAAACTAACGAGTCTATATCGAGCGCCCGTTATTACGAGAGGCCAAAGCGCCCACGCTGCGCACGGCAAATGAGTCCTTGATTGGTCGTTGAGTGACCATTGCGTGGTTGTTTACTCAATGAGCACAATGCCACAATGAGAACAGGGCCCGTATATATGGTCGATGTTAGGGGTTTTAGCCCCGGGTTAGAGTCTAACCTCGAACTAAACTAGCTCCAGGGTTAAATGTTCTGTTGTTTTTTGTTTTAAATCAGGAAGCGGGTCCATTCCAGCAAGGTGCCTATGCCGTTATAGGAGTTTTGTCTTTTTTCGCTTCCTTTTTCATTTAATTTTGTTTTGAACTACTGAGTAGTTCAGTACATTGTCGTAGCTGTTGAGCCAGCCTGTCCAGCGGCAGTTGTGAAGAGGACGCATGCTAGGGGTGTAGGCGCACAGGAACCGCCACTGTCTGTCTTCTTTGCCATTACCGTGTTTCTTTTGTCCTAGTCGGGGAGCCGGGATGGCCGAATGGTAGAGCGTTGGACTTCTAATGCTCGGGTCGTGAGTTCGTATCCCGGCTGGGGCCAAATATTTGTGCTGGCTTTTTCATCGTTGCCCCGTCTTTGATATCACCCGTATGTGGTGGAAAAGGACGTTAAACTCCCAAACACCCACCCCACCCACCCTTGTCCTAGTCTGGGTTAGGCCCGTAGCCGTGCGTTTAATTAACCTCGAGTTCTACATACGGGCCCTGGACACCGAGCGCTGATGAGGACATCACGAAGTTTTGTCAAGATGGCGGACTGTTTTAGTTTACCGTGTCTTAGCTGTTGTTGTTGTTGTTGCTGTTGGGCAGGGAAGACATTTTGGCAGCTGTCGTTTCCAC
The DNA here is from genome assembly GCA_018292915.2 of Batillaria attramentaria. Lineage (NCBI taxonomy): Eukaryota > Metazoa > Mollusca > Gastropoda > Batillariidae > Batillaria > Batillaria attramentaria. Next base: position 644,071 of record JACVVK020000266.1, read on the forward strand.
ACCAAGGACCCACCCTTCGGAACACCCTTCTAAAAATACATAAGGCATATAGATACGGTCCCCACCTTTACAACTGCAGTCAAAACACACTTGTGGGTATGTGATTTTGGGTTCTTCTGTCCAACGTGAGGGTGGGTGAGTGTTTGGGGGTTTAACGTCCTTTTCCACCACATACGGGTGATATCAAAGACAGGGCAACGACGAAAAAGCCAGCACAAATATTTGGCCCAAGCCAGGATACGAACTCACGACCCGAGCATTGCAAATCCAACGCTCTACCAATTCGGCTATCCCAGCTCCCCATCTTCACCGTCAGATCGATTTCATAGACGTGGACACTTAAGGCAGTCTTCGCAAATCTGGCCATGTCGGACCTTGTTTGACAATGTAACTTTTCCATCACAGTCAAGGTAACCTCTTTATGTGGTCGACCTGGCGATCGTGACTGGATTGAATAGCGTACAGCTGGATTTCGCTGTGTGTCCGTCTCCCCAATAACTTGGAGGAAGCGGGATAGCCCAGCTGGAAGAGCGTTGGACTTCAATGTTCGGGCCGTGAGTTCGAATCCCGGTTGGGGCCAAATATTTGTACTTGCTTTTTCCACTTTGCCCGTCTTTGTTATCACACGTATATGATTTTTTTTTTACTACTTTATTTATTTGTTTATTTATTTGCTGCCCCAACTCTTTGCCAGCTCCAGTGGTCCTCCTTCCAGGTAATGGGTGGAATTCACAGAGGGCTCGAAAGCTGAAGTAAATTTTATTATGCATGATGATGGAGATGAGAATGGTGGTAAGATGATGCTATGGAGATCCGTGTGGTTTGGGACTGCGGGACAGGGCCGCATTCCACGCTTCACGGCGTTAACCAGGTCCGGGAATTACGGTACCTGAGGTGCCGGCCGTGTAATCATCCACATCATAAGACGTGTCATACCAAGGGAAGCACCCGCAAAGTCGCACCCGTGAAGTGGGCGAATCTCGGCTGTGTGGCAACATTGGGCCCATAGCACACCCGCTCTGCGTAGGAGCCGACCTGGGTAGGAAAATTCCCGCTTGTCTCGGCTGGGACTCGAACCCGGGTCTCCCGGTCCATGGTCCGAAGCGCTAACCACTACACTACGGGGGGGGGTGGGGGGGGGGGGGGGGGGGGGGGGGGGGCGAATTTTTGTGCGCAAATTTATTATCCCTTTCGGGAAATTCGGGGTGTTTCCCCCGGGGGAAGGACGTCGCAGGTATGCGGCGCCACCCAACCCATATATCCTATTTTAAAATTTTGGTTGATGGAATACAATCAACCAGTTAACCCTATAACCTGACCGCCAGAGCAGACTCCATTTTTACCCCCCCCCCCCCCCCCCTGACGGTGACGTCAGACACCACCTAAACTAAACATCCATCACTGACGGCTGTTTTTATAACTCAGCTCAGCCTGACTTCCGTTTTAACAACAAGACGATTTCTTTATGAGCGCGCTTCACATCTCCCAAGTCCCCTCTGTCACCAATGAGGCATAACTTTGTCGTTGAGTGCCCCCCTCCCCCCCCCCCCCCCCCCCCCCCCCCGCGTTTGAGTGCTCGTATTGCCAGCGTACGAACGTAACTGCAATTTCTTTTGACATTTCATTCATTACGTCAGACACGCGTTGTATATTCCAGACGTCATTGTTCCTTGGGCTATAAAACTTACGCATGACTCCGCGTCATCGGCGTTCTGTTTTTGTCTCGGGGCGGGACAAACTAACGCGCAATTTCTCGTGATTACACGTATCTGGTACGCACCAACACGGTGATTATGTCAGAAGCAGAGAAACGAGGCCAGCGTATTCAGTTCGGAGCTCAGCCCGAAAAATCCAACTCACACCTGAGGTGGTCTGTGTGCTGCGCGCCAGACACCACGTGATTTTTAACCGGGCTGAGTCTGGTCTGGCGAACTTGTTTCCATCGTTTCATTGTCGGATGATACAACACTGGTCCTTGCCGACAGTGAGGGCTCCTTTGTGCAATGCATGTATACGCTAGACGAGTTCTCCTGCATGTCTAGGGGAGCCTGGGTGGCCGAATGGTAGAGCGTTGGACTTCTAATGCTCGGGTCGTGGCCGGTTGGGGCCAAATATTTGTGCTGGCTTTTTCATCGTTGCCCCGTCTTTGATATCACCCGTATGTGGTGGAAAAGGACGTTAAGCCACCAAACACCCACCCACCCTCTCCTGCATGTCTGGTTTGAAAATTGATGACACCCCCCCCCCCAAAAAAAAAAAAACAAACCCAAACAAACCCAAAACAAAAAAAAAACAAAAAAAAAAAAAACACAAAAAAACCAAACAACAACAACAAACAACAACAACAACAACAACAACAACAACAACAAAAGTCCTGTGAGAGCCTGCGCTTTAAAAGTACTATGTATTATTATTATTATTATTATTAATTTGGAAAGACCTTTGAAACAGACGATGTTGGGTCTAAGAGGCAAATGCATTCATCTTCTTCTTCGAAATTAAGTCCCACTTTTTGATGAAGAAGGCACTGCGATTTTACGACATGTTGAATGTCTCCTTGTACTGGCTGCTTGTGACATTTATCTTGTGAGAGTGGAGAGACACTTTAACAGCGAGACCCCGTGTTTTGTCGTGTCCAGGAATCGTAAAGACACCCTGTCTGCCATTGCTTGTATAGCAGCGACAAGGTTTATACGTCAACGACCTGCAAAACATGACCCGCTACCTTATTTTAATGTCTTTGTTTGTTGTTTTTCTTTTCTTTGTTTTGTTCCGTAAGAAATTAGCGGCGATTATGCTGACTTAGTCTGTGACACTGCCTGGGTTGACGTAAAAAAAGTATACAAGATTACTGGAACAGGGCTTCCTTCTCTCGAGTTGCTATGGCGTAAGGACACAAATTGAGCGTTCAGTCTTTATTTGGAGGGTGGGTGGGTGTTTGGGGGTTTAACGTCCTGTTTATTTGGAGAACACTGTTTGGCGAGTGTGCTATCTTGTACGAGCACGGCATAGAGCAATAAAGACCAAAACACCAAAAGATGGGTGTTGTGATGTCTTTGCTATTTTTTTTTTAACTATTCTTTTCTGCCCCACTTTTTTTTCACACCCAGTCCATGGTCTTCTGTCACCAAAGGATGGGTGTTGTGATATTTTTTACTATTGTCTTCTGGTCCTTTTCTCGCCCACCGTTTCATTTTTTTCCCGCGCCGTGTATGTCAGAACGTCCGCAGAGTTATCTTTTGTTTGTTTGTTGAAGTTATATCCCATTTGTTTGTGTCCTGAGGAAGGCGAAAGCCGAAACGCTGACCTGTGCCGTCCTTTGTGAAAGTTAAGTGGATTCTGTCGCTTTTATTTGCTTAGCAAGGTTCAGAATGTTTTTCCCCCAAGGCCCTAAAGTGTCCCCTTACCCTCACCTCTTCCATCTGATATGTGATGACATGATGTCCTACTTTGCAATTCTGAAAATTTTTGTCGTCGTTCGCGAAAAAGCGTGAATGTTTCATGATTTTTGTGCTTTGTAGCCCAAGGTGCATGCCAGGGGGCCGCAACAAGAGGCAAGCTGCCAGCAAGGGTGGGTTAGTTAGTTAGTTAGTTAGTTAGTTATTTAGGGCTTAACGCCACGCAAGCAACAAAGACTATTTCGCGGTTACAGTGAAGGCGGGACATTTTGCGGGGGACAGCGGCAACAGTGAGGCCTGAGCGGAAAGGAGACATTCAATTTTTTTTTTAAAAACTCCTGTCACGTGCGTGCCCTTGAGTGGCCTGTGCATGATAATTTCTGTTTGCAGAGAATTTTTAGGGGTGACTTTCATGCTTGAGGCTAATAGGGAATATGTAGGCATTTTGAGACCTCGTGCATTTGTGTTCTCTGGCCCACCCACAGCCATAATCAGCTTCAACCGGCCCCCGTAGTGTAGTGGTTAGCACTTCGGACTATGGACCGCCCGGGGAGACCCAGGTTCGAGTCCCAGCCGAGGCAAGCGGGATTTTTCCAACCTAGGTCGGCTCCTACCCAGAGCGGGTGTGCTATGGGCCCAATGGGGAAGCTGTTGCCACACAGCCGAGATTCACCCACTTCACGGGTGCGACTTTGGGGGTGCTTCCCTTGGTATGACACGTCTTATGATGTGGATGATTACACGGCCGGCACCGCAGGTGCCGTAGTTCCAGGGCCTAGTTAATGGCGGGATATTTATGACAGGAAGCGTGGAATGCGGCCCTGTCCCGCAGTCCCAAAACCACAAGGACCTCCATAGCATCATCTTACCATCATCCTCATCTCCATCCTCATGCATAATAAAAATTGCCCCAGCTTCCAAGCCCTCCGTGGATTCCACCCATTACCAGGGAGGGATACCACTGAAGCTGGCAAAGAGTTGTAGCAGTAAAAAAAAAAAAAAAAAAAATCAGCTTCCACAGTGCATGATCCGCCTACCCCGCCCACAACCACTTCAAAGCTCTGCCTTCACGAGCACGGCATAGAGCAATAAAGACCAAAACAGGAAGGTCCAGGAACAGTTTTTACCCCCACGGCCATGAAGTGTCCCCTTACCCTCACCCCTTCCATCTGATATGTGATGACATGATGTCCTACTTTGCAATTCTTAATTCTGACCTGTTTGTGCTGTTTAGGATGTATCTTACTGAAAGTATTTTATCAATCTGTTTGTGTTGTATTTATTGTTTTAGCAATGTTAGTCAGTAAGGTTTAATGTGACTGTGTTAGTATGTAGGGTGGGTGGGTGTTTGGGGGTTTAACGTCCTTTTCCACCACATAGGGTGATATCAAAGACGGGGCAACGATGAAAAAGCCAGCACAAATATTTGGTGTTAGTATGTATGAACGAGTAACTGTAATTAATATTAAGTTGCAACATGCATGTGTGGGTGGTTGCAACGCAGCTCTCTCAAACCACAACAAATTCCTAATGTTTATAGACACGGTAATAAAGTTCTGTTTATGTTTATGTTTATTCCTGTGAACGAGCAACTTCCGAAGAGTACTAAAAAAAGTTTCGAAGAGATACCTGTTTCGTCAGTGAGGTCTGTTACTGCTGTAGGTCGAAGGATACAAATACAAAGGGCCGCAAAATGCCTATATATTTCCTGTTAGCCTCAGGCAGCATGGTCACCCCTAAAAATGCTTCAGTCTAGAAACAATTACTACCATGAACAGACCATTCAAAGGCACGCACCTGACAGGAGTTTAAAAACATTTGAATGTCTTCTTCCAGCTCAGGCCTCACTGGGGTAATGCACGTCTACTTTCTCTTTAGGCCAGAGAGCCAGTTCAGACAAATCCGCTTGCCTCACTGGTGCTCGACCTCTGTGCAAAAAGTCCCAGCTTCACTGGTAGCTTGCCTCTTTTTGTGACCGCCTGCCATGCACCTTGACCTACAAAACACAAAAATCACGAAAATCATGCTTTTTCATGACAACAAAAATCACTACAGACTAGCACACTTGCCAAACAGGGTACCTCAAATAAACACCAAACATGACCCCACAGTCAATACGCCTGCATTGTCTTTGTTTTCCTTTCTGTACATACTAGTGCCCCATTTGTTGCTTCAGGTTACCCCTGTGGTGTTGCTGATCAGCAGTCATTCACATTTTACATCTTCGGGCCCAAGTGGTAGTGTTCAGACTCCGCAGTGAACTCAACAGACTGAAAAAACACCTGTATCACAAACTGAAACTGGCTGCAACTCCCCTCTGCCCGTGTGGCCATACCGAGCAGACCGGACAACACATCATCCAGGACTGACAACTATACCAACAGCTAAGGATGGCGACGTGGCCATCGGAAACGCCTCTACACACCAAACTGTACGGCCCTCAGCGGGAGCTGGAGAGGACGACAGACTTCATGCTCAGAACTGAACTTCCAGTGTGACCAAGAGACGAACGACAATAACAACAACAACAACAGCAGTCATTCGTCTCTTGTTCCCCACCGTCCACCCCCAACCTCCCCTATTAAGTTCACCGCTAAACTTGGGACCCTGAGACCAATTTCCACTCACCAATTTAATACGAGGAGGTGAAGGGAATGCACAATACGCGGTATACGTCATCAGTACATGAGAAGAGCAAAGGGAGGCGACTGTTTCTAGAATTGTGCTCTACTTTCAGTCCCCCCCCCCGCCCCCATTACGCAAGTCTATCGAAGGGAGACAAACCTTCCGGTTTCATCTGCCTTGTTAAAGCCGTTAGGTCCATGTTCATTCGCTTCGTTCGTAAATGCGGACCGAGTTATCTCCCCTGCAACGCCCACAGTTTCTATATTGGTCTTGTAGTAATTATTTTATTTACTTATTTGCTTTTTTTCCCCTTACACAGCTCATAAACCACGCGTACCAAACACAAGACGACACAGGTACAGTAGTATAAAAATCGAATTTTATTCCGGTACCTCCAAAAACAAAAAACAAAAATCAAACCAAGATAAAAAAACCAAAGACTCCAGTTTCTACGTCAAACAGATCTGGTACACAAACTCTCATAGTCTGCTCAGTCAGTACCTTTCTTCTCCAGCACACACTGGGCCCGGACTTGGATCAGAACACATCCACTAAAACACTACTTTGCTGTGAGCAAATGTACCGTGCAGACTAAATAAGCGAAAAATACAATCAGGTAGTTTAAAACAAACTGTTCAATGTGTAAGTGATAGGCCCTTAAAGGATTCAATGCCCTAGTTTTGTTGCAGTCTGATACGTTACGGGGTGCCGGGATAGCCGAATGGTAGAGCGTTGGACTTTTAATGCTCGGGTCGTCAGTTCGAATCCCGGCTAGGGCCAAATATTTGTGCTGGCCTTTTCTCGTTGCCCCGTCTTTGATGTCACCAGTATGTGGTGGAAAAGGACGTTAAACTCCTAAACACTCCCACCCCCTGATACGTTACATAACTCTTAGGATCCCAAGCCGCACCATCCCATGCCCGCTGTATGATGACTAGTTACAGCGAACAAGCCACTAAAACACTACTTTGCTGTGAGCAATTAAAATGCGATGGGGCACTGCCAAAACATGGCTAAAGTCACTGGATGCTGTTTTAAACCAGACCAACCCTGTTCCGGGTCCGTCGATAACTCTACCCCCCTACGACGACGGCCAAGTCGGGCTAACCGAGACCTAAGAAGGAAAAAAAATACTCGGTGACAAGGAAAATGGACAGTTGCGAACAACCTTGATGTTCCCGTGTTATTTCACAGTGTGCACAGAAGCGGTGAAAACTGTCGCATTCACAGTACATTTTCAGCCTGTTTCGAGAGTATCGCCTGCATGAGTTGTCCCCCGTGCATACACACACCCGCAGCATGCATGCAATTTTTTCCTGGCAGCTTTGTGCAATGCCACGAAACATGCGTGCGTGGCCGTCGTCGCAGGGGCGTAGAGTTATCGACGGACCCCGAACAGGGTTGAAGCCAGACCAGTCCAAAGGTCACCGGGTAAATGGACTGACAAACTGTGCTTCCCAACTTCAAACAATCATAGCTCAACAACTATCGCACTTAGAATTTGTTTTGCAACTGAAAGGACATAGTTTGAATGTTTCCACAGAATTAATAACTAAAAAAAAAATGATATTTCAAAACTTTGGCCATGTTTTCGTGTGCGCCGTCACAAATACGTAAAACACACCATAAGCCAGAGGGTTCGTGGATAAAAGTATGACGACTGAGTTTTAAAAATTTGTCTAGCCGTAACGATGAACACTTACCTCAGTTAAGGATACAACAACAACAACAACAACAACAACAACACCCACTTGCAAATGCTTTCGGTCAATATGCTTGGAAACAACAATGAAATTACAAATGTGGGTCCGCATGTAAAAGTCGGGGTTAGGGAGTGTAGCCCCGGGTTAGGGTCTAACCTCGAACTAAACTAGCTCTGGGGTTAAATTGTCTGTTTGTTTGGTTTTTTTTGGTTTCAAAATGCATTCCAGCAAGGTGCCTATGCCGTTATAGAAGGATTTTGTCTTTCTTTCTTCACTTCCTTTTTGATTTAATTTTGTTTTGGGGTTTCTTTTGTCCTAGTCTGGGTCAGGCCCGTAGCCGTGGGTTAAATTAACCTCGAGTTCTACATACGGGCCCTGGCTGTCTCTACAACATCACATTGTTTCACTTGTCACTAGAGGATATAGGGAAAATTATAAATAAAAAGAAAGACCAGGAAAAACAGACAGAAAAAGGCAAAACGTAGAGGACTGAAAGGAAACAATAAACACCAAAGCGTCCTCTGTGGCTCCTGCTTACGTTCATATTGTCGTAGAAACACATCTGATACACGACCTTCACATCCCTGATGTGCATTCATTTTGCGGCCAGGAGTATTCGACCCATTTCTCATGCTGATCAACGCTGAAGCAGTACAAACGACGAACTGTTTACCGGAGAGACGTTCTCATAGGATTCACAAGTGCAGGACCCGAAGAAAGATACCCTTGGCGAAATGTCGGTGAGAGATGGGAGACTCTCCATCCCCAACAATGTAACGTCTACGGACCGACTGGGGCAGTTGTTGCTGCTGGTGTCGCCCCCGTTGTTCCCGAGGCAGCTGCTGCAGTCGTTCCAGCAGGTGGTGCTGCTGTAGTTCCACTTCCTGACGTAGTTCCTGTGCTGGGGGTCGTTGTTGATGACGTCGTTCCACCTCCAAGACTTCCAGGTGGGAGGATACCACCGCCACCAGCATCAGGCCCGACAGCGGCCCCAGGAGGAGGAGTCGAGGTCGTTGACACGGAAGTGGTCGTTGCGGCACGTCCAGTCGTTCCTCCAGCTCCACTGCCTCCACCAGAACCCCAGAACGTCGTTCCGCTGGGCGGCAGGGTGGTGGAACTGGTTGATGGAGTCCGGGTTGTTTCCGAGCCTCCAGGACCTCCACTCTGACCGATGAGCTCCTGCAGGCGTTGTAGATCGGCCTCCAGCTTGCTGGCGCGCTCGATGGCACGGCGCGCCTCTATCTGCACCTCGATCAGACGACGCACCAGCAGCAGCACAGCCTGGTGGACACAGCGGACGACAATCAATCAGTTTTGGAAAGAAACAAACACCACACAGTTTCTTAATCGTTTTTGTAAGGCACTTAGATCCTTTCGACGGAGAGTCGCGATACGAATACTTGTTATATTTCTTCTTACTCTTATTATCTGCGTTAAACCCCCAAACCCCCACCCCCACCCCCTCTTATTATCTGTTGGGGCTCCTTCGTGTGTGAGTGTCAGCGGCAGAACGAAGCTGTCTAGAGGGAGTGTAAAGCTGAAGCAAAGAAGACAGGTATGGAGGACAGGAGGAGGTAACACAGTTGTACGTAAATTAGTTAGGTGTTTGGGAGTTTAACGCCCTCTTCCACCACGTATGGGTGATATCAAAGACGGTGTACGTAAGAGATGAAGTCTTATGCTGACACAGGCAACCAGTGCAGAGTGCGGAGAAGGGGCGTGTTCGTTATTATGGTTATATTGTTCGTAATTGTTAAGGACTAACCTGCTCCACTTGCTCAAGGCTCATCGTCCGGAGGTTGTTGCGTACGTTATCCAGGATCCGCTGCATGGCCGCGTCGTCAATCTGGCCTGGCGTGATGTTGATGATGCCTGGAAAACGCACAGTTAGTTGTGTAGGTGAGAACAAGAGGGACAGTAGACGGGGAGACTGCTTCTTCGCTTTTTAGAACAACTGCGAACCCTGACTGTCAGCACCTAAATGTTACAGGAGGTTTGCGCTTTACCCTCTGCGCATGCGCGAGAAAAAAAGAAAGAAATATTTACGCTAAAATGACCATTGTTGTACTGTTTTGGTGGCATGGTATGTCAACATTTGTATGCGACGACGCCCTTTTGTGTGACAGCACCGACAGTCTGAAGTTCGTCATCATGTGAAACTGCTGGTCAGAGTGTTAAACTTACCAGTTCCACTCTTTTTTGGACAGTGGTGATGTCCTGGATTTCACAAAGAAATGCGAAATTTACGATGAACTTATAAAATTTACCAGTTTCACTTTTGTGACAGCAGAGATAAGGCGAACTTGACGGTGAATGTGTTAAACTCACCATTTCCGCCCGTGCCTCCATTCGTACCGCCAGTGCCTCCATTTGTGCCTCCATTGGTGCCTCCAGTGCCTCCACTTGTTCCTCCAGTAGTACCCCCAGAGGTACCTCCTGTACCTCCCGCACCCTGGTCCCCAGGCAATGCTCCCCCAGTGGTGCCAGACACACCTCCAGGCAGAGTCCGCAAGTTGAGGATGCCGACAAACCTCTTCTTGGGCGAAGCGATGTATACGATTCCCTTCTCCTCGGCCACCTCGCTGACACCGGTGTAGAGACTGCCTTCAGGGTCTTGCAGGGTTCTGATGATGTTGCCTTTGACGTCCAGCTCAACGACAATGCCGTATTTAGGTTCGTCAAAAATCACCTGTTTCTCAGCCAGCTGGAAAGACAGGGAGGCAAAATGACGCTATGCGCAAGTTGAACGACCGTTGCCCAGTCAAAAACGTTCCAGTCAAAGTAATCAATTGCCGATAGAGATCTGTGTTTATAGTCTTATGACTGTGCTGAAAATGTTGTGCAGGCGCAAGGAGACAAACTGAGCGTGAGGTCAAGTTTGGTGTTTGTTTGAATTACCTTAATTTGAGAGTTTCATGATTTTTGTTGTCACGAAAAAGCATGATTTTTGTACTTGGTAGGGCAAGGTGCATGCCAAGGGACAGCAAGAGGAGGCAAGCTGCCAGTGAAGCTTGGACTCTAGCGCACAAGAGAGACAAAGGTGACGTAAGTGGATTTGGGTGAAGTGGCTTTCTGGCCTAAACAGGAAGTAGACTAGCATTACTCCAGTGAGGCCTGAACGGGAAGGAGATATTCACATTTTTTAGATCTCTAGTCCGGGACGTGCCCCGTACAAATGTCCGTCCTGTCAGGATACGACTCCGGGACGTGTTCATCTCGTCCGATACTCAGTCTGATGGTATCTGCTTTTTGCCATCATTCGTTATTTGTTGGCTAATAGCTATAGATATAAAGAGGCTGTTTGTACACAAGGCTGACCGACTGTGCTTAACGTAAATAGGAAAGGAATTCGACGATGAAGTTCCGGAAGGAAGGAAAGGCGGAAGGAAGAAGAAGAAGAAGAAGAAGAAGAAAATACTGTAAGCATCATACCGCAACTAGAGCACCCCTGACGTTGGGCTGATCTCCGTAGATGTCCAGTACAGAGGGCAGCTTGGAATGGCGGGCCCTGGCCATGCCGACCCAGTACGTGTTGCGGGGAGAGCGGCGAATGTTGGCCACAAACCCGGGCAGGTTGTCGGCGAAAATCTCGATGGTGCCGAACTTTGCCGAGGTGGGGCCAATCCAGGCTCTGTTTGAGAAATCATCATCATCATCATCATCACCACCATCCTCCTCCTCCTCTCTCTCTCTGTGTGTCTCTCTCTCCTCATACCCCCAGCTGCAGCAGCACCAGAGTTAATAAATTAAATAAAAACACCAGAAGCAGCAAGCTGCATACCAAGCTACACACTACAGCACCGTTACCTGTAGATTTTGGATCGCGCCCCTTCTGCTATCAGCAGGTAGTTTTCATCTTGAGACAGCTCCAGCCCGTCCGGATAGTTTAGCTGTGTCACCAGCTCCTGAATGCGTCTGCTTGGAACCCTCTCTCGTGGGTTGTAAACCAGCACCCTGCAAATGAACGATCCCTCGGTCAAGGCAGAGATATACATTGACAAGGAGGAACGGCCCCGTCCTACAAAGTTGTTTCTCCAAACTTCATTTTATTTTGTCTGTTTTGTTGTTATTGTTGCCGGTTCTCCCCTCTCCAAGTTCTACCAATGACACTAGATCCTCTACGACCTCCACCGATTAGCCACGTGACTGGGGGTGGGGCCGGGTGGGGGAAGAAGGGAGAGAGAGGCAGAGAGAGAGGGTGGGTGTTTAGGAGTTTAACGTCCTTTTCCCCCACATAAGGGTGATATCAAAGACGGGGCAACGAGAAAAAGGCCAGCACAAATATTTGGCCCCAGCGGCCGGGATTCGAACTCTCGGCCCAAGCATTGAAAGTCCAACGCTCTACCATTCGGCCACCCTGGCTCCCCAGAGAGCGAGAGAGGAGAGAGAGAGAGAGAGAGAGAGAGAGAGGAGAGAGAGAGAGAGAGACGTCAGTTCCGTGAACTAAACATTTGACGTCAGCCTCAGGCAGGTCGTCATACAGAGAGAGAGAGATGACGTCAATTCCGTGAAGTAAACTTTTGACGTCAGCCTCTAACACTGAGATTGTCTGAGGATGCTTGTTCATGTCTTGTGATTTCCCTGTTGGCGTTGTGACTTCTCCGACTGAATTATTTTTCACAAGAAATCTGGAAGATCTAGAGGGCTGATGAAATGTCGGAAGCTGTGGCGATACTTGCAGATTTTGTCTGTGAACCAAACATTTGACGTCAGCCTCACGCTGCTCGTCTGACAGATGATACTTTTACATATCTTGTGATTTCCTTGCTGCTTTTGTGACTTCCGTGACTGAATTAATTTTGACATAAAATCTGGAAGATCTAGAGAGCTGATGAAACGTGGACTTAAGTGCCTTGGTTTGTACTTACGAAATTGCAAAATTGGAACTTTTTTGACAGGCGCTTCTCGCAGAAACGTGAAAAAATGTGTTTATCTAAAAGCTCTGCTATTCTTAATACTAAAGCTATAATAGTGCAGTAGTTCATGTCATATGTGCAGTTGGCACAAGTGACAAAAATACCGGAATGATGAGTAATTTGAAGGAGTCTTTTCATAGATATTTGGCCTTATATGCAAACCACCCCTACCTCGGAAATATTTTTCTTACACAAAACCTGTCAGAGCTACAGAGCTGTGCTACGAAAACAGGCAGTATAATTGGATGATCTTCCCAATTTCAGAAAATGAAGCCATTTGAACATTTTTTTCGAAAAAATTCGTAACATGACCAATTTTTTAAAATCGGCGATAACTCTTTTGAAAATGCAGTAGGCTAGAAATCGTGAAAGGTAGGTCTGGAGAAGGTGAATTCCCATTTTATCTCAAAGTAAAAAAGGCCTCCAACGAGGTGGTTTAGGAGATAGCCATCATTACATCCGTCCACACACACACACACACACACACACAGACACACACACGTTATGGAGAAACGTCACAGTCTTGTTTTGTATCACTGAAACTTGCTGCTGCGCGTAGCAAAATCTGCCCCGTCTCATAAAGTTGTTTCTCTATAGAGAAACAACTTAAAAACTGCAGTCAAACGTCATTTGTTCCCAGCCCAGCAGCTGTTGTTGTTGTTGTTGTTGTTGTTCGTCCATCGCGAGCGATGATGACCATGACATCAGTCTGTTGGAGCTGACTGGATGCGATGTGTCCGGAGATGACTGGTGAGTCCAATCTGGGCACGGAATTCCCTTGCATAGGTAGGACATACCTGTGTGGGTCCGGCTGTGGAGTTGCTGGCAGCTCTAGCCTTTCGGGCAGCGCGTTTTGCTTTGTGCGTTCTGGATTCTCTGCTCCTCTGCTGTGTGGGCGCCACGTGTGACTGTGCTGCGCCAGGTGGGGCGATCTTGCGCAAGGGTCTCCCAGGATGTGACGTCAATGTTGAGTTTTTCAGGGACATCTTCAGGGAGTCTTTAAGGCGTTTCCTCTCTCCCAGCAGCAGTAATGAGGGGATTGACAGAACTCCGTGTGTGTGTGTGTGTGTGTGTGTGTGTGTGGTGTGTGTGTGTGTGTGTGTGTGTGTGTGTGATCTGTGTGCCACAATTGCTATGTCTTTTATTGTCTCCATGGCATCATTTCCATGCCGTTTTATTTCTCTTGACCTAATAAACGCTTAGAGCTTACAGAGTACAAGCGCTATATAAATATCCATTATTAGTAGTAGTTATTAGAGGGAGAAAGATAGGAAAAGAAAGGCACTCTCGAAAATATGCGTAGAACAACAACAACAACAACAACAACAACAACAAACAACAACAACAAAACTCTAAATAATCCGAGAACGCTGTTGGTATAACCACCGGCCAACAGAATCCACCAACCTGCCCGAATTTTCGGCTTCGAAGATGATGTTTGAGCGCTTTGCTGCGTTTCCACTTCTGTGACGATGAAGAGAAGAAGATGGTTCCGTCGCTCGCCACAGCCAGATCGTTGATAAAACCCAAAGGTTTACCGTTCACCAGCTGGTTCCGAGCGTTCACTAACTTAGAAACCGACCTAGAGACAAAGAGATTCAGTTTGTGCCAGAACAGACGTCAGGACACAAGGGTGGGTGGGTGTTTGGGGGTTTAACGTCCTTTTCACCACATAGGGTGATATCAAGAAGGGGCAACGATGAAAAGCCAGCACAAATATTTGGCCCCAGCCGGGATCGAACTGACGACCCGAGCATTAGAAGTCCAACGCTCTACCATTCGACCACCCCGGCTCCCCGTCAGGACACAAATTGCGCGTGGACGTCAAGGTGCGCTGTTCGTTTGTAGTACCCTGTTTTGCGAGTGTGCTAGCTTGTGGTGATTTTTTCGTGTCAAGCAAAAACAAGCGTGATTTTGGCAGGGCAAGGTGCATGCCAGGGGATAGCGAGAGGAGGCAACGCTGCCAGTGAAGCTGGGACTTTTTGTGCAGAAGAGAGGCGAAGGTGACGTGAATGGATTTGGGTGAAGTGGCTTTCTGACTTAAACTGAAAGTGGACTTGCATTGCTGAAGATTGACGATTTAAAGACTCTCAAGAATATTACAATGTTTACTGTCTTCTTTAGAGGTGGGGGAGGGGGGATTAACAGGGGGGGGGGGGGTACTCTGAGAATAGCACAATGTTTACTGTCTTCTTTAGAGGGGGGTTGGGGCTTTTAAGAGGGAGGAGGCGGGGGGGGGGGGGGAGGTGAGGGGGTACACGAGGGGAGGCGAGCGGGAGGAATGGCCGTTATCCAACGGAAGCATTTCTCAAAGCGAGGGTTTTTGACTTGAGTACATTCGAAGTCCGGAGTCTGACTACTGAGCCGTCGAGCTCCCCACACCTTCTGTGAATTATTCTATTCACTGGGCGCTTTTTTTTTTTTTTTTGCTGCCCCACTCTTTGCCAGCTCCAGTGGTGTTCCTCCCTGGTAATGGGTGGAATCCATGGAGGGCTCGGGAGCTGGGGCAATTCAGTTTTATTTTGCATGATGATGGAGATGAGGATGATGGTAAGATGATGCTATGGAGGTCCGTGTGGTTTGGGACTGCGGGACAGGGCCGCATTCCACGCTTCCTGTCATAAATATCCCGGCATTAACCAGGCGCTGGAACTACGGCACCTGCGGTGCCGGCCATGTAATCATCCACATCATAAGACGTGTCATACCAAGGGAAGCACCCCCAAAGTCGCACCGTGAAGAGGGTGAATCTCGGCTGTGTGGCAACAGCCTCCCCATGGGCCCATAGCACACCCGCTCTGGGTAGGAGCCGACCTTGGTAGGAAGAATCCCGCTTATGGCGTCTCTTCTAGAAGCGTTGCCCTTGTATGTGAACGAACTGCCACTCACTGTGAGATATACGTTTTTTCAGACGCTGGGTACGGTATACACAACACATGCTGTGCATATGAAATGTAACCAGGAACTTACATAGCGACAGTAAGGTCAGACTTGCCGGGGGGCGAAAGAGTCGGTTACGTACATTAGGCCGGGTGGGAGGGGGGAAAGGTGTGTGCTTAAGTGGCTTGGGGAGGGGGGGGGAGGAGGAGGGGAGGGGGGGGGGAGGAGGAGGGGGAGGGGAGGAGTGTCGAATGGGCAACCAAAAAAAGTCCAGTACAAATTCCAAGCCGAGATTCAGACTGCCCACCCGAGCATCGACAAATCGTGTCACCAACTCCACACTTTTTTTTGAACCTCAGTTATAGGCCCGCTTAAAGCCACAAAAAATTAAACGTTTCTTGATTCTGTGTTTTTACTATGTCTTTTTTTTTTTCCTTTTTAGATTAGCTGAGCGTACCCCTCCACACTGTGGTAATTATGTGGTGTTTCTATTATTCGTAGTTCATTTGAAATAGCCAACGTTTTAGGTTTGTCGCAGGCAGACAGACCGACGACATAGCCGCCATAAAAAGCGCTCATTGTGTTACGCATGTCTTCAAAGACAAAGAAGCAACATACACATAGCAGGTGAGAAAGAGGACATCTTACCTGTTTGTGGGTTTATTCTGAATATTCCATTGTAAGCGTCTGCCACCACTAAATAGCCATTCCTATCCGCCCTAATCCCCAGCGGTCTTCCACAGGCGCCCTCTGGCGCCCCCTGTCGTCCTGGAAACGTAAACACGGTGGATAATCACTGTGCCCGGCAAAGTACGAGAAGTACTACAACTACAACACTCTATAATAATAATAATAATAATAATAATAAATGAATTGTACTTATATAGGGCAAAATTCTCACAAAGTGACTCGATGCGCGTACTCCCGCCTCATACCAACAAATATGCGAACACACACACACACACACACACACACAACACCACACACACACACAACACACACACACACAGATGTCACGCACACACACACTGAGCAATCTGAATCAGAGGAGGTAAGTAGGGCCTAGTCGAAAGCCAGCCGGAACAGATCCTTTTCAAGTCAGACTTGAAACGATCTATGTCCGACTGGTCTCTCAGACAGGCAGGTAGTGCGTTCAGAGTGACGGATCAGCAAAGTTAAACGCGCGCGTCGCCAACTGTTTGAGGTTTCGACGAGAAACTTTCAATAGTTTTTGAGAAGAAGACGAATACTCCGTCACGCTCCCCTCCTTATCCTCAAAAATTCACCCGCACTAGCCTTTCCACCGCTGGCACTGAAAGCATTCTCCTACACTGGTCCTTCAGCCTGGAATTCTCTCCCTCATTCACTCCGCCAAGCACCCTCCCTTGAAACTTTTAGGAAAAACTTCAAAACCCACCTACTTTTCTTCCCATTACCCACTTGACTGTTCTGTTTGCATCGTGTGTGTGTGGTGTGGTGTGTGTGTGTGTGTGTGTGTGTGTGTGTGTGTGTGTGTGTGTGTGTGTTGTGTTGTGTTGTGTTGTGTTGTGTGTTGTGTGTGTGTGTGTGTGTGTGTGTGTGTGTGTGTGTGTGTGTGTGTGTGTGTGTGTGTGTGAACCAACTATGCTAGATAACATCGCAAACTCTACACGACTAAAGAAAAAAAAAAAGATAAAAGAAGAAAAAAAACAACAACCAAACGAACATGCCACAGAAAACTTCACGACATTGAACCCTTGCAGCCTACTACACATACCACACGTATTTGTAGGCCATCCGCAGAATTCTCCGAATTGACCCATTGGGCCTGATCTCCACGATCCATCCATCCTCAGCCCCGTGTACACGTAGCCTGTGAAAGAGAAGAAGAGAATAAATGCTACCTGCAGGATATTTATACGCTCACTGGATAAAGGGGACGTTTAACATTATTGTAATCAGATGATAATTATGCAAATTTGCGCGCGAGAAGGCCATATGTCAGTCTGAAGCTCGTCAGGTCGGTGTTTTGTTTTTTTTTTGTTTTTTTACTGCTGTGTCTTCTCATAAAGTTTAGGCGTCACAGCACACTTAGGTAACACTGAATCCAGAACAGAGGGGGAGGATTTGCATTTTGTCCAAAATGGAAAAAAGGGGAAAACATGCATTTCATATCAAAGACAAAAACTTTTTACTGTAGGTTAATTCCCAGCTACAAATTGCTTATCGATCATAAGAAACTGATTTTTTTTTTTTGCTGCCACAACTCTTTGACGGCTCCAGTGGTATTCCTCCCTGCTAATGGGGGGATTCCACGGAGGGCTCGGAAGCTCGGGGCAATTTTTATTATGCATGATGATGGAGATGAGGGTGATGGTAAGATGATGCTATGGAGGTCTGTGTAGTTTGGGACTGCGGGACAGGGTGGCATTCCACGCTTCCTGTCATAAATATCCCGGCATTAACCAGGCCCAGGAACTTCGGCACCTGCGGAAACTGTGATTTTAATGGCCCCAATATCGGGGAAACATTGTGAAACAATGTGAAAAAACACACACGAAGGTAATAAAATAATTAAAAAAGAAAAAAAACCCTCGTTTGTTTATTTTTAGACCGAAAAAACTGCTCGTTAATACTCGCTATGTTCAATCAACAAACACGTGTGATGTATTTTCCATAATAATAATAATAATAGTACTACTACTACTACTCTAATATTGCAGTTGATGATAATAATATTAACAGGGTGCCTATCCTCGGGAAACGAACTTCTAAGCGTCTTACAATCTAAAAATGAAGTAAAAACATAAAACAGCACATTCTCTCAACGTACACTAGGCGAGAACAACTAACAAAGTAAATGAGCACAGATTAAGAAAACAAAAGTTAAACGATAAAGGACAGGCAGAGACAATTAAATACCAATGAATCAAAACAAAGTCCGAACACACACAACCTAGCTCATTAAAACAAAACACAAATGAGAGGGAAAAAAAAACCCCCAAAAAAACATTGATAAGAACTAAAAACAAAACCATAGACTGGACAGCTTTTCAGCGATGATCGGGGACGCCTCATCGTGAAAACTCTATTAATACCACCACATGTCGACAGCCTGATCTCGAACAAGACATTTACTAGACCTGCAAGACAAACTACTTACTTCAAAGGTGTTCTTTCACACGCATTCTGTGTCAGAAGGGTGTTGTCGCTATGGTACAGACGCCGGTACATATGAATGAGACAGCGACATACATTTTCCTCACTGACCCCATAAATTCTGCTCTACAAATCTGTCACCTGGCGTTCACTTTTTGCAAGAGAGTATGTCTGCTATTCCTAAAGGGCAGAATGAGGTCTCCACAGTACCGGCACAAACGGTTGAGTTGTTCCTAACTTAGAGGTATTTTTAAACGTTGGTGTTGATGTATTTCTAAAGAACAACCGAACATATAGCCTTGTGCCGATATCCAGAACTTAGCGAAGCAAGGCACAAGGTACCCCCCCCCCCCCTTTTTCATACCTATTTACCCGTTATTATCCACAAATTTGAGCAGAGCAGACGACAGTGACAGCACAACGCAAGAAGAATGAGTATACACACTGACGAGTCCAAAGGGCAGGTTGTGACCAGTACAATGGAATGGGAGTGGGGACAGCCGATGGTAGAGTGTTGAACTTTCAATGCTCGGGTCGTGAGTTCGAATCCCGGCTGGGGGCCAAATATTTGTGCTGGCCTTTTTCTCGTTGCCCCGTCTTTGATATCGTCCCCGTATGTGATGGAAACGGACGTTAAACTCCTAAACACTCACCCACCCACCCAGTACAAAGGAAAAACCAGAAACAATATGTTTGTGAACAGCACAAAGAAAACAAAATTGGTGAATATCGTAAAGTTACGAAAAATGCAAAAAGAAAACGTTATGAACAGTGCAAAAGACCAATTCTGAACAGCACAAAGGAAACGTTACGGACAGTACAAAAGGAAACGTCACGGACAGTACAAAAGGAAAGCATAATGAACAGTTCAAAGGAAACGTCACGGACAGTACCAAAGGAAAACGTCACGGACAGTACAAAAGGAAACGTTTACGGGACAGTACAAAAGGAAACGTTACGGACAGTTCAAAAGGAAACGTTACGGACAGTTCAAAAGGAAACGTTACGGACAGTACAAAAGGAAACGTCACGGACAGTACAAAAGGAAACGTTACGGACAGTACAAAAGGAAACGTCACGGACAGTTCAAAAGGAAACGTCACGGACAGTACAAAAGGAAACGTCACGGACAGCACAAAGAGAAACAGTGCACAAGAAACGTTACGAACAGCACAAAGGAAAACTTCACAAACAGGCCAAAGCAAGACAACAAAACGGAGAAACGTGAACGCCAACATACCATCGACTACTACCAAAGATTCTGGTCCATATATGGCGTTCCTTGCGAATGGTTGGGCTTTAGTCAGCCAATCATTGGGCGCCAGAGGTCCTTCTAAGGCTGGAGGCTTGGGGATGCTGAAATCAGAGAAGTTGAGAATACAGTGATAATAATGAATGATAATAGTGCGGATGAGTGTAGAACCAAACCCCCATGCCCCTCCCCTCCCCGCTCTCCATCTCTGCATGCCACCTGCAAATAATCAGTGTGTGTGTGTGTGTGTGTGTGTGTGTGTGTGTGTGTGTGTGTGTGTGTGTGTGTGTGTGTGTGTGTGTGTGTGTGTGAGTGTTGTATGTTATATACTTTTATGTTTTTTGTATGTTATGTGTAGTTTATGTACGCGCCCTGAGCTCTTGTGAGATGGGGCACCACAAATACCCTTTATTATTATTATTATTATTATTATTACGTAGGCGCTTGGGTAACAACAACAACAACAGCAACAACAACAACCCGAACGTAACCCGACACGCACGCTCACGTAAATCACGCGCAT
This sequence comes from Batillaria attramentaria, assembly GCA_018292915.2. Lineage (NCBI taxonomy): Eukaryota > Metazoa > Mollusca > Gastropoda > Batillariidae > Batillaria > Batillaria attramentaria. Next base: position 664,506 of record JACVVK020000266.1, read on the forward strand.
TCTCTCACAAGTCGAACATTGATCAGCACACCACATTACGAGACGGTCAGCTCAGTTATTTTCGTCTCAGAATAATCATTGCTTTGTTTGTGGGCTGAACATGTCCAAAGCAGAAAGGGGGATGGGGAGGGGGTGATGGTTGGGGGGAGGGGGGAGGGGGAGGGAGGGAGAGGAAGTCAGAGTAAGCGGAGAGAAGATCAGCCCGAATGAACGGTGGCAAATACAAAAGGTATTTTTGAAAACCAAAGACTGCTGATCTCCCGTGGTATGCTAATTAGGGAAACCAGGCGCTATCATGAACATGACATAGCTATGAATAGTCACATTTTGTCGTGTGAAACTGTGAAGTGTTATATTGTACGAGCTTGTTACATAACATAAGATAAAGGCAGCGAATAACAAACGTTCTGAAATCATGCACCTTCAGTGCCAGAAAATATCACATAAACCACTGTCCCCCCCCCCCCCCCAGCCCGCCCCCCCCCCCCAACAATGTGCGACACTGTCACATAGTATTTTTTTCATTAATACTATTCCTTTCTCCATGAAGGAATGGACAGAGTAAAAGGGACAAGACATGCATAAATGGTGCAACAATGACATTAAACAAAAATACACGATGAGCGCAAACAGAAGAGAGAGAGAAAAAATTCATACATGTACATTGGCAACAGCAAAATGAGCTTTTATGAAACACAATGCACTCGAAGGACATTCGCAAGTGTGGCCGAAAACTATACAGTGTACACACACACACACACACACACACACACACACACACACACACACACACACACAGACACAGAGAGAGAGAGAGAGAGACGAGAGAGAGAGAGAGAGAGAGAGAGAGAGAGAGAGAGAGAGAGAGAGAGTTTGTGACATTTAAACTATACCACGTACTATACACAGAGCTTTCCGGGTCTGTCATTGCCCCAGAGTGGTACGAACGCATTGTGTCACAATACATATCAGCTACTTCATTCATCAGACGTATTTGGGCACTACCGCATGCTCTACATCTACGCTGCGAATGAGCACCCGGCGTATATCCCGTCTGAAACACTAGTGAGGTCAGAGCGGGGTTAACTTACGTATTTTCCGGCATTTCGGGCCTTGACACAATATACGAGGCTTAGGCGTACGTTGTGGAAACGTCTCGGGGACTTTTCACGTATTTTCGGAATACGTATTTTCTCGAAAACGTGACCTGTTCGTTTGAAACTGGGCTATGAATACATTTTCCACGTTTGCAAGAAAACTAATTTTATCTGCGATACCAAAGTTGCTCTTAATGCTCAACAGTTATATTTACGTTTCACACAGGAAATCTTTTATCTTAAGATATCTTTGCATGTGAATGCGCCGGTTTTTTTTCCCCTGAGAAAACTACCCCATTATCCCTTTTCGGGAAACTCAGGCTGCTTCCAAAGGGGCAAGCGCGTCGCCACGGTGCAGCGACACCCAATACCTGTCCTATTTTTAAATTTTTGCTGGGGAGGAAAGCCGGATAACCCGGAGAGAAACCCCCGATAAGCAGCCCGATACCCAGAAAAACCGGTATCACATAATAATAATAATAATTGTAGTAGTAGTTGTAGTAGTAGTAGTAGTTGTAGTTGTAGTAGTAGTAGTAGTAGTAGTAGTAGTAGTAGTAGTAGTAGCAGTAGCAACAGCAACCACAAATAAATAAATCAAATAAACAAATACATAAATAAATGAATGAATTAATTACGAGCGAGTACAGCCTGTAATTCAGCCCGAAAAATCAGTGCTCTCTGTTGCCAAGCAACGAAAAGGAACATCACGCAGCCCACCTCAAGTTTGAGGTAGATGTTTCGGGCTGAACCGTAGACTGGAGTGGTTGCTGCAGGGTGTGATGTTTAACACAACACGCGTCACGCATGAATGATGCCCAGCGTGACCAGCCGGGTTACCAGTTCACACACACTTCGTCTTTGAGGTGGGGCTAGAAGCTGCAGGCAACAACGAGGCAACTCCGCAGCAGCCAAGAGTCGCCAGAGTATACAGACGATAGCCTGGTTAGTATCCAGGTGACGTACTTGTTCATGCGGCGAGGGGTGAATACTCTTTCAGTTCAATTCAATTCGATTCGATTCAGTTCAGTTCAATTTAAAACACTTCATTCACCAGTGGGACAGTTCTCTTACGGATGTATGGCCTCTCTGCTTGCTTTTCCATATAAAAAGAGTGAGATAGGACACACAGACACGCACAGAGACACACACAGACACAATTACTCTACATTCTGATGTAAAAAAAAACCTAACAAGATTGTTGCTCCCAAGACACTTAAATAAAAAAAAAAAAAAAAATGTTGTCGGCAGCTTAAAGCAAGGAAATTAATTACTGCAACCCACTGCACACTGTGACATTATGTGCATTGGAGTGGTGTGTGTGTGTGTGTGGGGGGGGGGGGGTACAATTAGGAAGCGACGGGGGTTGACGTAAGGTTGTGGAGGCTGCAGCCGAGTCTCTCCCGGAAGGACTCAAGATAATATAAGGAGCCGAGGTGGTACTTGCTGGTAGTCCATTCCAGGTCCACTCAGTGTTCGTGGGAAGGAGTTGCACAGGACTGGATGGGTGGAGTGCTCCAGGTACAGTCTTTGGGCTCCTCGCGTGCGCTGGTCAGCTTGGTGGTAGAAGTGGGAGGTGTCGATGTCTACAAGGCTGTTGTTGATCTTGCAGAGTGTCACCAGTCTGATGTTGGATCTGCGTTGTTCAAGGCTCTCCCAGCTCAGCCGCTGCACCGACTGATGTTACAATGCCCGGGGTTCTGTCGGTGTAATTTTTTGTGTGGCATACCTTGCGCTCTATTTTGAGCTGTACAGTTTGAGCACCGAGGTAACTCTGCAGACACTATCCTTCATTGTTCTCCAGCGCCGTGTCACAGTTCTGTTCTCTTACATCGTGTCCCTGAGACTGGGTGTGTCACGCTTACGATACTCAGCGGGTTGTGACGATTTTGTTTCACAGGTGAGGAAAGGGCGAGGGGATCTGTATGGGAGGGTTGGGGGGTGGGGTGGGGGTGAGGGTTGGGGGGTGGGCGTCAGAGGTCACTGTGTACATCATTTCTCATACCTTGCTCTGTGTCTCACCTGCCCACGCAACACTAGAAACAGAGAGAGCCGGCATTGTTTCAGGGGATTGTGTTAGAAATTGAAACCTGGTGCAGGCAAGCGGCACAGGATTAAAAGAAAAAGATGTGGGGTTATATTTGCTTGGCTACAATGTCAGCTGCTATTAAAAACAGCTTTTGCGTGCATGACGTAGATTTTCAAGAGCACACTTTAAGACAACGCGCAGACATTCACTCAATGACGCAGTTTAACCAAAATATAAAGCTTTAAAAATCGTGAGCGAAATTAAAAGTAGTTTTAAGATGCAGAAGGGAACAATAGACAGGATGACAAAAAACCCAAACATTTGTTGTACGAATTACGTTAAAAAAAATCGTTAAATAGGAAATGCTGTCAGGAAGCCTAAATTTTTACAACAGCACGAAAAGCTTAGATGCGCCTGGCACTGAATCTACCTTGTTTATTCAAATTGTGCCTTAACTTATTCCAAAACATCTACATCATTTTACTGCGTCAGTTACATCCTCAAAAGTCTTGCATACTAAACGTAAAAAAAATGAAGCGATGCAAAATTTTGACACTTTGACAGTCATAGTGATTGATAAACTATGCGAAAAGGGATGATCTTTAAATTGCAAATTAATCTCCTGAGATGTAGAAGGTGAAAAAAATTCATGTATTGGTTGTAAGCCCGGACGTTTTCTTTTTCGCGGACAGAACAGGTCTCCAGTGTTCTGAAGATGAAACACCGGTGTGTTCATATCATTATAAGAGGCTGTTGTATTCTATTTGCATTTTTAGGTGCGGTCATTGTTCGTCTGCCCACATGGTTCAGTGCCATTTATGATGTAAAATTGAAAAATGTTCAGGACATTCTATATAACAACAGTAAAAGCAACATAACCATATAACTTCCTCTTCTCCCCCCCCCCCCTCCTTCCCGCCGACCCATTTAAACAAACAAAGAAACAAAATCAGGAAAAAACAAAACACAACAACAGCAACAGTTACGGCAACAACAACAATGACGACGACAACAACACCTGTAACAGTAACAGCAACTACAACAGCATCAGCAACAGCAACAGCAAAAACAGCAACAACAACAGCAACAGTAACAGCATCGGTAACAGCATCAACGGTGACAGCAACAGAAATAAAGCAACAGCAGCAACAAAAGCGGCAGCAGCAAGAACACCAACAACACCAACACCCCCCACCCCACCACCACCAACAACAGTAACAGCAACAGAAACAGCAACAGAAACAGTAACAGCAACAGAAACAGTAACAGAAACAGTAACAGCAACAGTAACAGTAAGAGCAGCAATAACAGTAACAGTAATAACTGTAACAGCGATAACAGTAACAGTAACAGTAACAACAGCAACAGTTACAGTAACATAAACAACAGTAAAATACACAACAACAACAACAACGGCAACAGTAACAGCAAACAGCCAACGAACCAAGCAGCGAAGCAACCACGGGCACAAACTCTAGGCATTGAAGGTAAAATTCCAGACGTACACATTTTATCCGTGTGGCACCATGAAAATGTCTAGGACTTAAACTTAAGACCTCGTGCCTTAAGGGCGAACGTAATAAATTTGATTCTTGTAAAAAGGCCGTCAGGAACAGCCATCTGTTATTGCTGCCACTAAGTCTTACACCACGTATTTCCTCGTTCAGAAAGTCACGTTAAAGAAAGATGGGGTGGGATGGTATAAAGCTCAGGGGGGATTTGGTGCGTTGTAATTTTACATTGTAAAGTAACATCAGTTATATTTATCATAGAAATCCCCCCTCCCCCCTCAATACACACACAGACACACACAGACACAGACACACACACACACAGACACAGACACACAGACACACACACACAGACACACACACACACACACACACACACAGACACACACACACACACACACACAGACACAGACACACACACACACACAGACACAGACACAGACACACACACACACACACACACACACACAGACACAGACACACACACACACACAGACACAGACACACACACACACACACACACACACACACACACACACACACACACACACACACACACAGAGACACACACACACACAGACACAGACACACACACACACACACACAGACACAGACACAGACACACACAGACACAGACACAGACACACACACACACACACACACACACACACACACACACACACACACACACACACACACACACACACACACACACACACATGCGAACGGTAAAAACTGCGGCCTACTGTGATTTTAAGACCTGTTCTGTCTCCTCTACAGGCCAGTACCTTCTCAACAGATCTGGACCTCACACAAATCGTATCCAAGTATAATTTATACCACACTACCACTATCACAGCTCAAGTTTAAAAATCCCTAATCCACCACGCGTGGTATAACATTTGTGCTCATAAAAATCACACGTGAATTATCTATGTACCTATACTGAGTGCAAATGCATTAACTACTAGTATGAATACTGACACGATTTTTAGCTGTCGTTTGCACACACTGACACAGAGGCAGATTCCATCTTTGATTTGGGCTTCGATTTGGAAGTGCCCTTATCGGCTTATATATATTATGTGTGTTATTTTTGTTAATGAGTGGTCGTCGTCCGAGAGGCTTCTCAAAATTCCCAAGCGCAACCTGAAATCCTTTGGCGAGCGCTGTTTCAGTTTTGTTGCACCAACCTTTTGAAATTCCCTGCCAGCACATCTGAGAAACGCGCCCACACTGTCTGTTTTTTAGAGCAATCTTATAACGTTCCTCTTTTGTAAAGCTTTTCAGTAATTTCCCGTGTCAGCAACTAGTCAGATTCACCAGTGTATGTCTGTCCACTGTTTGTAAAATGTGCGTGAGTGTCGGTGAGTGATTGGCGCATTGAGTTTATGCCAAAGAAATGCGCCCTACAAATGCCATTCATTATTATTATTATTATTATGAGTGCTGTGTGAGAAACAATGAAAATAAATCCACGCTAATGTCCTGCGCGTGCTCAAAGTAAAAAAAAGACAGGCTACCCTAAGCATACGTTAGGATATTAAAGAAAATTTCCACTCTCAAGAGTTTAGTAGCAATGTTCACATATTATCTTCAACCACAACACAAATTGGCTTTGTGGTCCAGAGCAAAATTTGGACACACATGTTTGACGAGCAGACTCCATGCTTAATCTCTGCTGTCACTAGCAAGGGTGGGGTGGGTGTTTGGGGGTTTAACGTCCTTTTCCACCACATACGGGTGATATCAAAGACGGGGCAACGATGAAAAGGCCAGCACAAATATTTGGCCCCAGCCGGGATACGAACTCAAGACCCGAGCATTAGAAGTCCAACGCTCTACCATTCGGCCACCCTGGCTCCCCACTGTCACTAGCAAATGTGCCGTGCAGTCTAAATAAGCGAAAAAAAAAATAATAAGGTAGTTTAAAACAAACTATTCAATTGTAAGTGATCGGCCCTTCAAGGATTCAATGCACTAGTTTTGTTGCAGTCTCAAACGTTACGGGGTGCCGGGATGGCCGAATGGTAGAGCGTTGGACTTTCAATGCTCGGGTCGTGAGTTCGAATCCCGGCTAAGGCCCAATATTTGTGCTGGCCTTTTCTCGTTGCCCCCGTCTTTGATATCACCCGTATGTGGTGGAAAAGGACGTTAAACTCCTAAACACCCACCCACCCTACCCTGATACGTTACATAACTCTTAGGATCCCAAGCCGGACCATGGTATGGTATGGTATGGTATGGTATGGTATGGTATGGTAGACTTCTCCTCGGTGCACGAATCCATCCCTACCGAGATGCTCATGGCGCCACGACCACCCCCTGCCCGCTGTATGATGACTAGTTAAAAAGAACAAGCCACTGCACACCAGTAGGAGCCACTTCAAGCCACTGTTACGCAAGGCGTGGGCCTTGTCGCTAGGCGCGAGACAGCTGCGGATTTCATAATAGTGGCTTCTAGTGATCTGAAGATTTCAAGTAAAAATGCGATTTTTGCATGGGCTGTCAAGAGTTATACCCTTTTTTTTATACTACTTTATTGTCCCTTTCGGGAAATTCAGGCTGCTTCCCCGAGGGAAGCGCGTCGCCGCGGTGCAGCGCCACCCAATACCTATCCTTCCTTTAAAAAAAACCCCAAAAAAACAACAATTTTGCTGTGGGAGGAAAGCCGGATAACCCGTAGAGAAACCCCCGATGAGCAGCCCGGCAGCCAGGAAAAACCGCTATCACATATCACAAGCTCGACCTGGGCTCGAACCCACGCTTCATCGCCGTGACATTGGTGACGGCCGTTCAGTAGCGCAGCGGCTAAATCCGACGCGCTACCTATTAGACCACCGCTCGCCCCTTGCATAACTCTCGTGTTTATGGAGTAATAATTATATGGTCTTGCAAACAACGGGGACTCAGTGCGTATAGACTTACTCATTGCAGAATCGGATGACACAAAGGAACGGCTCACTCCACGACCTTTCCACTAACAAAGAATTCCCGCAAATCTTTTTTAAAACAATACAAGAATGTTGAATGCCTGAAATGTCTACCCTGACATTTTTTATACACCTTGTCTTGTTCTTGTTCTTTTATGCCGTACTGTTTAGTCAGACTTGTCCAATCTCACACAAAATATGAGGACTTTTGGTGCCAGCTCAGCTCTGACCAGCATACGGCAAGGAAGATTGATTTATAGCGGAAGGAGAGAGAGAGAGAGAAAAACAAAGAAAGACCACACGCCTTGAGGAACTGGTCTTCACGCCAAGGAAGACTTTGTCTACGGGGAGCTGAGGTGGCCGAATTGTGGTAGAACGTTGGACTTCTAATGCTCGGGTCGTGAGTTCGTATCCCGGCTGGGGCCAAATATCTGTGCTGTTTTTTTTTTTTGGTTTTTTTTTTTTTCGTTGCCCCGTCTTTGTTATCACCCGTATGTTGTGGAAAAGGACGTTAAATTCCCAAACACACAACACCCACGCGACTTTGTCCACATGGACGAAGATCCTTTCTATTGGAGCCACCACTTCAAAGCAGCTGAATCCATCGTGACTTTGTTTGGACTGTGACTGTCACAGGAATGAATCCGACTTTTACATGTAGCGTATCTGTTTAAAGAGGCGATCTTCGTGGATTATATGCTCGCAGATCGTTTAGTTTTCGGGGTGTCTGGCATATCTCACCACTCAGACACCTGCACAGTGACAGCAGTGTGTGTGTGTGTGTGTGTGTGTGTGTGTGTGTGTGCGTGTGTGCGTGTACGTGTGTGTGTGTGTGTGTGTGTGTGTGTGTGTGTGTGTGTGTGTGTGTGTGTGTGTGTGTGTGTGCGTGTACGTGTGTGTGTGTGTGTGTGTGTGTGTGTGTGTGTGTGTGTGTGCGTGTACGTGTGTGTGTGTGTGTGTGTGTGTGTGTGTGTGTGTGTGTGTGTGTGTGTGTGTGCGTGTACGTGTGTGTGTGTGTGTGTGTGTGTGTGTGTGTGTGTGTGTGTGTGTGTGTGTGTGTGTGTGTGTGTGTGTGTGTGTTGTGTAGAGAGGCCTGAGGGACAACTATAACAATTAAGTTTTCCTTTCGCCCCAAGACTGAGTAGTGAATGAGGTTTTTTTTAGTTTTTATTTTTTTTAGTCTTAACGCCACGCAAGCCACAAAGACTATTGCGCGGCTAGGCCCAAAATCTGAAAAGAGGGGGTGGGGGTGGGGGTGGGGGGGGGGGAGACGGATTTGTTTTGCATTGTGTTCACAGCGAAATGTGCGCTAGTTGATACACAGATCAATCAATATAAAAACAAAATTTATGTACGAATTTGTAACTTTGACATACACAACACGTGCACGCCACGACCATGAAAAAAATCCCAGGGCAAAACTACTGGGATCGGGATTGTAACATCGATGCAGACTAGGGTCACTACTAGAGTCTCAGTAGGTGACTAGGACCTGTATCTGTTAATGATTAACATGCAGGGTTTTTTTTTCCCTCCAGAACCAGCCATTTCTGTTTCGAGCAGTTCCAACGTGACTGAAAGGCCATTGGGAGGAAAATGAATGAAAATAAATCACACTTAGACTGATTGTATTGATATCAAACCTGTGTGAGACAATGCAGAGCGGTCCATACTGTCCGCCCAAAGTGTAAAAACCGCCAGTTTTAAGCTACGCAGATCGAAATTTGAATAATGAAGACCATTACTGACTGATCCGGAATGTTACTTTCCTAATTATAATGGGTTTCTCATTATGCGATCTTCAAAATGATAGGAGAGAAAAATTATATAATGACGATGATACCATTGCTAGTAAAATTCCCAGGGTAAATCTACTGGGCTAGAGATTGTAACATCAATGTAGACTAGGGTCACTACTAGAGCTTGACTAGGTGACTAGGATCTGTTTAGATTAATGATTAACAGGCAATTTTCTTTCTTCATTAAGAACCGTTAACGATTATTGGAGATGGACCTTTCTCCGATGATGTGTTTGAGAATGAAAGCTTGTTTCAGAAATAATCTCTTGTCTGTGATTATTTTTTTCTCGCAATGACTCGTTATTTTTTGTCCTATACTTAACACAAGCAGGATACATTTGTGAATTAGTAAGGAAGTACAAGTGACCCTAAACCACACATAGTGATAATAATGATAACAACAACAACAACAACAACAACAACAACAACTACTACTACTACTACTACTACTACTACTGCAACAACTACTACTACTAGGCCTACCACTACTACTACTAGTACTAGTACTCGAAGTCGAAGAACTGTAATAGAAATGACATCATAAAATGCCATGAAAATTTGCAGTAAAATGAAATTTCTTAATGTCACTGTGCATGTATTTCCCTTTGCGGCGACCGCTGCTGTCTGATGTCATCCGGAGAAAGGACATAAGCACCATAGTTTTGACAACAGCATACGGCCTTCTCTCAAAGGACAGGAGAATTATCTGTGTGACAATGTCCCACATTGAGAAAATGAAGAATATATAAAACGGAACGCAACGCACATCCTTTCTGTTGTCACACTACGTTACCCGAGCCCTCCGTCAGTTTCACATGTCCTTCACACCTGACATACCACATTAACGAAACTATTACTGGCGAGAAGAAAAAAAAAAAAAAAAAAAAAGAGAGAGAGAAAGAAATTGTCACTTACTCAACTTTGAGTGGATTGACTCCGTCCGGGATCTTCATGTTCTGAAGGAGATTCGCTAACCCTACGAGTTGCTGCGCCATCTTGGAGAAAGTTTGAGTTGCACCTCACTCGCAGCCGATTTCCAAGTTTCCCCTGCCCCCGAGATAAGACCCTCGAGCGAGTGACCAGTTTTCCCAGAAGGCAGTTGTGCCACCGCGGTTACACGCGAACCCTACCTCAGGCGGAGTGCGCTAACTTTCTTTATACTTCCACCCAAAGCGAGGCTTGGCGAGGTAGAAACGAGGCTCTTCTTTTACCGGGGCACTGTCGCAGTCTGATTTATCCCGGCCAGCGGACATCTCCGTAAGATAAATTAGTTGTTGCCACGGTAACGGGGAGACGCATTAGGCAAAGCTAAGGGAACAGCCTCAAACCACCGCCAAAACATACCTGTTCCGTCAGGCCAGCAGCGGTCATGGGTCAGTGAATGACAGATCTGTGTGTGTGTGTGTGTGTGTGTGTGTGTGTGTGTGTGTAAGCGTGTGATTTCCTGGACTTTTTTTTAAAAAGTAATTTTTGCTCTTTTAGTTCTTTTGTGTCTTTTAGGTTTTTTAAAAAGCTCTTTTAGTTCTTTTAGCTCCATTATTTCTTTTAGCTCTTTTGGTGCTTTAGTTCTTTTAGTTTATTACAGCTCTTTTAGTTCTTTTGAGCTCTTTTGGCTGTTTTAGCCGGATTAGTTCTCTTAGCTCTTTTGGCGCATTTAGTTCTTTTAGTTTATTACAGCTCTTTTAGTTCTTTTGAGCTCTTTTGGCTGTTTTAGCCGGATTAGTTCTCTTAGCTCTTTTGGCGCATTTAGTTCTTTTAGTTCTTACAGCTCTTTTGGTTCTTTGGAGCTCTTTTGGTTCTTTTAGTTATTTTAGCCCGAATAGTTCTTTTAGCCCTTTTGAGCTCTTTTGGCTCTTTTAGTTCTTTTAGCCCTTTTGGCTTTTTTTAGTTCTTTTAGCTCTTTTGGCTCTTTTAGTTCTTTTAGCTGTTTTAGTTCTTTTAGCTCTTTTAGTTCTTTTGGCTCTTTCAGCTTTTTTAGTTCTTACAGCTCTTTTACAGGTCTTTTGGCTCTTGTAGTTCTTTTAGCTGTTTTAGCTCTTTTAGTTCTTGTAGTTCTTTTGGCTCTTTTAGCTCTTTTAGTTAATTAAGCTATTTTAATGCTTAAGTATTTGGCGTGTACAGGCGCACTCACGAAACTGTTCCAAAACATAAGTTGACTCAGTAACAATGGAATTAGCCCGTTTAAAGTTTCAGAATTTAGACTTGCATTTATTTTCCAGTTTTGTGGGGCTGAACATTTCCAAAGGAACTTCTTACGTGAATATTCGTTTAGCGACCAGGGCCCGTATGTAAAAGTCGAGGTTAATTTAACCCACGGCTACGAGCCTAACCCAGACTAGGACAAAAGAAACCAAAAAAACAAAATTATATTTAAAAAAGGAGGCGAAGAAAGGAAGAAATAAATCCTTCTGTAACGGCTTAGGCATCTTGCTGGAATGGACCCGCTTCCTGATTTAAAACAAAAAAACAACAGAAAACTTTAACCCTAGAGCTAGTTTAGTTCGAGGTTAGACTCTAACCCGGGGCTAAACTCCCTAACCTCGACTTCTACATGCGGAACCTGACAGATTGGCAGGAGTGAACCCTGACCCTGAAGAAAAAACAAAACAAACAATTTAAAAGAAAAGAAGCGAAAGTTTCCCCAGGCCTAAAAACATGGCAGACAGCGAGGGAACACAGCAGAACAGGAAGGAGCGGTGGTGAAGATTAAAGGACGTGCCTTGCAGACAGGACACTGGGTGGGACAGTAACAGGCGAGTTCCCTGTGACAGAGCTGACTTGGGGTTACCAGGTCTACGATGTATTAGGCCGAGTAAGGTTGTATTGCGTTGACAGTATAGTCTGGTAACATGTTGTTAAGGGATTTCAATGCCTCGAAACACGACAGCACGAGACTTTGTGCGAGAACGTATTCTGTCAGTTGAGAAGAACAAAAAAAAAAAAAAACAACAACAAAAAAAACTCACAAAATACATGTAATACCAACGTCACTCATTTTTCTCTTTTGCCTGCATGCTGGATGTGTGCCTGCTTTCCACTGGGAGCATGTCTATGTTCGCTAAGGCCAACATTCCCCACACAGGAGGGAGCCGGGGTGGTCGAATGGTAGAGCGTTGGACTTCTAATGCTCGGGTCGTGAGTTCGATCCCATCTGGGGCCAATGTTTGTGCTGGCTTTTTCATCGTTGCCCCGTCTTTGATATCACCCTATGTGGTGGAAAAGGACGTTAAACCCCCAAACACCCACCTACCCTCCCCACACAGGACTATGTCCTCTTCAGCATCCTAACCCTAACCCTACCCTAACCCTAACCCTATCTCTAAACCCTAACCCTAACCCCTAACCCTACCCTAACCCTAAACCCTAAGCCTAACTCTAAACCCTAACCCTAACCCTAAACCTAAACCCTAACCCTAACCCTAAGCATGTACTGACATATGCAGAAGGAACATGGTCTAGCGAAACATAGGGCTGACCCCTGTTCATTCTGTGGCTCCTCGTTGATGGGTCTTTGACGTATATTGTAGGCTCTTTCAGTTTCCAACGGATTGGATTGTGCTCTAAGTCTGTACTCCGGGCATGATGTCGGTACGGCGTCAGGTGTGACTGTAGAGGTCCACACGAGAGTGACACACTCTGCTGGCGTCACGACACAAACTGACCGTGGGGTCATGTTCGGTGTTTGTTTGAGATACCCTGTTGTTTGTTGTTTGTTTGAGATACCCTGTTTGAGATACCCTGTTTGAGATACCCTGTTTGAGATACCCTGTTTGGCAAGTGTGTTAGTCTGCAGTGATTTTTGTTGTCATGAAAAAGCGTGATTTTCGTGATTTGTGTGTTATGTAGGTCAAGGTGCATGGCAGGCGGTCACAAAAAGAGGCAAGCTGCCAGTGAAGCTGGGACATTTTGCACAGAGGTGGGACGCAAGTGAGGCAAGCGGATTTGTATGAACTGCCTCTCTGGTCTAAAGGGAAAGTAGACGTGCATTACTCCAGGGAGGCCTGAGCGGAAAGGAGACATTCAATTTTTTAAAACCCCTGTCCGATGCGTGCGTTGGAATGGTCTGTTCATGGTAGTAGTTGTTTCTAGATATGGCGTGGACTGATGTGAATAATCTTACCCAACTTTATATTATTACAGTCAGTCAAAATATGATTTATTTTGGATTGGATTGAATTGGAATTCTTCTTCGTCCCACTACCGTAGTAGTAGGGAAATGCGGGCTGCTTCCCCCGGGGGAAGCGCGTCGCCATAAACCGGCGCCACCCATTTTTTTTTTCCTGCATGCGTGTGTTCGTGTTTCCAACCTACCGGCAATTTTCACTCGTTTTCCCCCGAATGGCCTGTCAGTTACGTTGGAACTGCCCGAAACAGAACTGGCTGGGTCATTCAGCTAGAACTTGCATACCCCACTATATCGGACAGCACAATGGTGTTGTCGTCACTGGCTCATGGTCACCATGATACGGTGACCATGACAATGAATGACGTGAGAGTGTGCGAGAGAATGGCGAACGGATGAGCGAGAGCATGTGTGTGTGTGTGTGCTTGTGTGTGTGTGTGTGTGTGTGTGTGTGTGTGTCAAAGGAGTAAACTTCGAGCATCCCGGAATTCATCTTCAGTCTGGTATTTGCACGTCATCGTTCGTGTTCGTTTCCTGCATGGTGTGAGTGCGTGAGTATGCGGTGATGGTTGATTGATTGCGTGGGTTGCTTTGCACCGCCCCAACGGCCATACACTACATCCTGACAATAGCAATACACAATAACCTTGTTGTAGTCAGTCGGGTGAAACGACTACAATAGACAGACATAAACTAGGTCCCTGACAAGTTCTACTTGAGTTAACGTGAACATACAGGAGAGAAAGGAAAAGCAAGTCATTGCCAGCATGACTTCCGTTTTATTATCGAATGGTGTGATTTGACTCAGGACACTCTACCCAAATTCAATTCAAAATACTTTACTGTCTAAGAAGGGGAGCCGGGGTGGTCGAATGGTAGAGCGCTGGACTTCTAATGCTCGGGTTGTGAGTTCGATCCCGGCTGGGGCCAAATATTTGTGCTGGCTTTTTCATCGTTGCCCCGTCTTTGATATCACCCTATGTTGGTGGACGTTAAAGGACGTTAAACCCCCAAACACCCACCCACCCACTCTGTTTAAGAAATAAAATCTAAAACAGAAAATTGTGTTGGGGTTCACATAATGCTCTGTCACAAACAAAAGAAAGCAGAAAGTGAGTCCAGGGTCTGCAATAGAGTAGCGCCCCCTCGAAAGAAAAGTCGTATAAATAAATGGTCAAACCAGCATCGTGTCTGTTGTGTATGTAATATAATGTAATATATCTAATGTAACATAATGTATGTTAATGCTGCCAGTTTCATCCATATTCCCGACCACAGGATGATAGATCAGTCATTTCTTCCGATCTCTAGTCGACCAGATGGCGCGGCAGGGCGACGGTAGCTTACGAACACTGGGCGTGGATGTAAGAGAGAGTCGTGCATGGTATACATGTCGCCATATTTCATAGCAGTCTCGTCAGGAACCTAATTTATGTGTGTCCATTGTGCTGTCCGACACAGTGGGTTATGCAAGTTCTGCGCTTAATGACCCAGCCAGTTCTGTTTCGGGCAGTTCCAACGTAACTGACAGGCCATTGGGGGGGGGGGGGGGGGGGAAACGAGTGAAAATAAATAATACTTTGAGTGACTGTAATGATATCAAACTTGGGTAAGATTATACAGATCAGTCCACGCTGTCCGTCCAATGTTTGAAAACTGTAACTTTTCATCTACTCGGATTTGTAATTTGAATAATAAAGAGCGTAACTGACTGACCCGAAATGTTACCTTCCTAATCATCATGACACCTGTTCAACATTTTTTTTTTTACTACTGAGTTTCTCATCTTGCAATTTTCACACTGAAAGTTAAAAAAAAGAAGAAAGATTATAATGATAATAATTATGATGGTGCCATTGCTAGTTTCATGTAAGTAAAATTTTCGTTTATTTCAAAAAAGGACCCCATCACCACACACACACACACGCACACACACACACACACACACACACACACACACACACACACACACACACACACACACACACACACACACACACGCACACACATATTATTATTATTATTGTTATTATTATTATATGAAAACGCTATTTGAGACTGCAAGCAAACTCCAAACAAGAATTTTCCTTGCTCAACCGTCATGTCTTGCTCAAGATTTGGAGGTTGTTCTACACTTTACGGAATTTTAGGCTTTTGGGCCTTTGGTCAGTCGTGTGTGTCTATCTTTAGAACGTAGGACGTAGGGTTGACAGAAATATGAACACCATACTGGCCTCAGCCTTGAAAGTGGCAGAATTATTGTTACAGTTTCCTTTTACGGAAATTGTCTTGTTAGGAAAAGATGACTTCCTGTGTTTGGACTGGCCCGTTGCCAGTACACAAATGTGTGTCCGAGAGATCGAGATAGAGAGAGAGAGAGAGAGAGAGAGAGGGGGGACCCCCCCCCCCACACGCACAACAAGCAACACAGCTAGTCCGGGTAACCCATGAGTGATCGGGGAAGTCACATCCTGGGTCAGGGATCCAAGCGAAGAAACTTTTTGGTGGCTACATTTTTTTCGTGGTGGCTATGGCACAGGAAAACGTCAGGCTAATATAAGAAAACTGACAGCGTACCTAAGCTGTACGATGATTTTTATAGCTGAACTTGATTGAAATGTTCACGGCTTCAACCGGCCGTCTGCGGAAGTTAGAATGGGATCCCTTATGGCGCACAGCGAAAACTGAAGGGAATGAACTCATTGTTATTTCAGAGTTATCTTCCATGTTTTAATTATCTCCCAATTGACCTCACACCAACCCGCGCGCACTTTCCTGCGACATTTTTCACGAAAGGATACTAACACGGATACTTCCTCAATCAGTCTCAATCCGCGTTGTGATTTCTTCGTCGTGGTTGAAGGTAAGCAGTGTGTTTGAGTGTACTGTATTTGTACGTCCATTTTCCCCCTTTATTTCAAAACAACATGATCTCTGTCAGTTTAGACAGATTGTCGTCTGAGTCCGACAAGGAAGCGTGTGAGCCGACAAGCAAAGTAACGTCGCGTCACTGATACCTTTGTCTTAGCAGCCGACTATTTTAGGACACTGACTAGAGTGGTTTTAGACCTTTAAATGCTAGAACTGAAAAGCCTGCTTCAAGTTTCAAAGAAAGCCTTTACGGATACATGTCTGCAGTTACTAAATTGTACAGACTAGGCAGGAACCAGATCTATCTATTATCTTGAAATGTTCGCACTGGATCACTCATACCAGTAACATACTGCTATCGGATTGTACTTCAAAATGTCGCTGGTGGCGTTTGTATAACTCAGAATTACTGCATTTCTTGTCTACTGCTTCCTCAGCTACCGTGTAGAACACGTCAGCGACTTTGGCAGGCGAGAATCAATTTTCTCAAAATATGACGTTAGCGAAATATTCAGTGGTTTACCTGGGATATTCTGAATAGTTTCGCAAAGTCGAAGGACGCGGTCTCGCTCCTCACATCAAGCAGCAATATTTATCTACGAGTGGTTTTACGTTTCTATAAATGTTCGTGTGAAAATCTACTTTAGATTTTCGTATCAACAAGATGGCCGCGCGACCATTACGTAATGGGGATAATCGTGGAATTTTGTTCAATATTCCGGGGAATGGTGCAGAAAGTGAAGATTAGAGTGTGGCAAGATTCGTAGATTTGGACGGCGGTTTTCATGATTCCTTCGGGCATGTAGAAGAATTGGAGGAAAATGACTCTGATGATGGGAAGTAGGAGGTGATCAATCTACACTAATCACTAATCAGTCGAGTTCTGGTGGGTGTGGAAGATGTGTACTGTGAAGGGAGTCCAGGAAAGTTGGAGAGGGATGAGTAGAGGCAGTACTGGGAGGCAACGGAGTAAAACTGGAGGGAGTGCTGCATTAGATTCTGACTCTCACAGCAGTTTTAATAATCACATACACAGACAGTATCCATTCTACGAAGGTGAGCATGGTCCTACTGTGTTTTCCCCCTGCTGACTGTGACATGATAGACACTTGGGATATTCTTTTCCCTGGACTTTGTCATGTTATTGCAGAGCACTGATGAGATAGGTGTGCATTGGTGCAGCAGGAAGGGGGGGGGGGGGGGACTGAAAAGCAGGGCACAGTGTGCATTTTGCTGTGGCATTGGTCTGTACATAGGTATTGCAAGTATGATCTCAGGCAGTGTAGAGATAGATCTCATGTCAGACTCACCAGCAGCTATTTCAGTAAGCGTGCAGTACAAGTCAGTTGTATACCAAAGTGTTTTGTGTGTGTTTGAACAGTCTATGAAGTACATGTATCATGCAAGATCAGTACAAATGAGGACTGAAGAGAAACCATGCACACCATCACCAATTTTTTTTTTTTTTTTTTTTTTTTACAGATCTGTGGGGTAAGTGTGTGTGTGTGTGCGTGTGCGTGTGTGTGTGTGTGTGTGTGTGTGTGTGTTACAACATCACTTTGATCTGCATGTATGCATTTATTTCAGGCCCAGGTCCTGCTCAAAACAACCAGCTCCTGCAAATATGTTTACAAATGTGTCATCATCTAATATCATGTTCAACATGGCGATTATTCAAGTCAACACCAAGTGGTAAGTTTAGTTAGGTCCACTTTTGCTTTTTTTGTTTTATTGTTAAAGTTAGCAACAAGCGTACCAGACAACCTCTATTGTGTTGAATCCATGTACATGTACTACAAACTGAGAGCAAAGATTACATATTCTTAAACTGGCCTAAATCTGTGTTTAACCGATATGAAATCCCCTCAGAAAGCAATCGCCAGTGACATCCCTACCTACCATGGGATTGTTACCTGCTACATGTACCTCAGGATCAACAGACCGGGCATCTTGGACACTAAAATTCCCTCATAAAAATTATCTTTTGTTACCATAATGGTGATGTCAAAGCCGGTTGTAATAGGACAAGACCTTTTCCAGTATTGACACTAGTGAAATTCAGTCCCAAAATTCCCTCATCTAATCAGACACTTGACGCTCAATTCAAACTGCCATACCCCCACCCCCACCTTTTTGAAATACATTTAGTACTAAACTCTGTTTGAAGTGTGAATCTGACTTGGCTAGGGCTGAAGGAACAGTGAGAATCTAAAGAATATATTTCAGGTATACATTTTCTGTTATCTGTAATTTGCTAGTTGTCCAAGCACTTGTTTCACTGTTGTAACATTTGAAAGAAATGGCATTTAGTTTTGTTTTTGTTTTTATCATGACACATTACTGTATGGTCAGTCCTAAATCTGATCAGTTTCCATGTGCTGCCATGTTTCCAACCTGAATGGTAAACTTTGTCCCCATTGGCCAAAATGTTTGTGTTGTAACTGATCAACATGTGTCTAGAAATAAATGTACAAAAGGAAACGTTTGATAATGTGTGACCTTCCAAGTGATGTCCTAATCACAAGGCTGATAAATTTCAACATACACTACCTGAACATTACGTCTTTCGATGTTTCTCATTATAGCAGTGTGTGTGTGTGTGTGTGTGTGTGTGTGTGTGTGTGTGTGTGTGTGTGTGTGTGTGTGTGTGTGAAAATTAAACAGTACAAATAATACTAAAATATAAATAGATACGGTTAGTGTGCCCATTTATGCGTTTTTGTTTGCAGTACAACAGACCTAGTTGTATATGAATTAAAATATACAATGTGTACTATCTGCCAAACATTAAAAAAGTCTTAAATGAAATCGGACAACCTTCGCCGGTCAGGAATCTGATGTCTGACCATTCGCTGTGTCTGGTCTGACCAACTCAAAGGACAACCAAAAGCCTAATTTACAAAGATCCTCATCCACTCACCAAACATGTTTTGACTGTCTTATCAGCAGTCCCAAGCACAGACATGGATGCTTTTTAGAAATATACAACAACAGAGGGAAAACCAAAGATCATCAATACAATTTTATTGATCAACTTCAGCAAACTGGATCATTTCGCTCCAAAGGAAAAAACATTTGAAAACAAGTGCCCACATACAAACGTGATGCGCGTGGTGCCATTGACGTCAAGAGTCTGACAATGCGAAGTGGCAACATTTTCAGTTTGAACCATGTTGCTGTTTTCCCCGCTCACGCTGCCAAACATGTAATGCTCTTGACAGCCAATGTTGGTACAGTACCATCGACGTATAGATCTATACGTCTGTTTACAGTACAGGGACAAAAAAAGATGAGAGTCTTGATTTGTATGGGATGGACTTAAATCATCTCAGTGTTTAGATTCAACGTTTTCCATTACTGTTTTGCGTTTGATTATGCATGCTAGTTTACACCGACCTTGTCCCTGGAAAGCAAAACTGCACGTACAATTTAACACACTGGATTATGTGACAGTGATTTTGTAAAGTTTAAAAAGTACAGCAGCTGTGTAATAGTGCTTGCCGTATTTTACGCCCCGCCCCCTTTTTTCCTTTTATTCTTTCTCCTCACTACCATCCTTCCACGTGAATTTGCTTGTCGGCTCACAATCTAGATCTAGAGAGACATAACATAAACACTCACACCATGATGATCAGTGATCACATCAAATCAGTGGTAATCAGAAATTTCGTTCAGTCATCAAAGAAAAATCTCGTGTGTTTGTGTAGATCTTTCTGCTATGCGGTTGGGAGGGATCAGCATGCCGGCCTGTCAGATTCGAGGGATCTTGAACTGACTTACGTTTTAGTTGAAAAATCTTTTCGCTGAGTGAGTTTTCTGATTAAGAAAAGCTTGTAGAAAGCAGTACAGGACCTGTGAGATTTTTCAGCCAACTGTTTTTGAGACTGACAAAGAGATATTACATCAATTCCTGTTATTCTGTCAGCTTTTGTCTGATCTGCCCACCTTTAGAAATCTCCGACTTTTCCCGCGGTTTTCTATTCAGGCACGCATGCGCCGACACCATGCAAATGGCTGCCAAGCAGACGAACCTCAGCTCGCAGTGTTAGAGTTGGGCATTTTCCACTCAGACAATCATGCACGGTAGCTTGTAAGGCCAAAGTGTATATTTTCATGGAGCGTTATTCAGCGTCACTTGTATCCTATCAGTATTTAAATATTGGTCCAGCCACCACAGAGATATTAATGTGTTAATTTTTTTTCTACGCTAGGATCCATGACTCTCGATTTCAGGAGAGAGGAGACCATGACTACAACACAGCGAGCAACAATTCGTGAACTCCATGCCATTGGATATACACGTGGATGACGGTGGTGTGAAGTCCATTGACGGAGGAGTCTTTTCTTCACTGACGTCATTTTGCCAAAATAGGTACTTCTTATCACAGACCTAAAAAAAAGATAGACCCACCGCCGCACGCTGCCACCGCTGCTTGCGAGTGTCGCTATCGCGGCCATCTTGTGAATACCAGAACTCAGATGCTCTGTGTACAGGACGCCTTGTTCGAAATACAAAGTTCTTTAGAAAGACGTCATCAGAAATGTGACGTAAGATAAAGCGGACCAATGCTATGCGCGCTATGTAAACAGCTGATGGCGTCTGGCCAATGCTATGCGCGCTATGTAAACAGCTGATAGCGTCTGGCACTTCCAGGTACTCGCAACATGGCGCGCGGCGGCGTCACACTTCCAGCACCGCAGGGGGTCTATCTTTTTTAGGTCTGTGCTTCTTATCACCGTCGTCATTGTGTCATGGGCAGAGTCAGCAAAAAGATGTAGCACAATGATTCATGTGTTAAAACAACGCAAAGCCTTCATAATTACTCTTTCCCTACCTGCGCGCCGACATGCAATATTTTTCGTCCACCCCATTATCATTTATCATTTCAAAACTATCAGCACCAAGACAAAAATGCTTGGAAGTGGCCGGACACTACAGTTTGTCTCGCTAACAAGCGCAGAATACAGAATACAGAATACAGGGGTGAGTGAGTGTTTGAGGCGTAAACGCCGCGCAAGCCACAAAGACTAATTCGCGGCTAAGTGTGTCTGCACTACGCGAAAAAAATAAAAACAAAAATGTAACGTTGGGCAACTGATGCAAACTGATCTGCGGAGCAGTATAAACCTAGGACATGCAGGAGACGCTGCGACTTTATGCTAATTTATCGAACTCCCGGTTACAAAAAAGCGTAGGAAACAAATACATTGTAACAATTACAACTAGGTAAAACAAAGATAAATACTAAGCGCATATACAGCAAATATTGCAACTTATCATCTCCTAGGCGCAATAAACCAGTTCGCAGCATATGCGCAACATCACTTAATTGAATTGCACTACCTTATGTACTATTTTCTATCACTCTTTTTTCTTTCTTTCTGTGCTGGGATCTGTATACTTACATGTTCACCTGCAGCACCCACATTCATTTTTACAGATTTCATAATAGACGACTCCCACTCCTGTCAATCAAAAGGTGCGAGACCCCAGAATCCAGCCAATCGCGTCCCGCACAACACATGGCATGGCCTGGCAAACATTTTGCCAGACACTACAACGAGGGAAGCACATGTAGTTTGCAGTAAATGGAAAGC
Organism: Batillaria attramentaria; assembly: GCA_018292915.2. NCBI lineage: Eukaryota > Metazoa > Mollusca > Gastropoda > Batillariidae > Batillaria > Batillaria attramentaria. The sequence goes on from JACVVK020000266.1 coordinate 686,464, forward strand.
AGTAAGTCCACTGACGTCATTTGAGGAAAAAGACCATTACGTCAGTCTCTTTCATCTTGAAGTCATCCCTTTTTTCATAAAATGACGTCAAGGACGTACTGTGTTTTACCAATACACAGCGGAGTATAGGGGCGGGGCTTTGGCTTCGGGACTTGCCGAGTGGAGTCGTCTATTAGGCCTGATTCTCTGTTCGAAAAAGAATCACGTTATTGTTCCTTTTTCTCGGAAAGCGATAAAACAGCCAGAATTGTACTCAGTAGCTAGATATCCTTTTTCAAACGTAATTCTTTTAAGTATTAGCAGATCATGCAGCAGAAGACAAATGTCGGAAACACATTTTGCTCGGTCTGGAGACAAAATTCAAAACAAGTTGCCACCCTCCCCGGAAAAAAAAGCAGAGAAAAAAAAATGATAATGAAATAAAATAAAGAAAAAAGAGTGTCCACTTCCGCCAATATGCGTCTGGCATTTTGGTTTAAAGTTTCTGAAGTCTGCACGAGAATGCAAAGCAAAACTAAGATTTAGAAATTTATATTCTTCACACCTACGAGACAAATGGGACATCTTGAGGTACAAATGGCTTCAGAATGGATTAACTTCTAAACTTAACAGCTTTCTTTCAAGGTACAAAGAAAACCGTGGTATAATTTACGAAAAAAAAAAAAAAAAAACTGCGCCGGTTGTGCTTCTTACTTAAATTATCATAATGCAATGCACATGACGAATCAAAGTTCATTTGCATATTTACGGAGAGAGGTTTTAAAAGTCGCATGAATGGTGGTGTTCATGGCAATTTAGACGTTTACAAGCTGGCCCAGAAAAAGCTTGAACTGACCAAGTCTTAAAACACAGCCGCCTTAATCCTTGTCTTGCTTAATGCGGGTTTAAATTGCCTTAACCGGCATTTTAACAGACGCTTTCATGTATTTACGTCATTGTTCCACAAGGGAGACAATGCCATTGTTTAGTTTACACGATTTAGGTCCCCTGAAGTGTGTCCGTTTGAGAGAAGTTCGGTTTCAAAGCTTATAATCCTAGCACGTTGCATTTTGAGTGAATTTCTCACTGCCCACAAACTGAAGCAGGCCGACAGCATGACACCATATTAACTCCTATAAGCCCAAACAAAAATCGCAAATTTACTTGAAATAATCATATCACCAGGAGCCACTTCAAGCCACTATTACGCAATCTACAGCGCTTTTGGGCCTAGCGGGAAGGCCCACGCCTTGCGTAATAGTGGTTTGAAGTGGTTCCTACTGGTGTGCAGTGGCTTGGTCTTTTTAACAAAGTCTAGTCGTATAGCGGGCAGGACGTGGTCGGGGTCGGGCTGTCAAGAGATACACACCACTCCAAGCAATCGCGCTGAAATGATCTCAGTCGTATAATGTTCTCGACAGGCCACCATGTTGCTGGCGACATATGGCACGCAATGTACCTTGTAGCCGACACTGGCAGGCATGTGACAAACGCAGTCGCATGAACCGAGACTGTCTAGACCCTCACAGCCTTAGGTTTCTCTTCGGCACACATACACGTCTCCTTCTGGACGCTCAAGGCGCCACAGGGCTGGAATTATGAAGGAATGTAGCCTTCTGCTGCTAAGCGTTACATAACGTGCAAACCTAACCTCCACCCGGCTGTTTATTTTAAGTGTGTGCGATATATTTCTGTTATCAGCGCCACCTGTAACACCTGTCGCGTACTTTCCGCGAAAGATGGACGCGTTTTTTTTTTGGGGGGGGAGGGGGGGGGGCTTCTTTGGTGCTCACAATTGATGTGTGTGTGTGTGTGTGTGTGTGTGACGGTGTGTGTATGACGGTGTGTGTGTGTGTGTGTGTGTGTGTGTGTGTGTGTGACGGTGTGTGTGTGTGCGTGCGTGTGTGTGTGTGTGTGTGTGACGGTGTGTGTGTGTGTGTGTGTGTGTGTGTGTGTGTGTGTGTGTGTGTGTGTGTGTGTGTGTGTGTGTTTACACGAACGTGAGGGTGAGACAGGTACCGTTAACGAGTCTGCACGTGATTTTTGACTCGATCTGGCAAAGAATAATTCCTAAGCCAAATTCCTGCCAACCAGGAAATCGAACCCCTACCTCAGGAATCAGAGCTGACGCCTTATACTACTACTACTACCACCACTACTACCACCACTACTACTACCACTACTACTACTACCACTACTACCACCACTACTACTACAACTACTACTACTACCACTACTACTACTTATTATTATTATTGTTATTATTATTATTGGCAGCAGCAATAGCATACACAGTAGTAGTGATAGTAGTAGTAGTAGCAGTAGCAGTAGTAGTATATTCCCACCACTTTTAACCTCTTAGCCACATCCCCATGTCAAACAACAGTCGCCATTTTAGCCCAAACGACGGTTTAATCTTTGCCGGAAGCCTTCCGACGAAGAGGTAAAACTGTTACATTTTCTGCGCCCTGCCACTATCGTATGCAGTCAAACGCCCGCCATATTTCTCTGGGTCACAGGTTGCACGTGTCGTGTCAAAGGTGTCACTGCCTGTCACGTGATGACACACGTCACTCTAGCCCGTCATCTGGGAGTGGCACGGACAGCCGTACGTTGCTTACAAATGTAGTTGGGCTCAAGACGAACGGTAACATGACTTTGGCGCGAGTAGAATGTGTATCAGCGACGAAGGATAGTAGCGACGGGCGAAGTGTTAAACTACTACTACTACTAATAAGCACATTAGTATAGGCGCTTTATCCCAAATATATGGCTCGAAGCACCGCGAGCTAAACCCAACACGCACGCTCACGTGCATCACGCGCATTCTTTCACACACTGGACATGAACACTTCACAATCACGTGGTGCGATGGGCCAGCTCAGCATTTTCAGTTTAAAAAAAAAGTGGGCTGAACATTTCCAAAGCAGAGAGGTGAGGAAGCCGGAGTACCCGGAGAGAACCCCCGACGGTAGGCCCGAATGAACGGTGCCACATACGAGAAAGAAATATTCTTTGCCCCGAGTGGGATTCTAACCTGACCTCTCGCATTGGTGACTCAATCTTAACCACTAGACCACCGACCGCCCCTACTACTTATGATCCCTTTCGGGAAATTCGGGCTGCTTCCCCCGGGGGAAGCGCGTCGCCGCGTTGCAGCGCCACCCAATTTTGCATGGTCAGATTTCCGGGGACGTCGGTGGTCTAGTGGTTAAGAAACCCATGCGAGAGGTCAGGTTAGAGTTCCACCCAATGTATAATGATGATGATGATGATGATGATGGAGACTTGACATAGCGCACGAGGAGGTTTTGAAAGGAAAGATAGAGGAAAAAAGAAGAAGCTGTAGATGATTACTGGCGTGAGGCACTGAAGAGATGAGTCTTCAGGCGTTTCCGGAATGCTGTAATGCTTACTGCCTCCTTCGCTGTCTTAGTAATACTGATAGAAGCACATCATTACGGATAAGTCAAATACATAATAAGGGTAGGCCATGTGTCAGTGTAGTGTATGTATTGTGTGTGCTTGTATAAAATGCCCCAAACAAGAATTAAACAACAACAACAACGGTTGAAAAAATGATAAACATAAAGACAAGACCAGGACACTGGTATCACTGTCACAGAGAGCACACACAGAGTTTTATATCGTAATCAGGATAGCCACATAACATGTCGTGAGGGCGGGTGTGTGTGGGACGGGGGAGGGGGGGGGGGAGGCCGGGGGAAGGGGGGGGGGCTGCCTGTCGTCGTTTTTTAAGTTTTCTCTACCGAGAAACAACTTTATAGGATGGGGCAGTTTTCGAGCAGCAGCAAGTTTCAGTGATAAAAACGCAAGACTGTGGCGTTTCTTCAGACAATATATACATACTTTCGCGCTAGTCATGATCTCCCCGGTCTCCCCTCTCCTGAAATCGAGGATGTGGCGTCCCCGATCACTCATGGGTTGCCCGAACTACTTTCGCGCACACAGTGACGTCTGCGTCATAGACACCTTACGTGCACACTATGCTGCTACGTTCTTTTTGGCGGGAGTTGTGAGACGTGTGTGTGTGTGTGTGTGTGTGTGTGTGTGTGTGTGTGTGTGTGTGTGTGTGTGTGCGTTTGGTGTGATTGTGGCTGTGATGTTTTTTCCTGCACAGACAAGATAAGTTTCAAAAGACGGAATTACCTCCATATGCACCTACTCCTTAGATTATATCTTCTTTCACACATATACCAGTTGCGGTCAGTGCTTTAGGGTGTCAAACACGTTTCTCGGCGCAGACATAAATTATTGTTGCTACGGATGACACGATTATGATCGCTACGGGTGACGTAAGCGCACATCAAACGATGACGTATAATTCATTGCCGTGTCAGCCACTAGCGCCGTTTTTATTCTCGGGTCAGTAGCCACAAAATTTGTGGAAATTTCACAGTCGTTTTGCATTTGACAGTCCTCACATTGTTCATCCAAATTGTCCCTGTCTCTCTGTGTCCAGTACTGTGATAATAGATAATTTATGTCTTGACCTCTGATCATGTGACCTGACACCTGCATGACCGCACGAAACACCACATACAGGATTTAAATGCGCCAGTTCAAAGATTACGAGTCCTTGCAGAAAAGGAACAGCTGCAGTTGTGACTGGGCATTGACACACAGAATAGTCTGTGTAGTATGTAGAGCTCTGAATGAACTCACGACAAACTGTGGTCTGCCATGACCCTGGTCATGATGTCCCTCTCCTGTAATCGAGGGTCATGGATCCAACCATAGGAAGCAAAGTCAACATATTAATATCTCTGTGGTGGCTGGACCAATATTTTCATAATGGTAGGACACAACTGACGCTGAATAACGCTCCACGAAAATATACACTTTACCCCTACAAGCTACAGTGCGTGTGTGTCTCAGTGGAAAATGTCCCACGCTAACACTGCAAGGTGACTGAGGTTCGCCGTGCGCCATAGGGACGTCAATCAAGCTCAGCCAGTAAACACCACCGTACAGCTTTAGGTATGCTGTCATTTTTCTTACATTAACCTGGAGTTTTCCTGTGCTTTGCCACCACGCAAAAGATGTAGCGGGATGTGCGGTGGTCTAATAGGTAGCGCGTCGGATTTAGCCGCTGCGCTACTGAACGGCCGTCACCAATGTCATGGCGATGAAGCGGCGCGTTGGTTCGAGCCCAGGTCGAGCTTGTGATATGTGATACCGGTTTTTCCTTGCTGCCGGGCTGCTCATCGGGGGTTTCTCTCCGGGTTATCGGGCTTTCCTCCCCCAGGAAAATTGTAAAAAGAAATAGGATAGCTGCACCGCGGCGACGCGCTTCCCCCGGGGGAAGCAGCCCGAATTTCCCGAAAGGGATAATAAATTCGAAAAACAACAACAATAACAACAAAACAAAGAAAAGTTTGTTCGCTTGGATCCCTGACCCAGGATGTGACTTCCCCGATCTCTCATGTTTTACCCGAACCATAATGACCCGTGCATGAAGCCGGCGATATCTTTTTGTAAAGTGTTTACCTTTGACTGGAGCGTCGTTTCCGGGGGAAAGGGGGGTTGGGGAGGAGGGGGGGGGGGGGGCGGCGGAGAGGGTGTTAGGTCAGGTCTGCCCACACAGTGTAGTTGTCTACGTGCACGCATAGTAATCGCCTGGTTGTAATCGTGAGAAACAAGATGTAAACAACTGGAGTGAAACAAAGGCAATAAAACTTGCAGGTACTCGGTTTCTGCTCTTCATGCCGCTGGGTGTCGTGTTCAGGATTTTTGTGTCCCTACTCCCTTTTGGCGTGAAAAATTGTGTTGGAGGCGCCAGAAATACTGTTCTACACAGGACAGGCTCTGCGTAACGTGGATGCTAGTCTGAGAAGACAGATGTCCCAGCGGTACGTTAAATGGTACCCCCGTCTTGGCCCAAATTCTATCCAGTTCATGACGTTTTTTTTTAATGTTCGTAACGCTGCTGAGTTGGAAATCTGCCGCTTTCGAAGCTCTAGGACTGTTTGCCAGATAGAAGAATTCCAATCTATACTTTTGTTTTAGGTTTTATCACTGGTACTTGTTCTTGGTTTTTAATTGTCTCTGCCTGTCCCTTATCATTTCTACTCAGTTGTGGTGTGTGTGTGTGTGTGTGTGTGTGTGTGTGTGTGTGTGTGTGTGTGTGTGTGTGTGTGTGTGTGTGTGTGTGTGTTTCCACAACAGATTCTGATTGGCTGTACTACGTCACTCGGCGCGCAAACATGGCGGACAGTGCATCTTCAATCGGTTTGTCACTGAGCACTGCTGTGTTCAGTTTTGTAGTTAGTAGACACACCGAGCGCAACGACTGTGATGTGCACATGTGTGTTTCGCGCGCTGTGCCCAGTTAAGAGCAGGCTTTACACTGTTGTGTGTTGCTGTGCAAATGATGATATGACACCGTGTGTGCTCTGTGGTAGTGATACCAGTGTCCTGGTTTTGCCTGTATTTTTTTCCTTTGCTGCTTGACCGGTGTCAAGCCCTAACTAACGAACTAACAGGGGATTTGGTCTAGTGGTTAAGGTATCCGACTTCGGATCCTGAGCTGCGTGGTTCGAGTCCCCGGTGGGCAGGAATATGGTGGGATTTTTCCTTACCATATCGAGTCAAATCCATGTGCAGACTCGTTTACGGTGCCTGTCTCGCCTTCGTGTACACACGCACACACATACATCAAGTGTGCACGCTAAAAATCCCACGTTCATCTTTCGAAGAAGAGTAGGCTGTGGCCGGTGTCGTGGTAAACAGAAATACTGTCGCACGCATCAGAGTGAATAGCAGGGTGGAGGTTTGCACATAAAGTAGCGCTTAGCGGCAGCAGGCTTTCACTGCTTCGTCCTCCAGCCCTGCGGCGCCATGAGCATTTCAGTAGAGATGGATATGTGCGCCGAGGAGAAGTCTACCATACCATACCATACCATACCATACCATACCATACCATACCATGCCATACCATACCATACTAACTAACTATATTTTTTTTAAAATCATGTTTTCCAACCGTGGTATTTTTTTCAAAGTTCTTGCTTTTGGCATTTTATACATGCATACACACAATACAAACACTACACCAACACATTGCGTACCCACATTATGTATTTGATTTACCCGCGACGATATGCTTTTATCAGTATTAACATCGTACTTCCACTAATTTACTGAGTCATTTGTGTAATAATTATCATGGCATCACCTTCGGAGAGTAGGTGAGTGAGTGAGTGAGTGGTTGTATCAGCGAATGTGATTTATGTAGCCTATATTATAGTTGGATTGTGTGGTGAGACGTGACATGTGATGAACATAATTATGTCAAATGTGATTTTATTTAATATTGTTTTTAATGTACGGGAGTCTGGACCACAACAATTTCCCAGCCACAGGATGAATAAATATCTTACACCTTTTTACCGAAACGAAAACAGCAAAACAAATAACTCAGCGCACGAATATGACCGTTGACAACGTACGGCATGGCATGATCACATCTCTCTCTCTCTCTCTCATGCTGGCTGGAGTTGGAGAGACTAAGGGGGGCCCAAACATGCTAGTGCCCCTCCCTCAGCTGGGCAGATTTCTAGGGGGACCTAGAGGCCCTCAGCCTCCCCCCCCCCCACCCATTGTTTTCAATGCTGTGCACCCCTCCCCCCCCCCCCCCCCCTGTTCCGACGCCACTGGAAACGAAAACAGCAAAACAAATAACGCAGCACACGAATATGACCGTTGACAACATACAGCATGGCATGATCAGGCAGATACAAGGGTACAAGAAATACATCAATCATGCAAGCTCTTGCAGATAAGCAGCTTCGCAGCGACATGATTCCTACACAACGTTCGAAATTAAAAGCCCTGGGCCCGTATGTAAAAGTCAAGTTAATTTAACCCACGGCTACGGGCCTAACTCAGACTAGAACAAAAGAAACCCAAAAGCAAAATTAAATTAAAAAAAAAAGGAAGCGAAGAAAGGAAGAAAAAATCCTTTTATAATGGCTTAGAATGGACCCGCTTCTTGATTAAAAAAAAAAAAAAAAAAAATTTAACCCTAGAGCTAGTTTTGTTCGAGGTTACACTCTAACCCAGGGCTAAAAGCCCTAACCTCGACTATTGCATACGGGCCTTGGTTATCGCTGAGTACACTATGTGAAGTTTGGCTAGTTGGGATTCACCTTCCCCGGCTGTGACAAGAGCGACTAACGAGGGGACAGCATATAGGGACCTCTCCAGGCCTGTCTCTTACTGATCCGACTGGAATTAAAAACAACAACACCCCCCTCCCCCCCCAAAAAAAAAACCCAAAAAAAACAACAACAACAACAACAAAAAAAAAAACCAAAAAAACAAAAAAACAAACAACAACCCAAAACCAACAACCCTTTCTGTTTGTGGAATCTTTGGTTCTAGACTGCACAATACGTCCCTGTGTTCACTGACATCACCCCCCCCCCCCCCCACCCCCGGTCCCTTAATTTCACTGTTCTTGGCTGTTTTTAGCGGCGCAGGCTTCACGGAGTCCTTCTTGCATGTGCGTAGTCACGATGTCCAGCAGAACTCCC
>JACVVK020000266.1:697500-705000 GCA_018292915.2 Batillaria attramentaria
AGTTCACATACTTACTTGACGTAGAGGTATGTTGTGTCGGTCACAACCTGCGGCTGGTCTCCGATGGAAAAAATTGCCCAGCTGTCTTGAACTAACATCTTCTGTTCTTGACTGAAATCGACGGCACTGGAGTCTTCCTGCGCTTGTTTCTGCCCATAACACCCGCAGTCGGCCGGCTTACTCATAATGGCAGCATCGTTTCAAGCCTGAAGATGCCAGTAAAGACACCTTGAATGCCAGTCGCCAGAATGAATGCTTCTTGAGGTCCGGGAGAGAATACCAAAGCTTCTGTAATTTTTTTGGGGGTTGTTTTATGATGCTGGAAGGCCTCAGATGATGTTGTGCAAGAAATGACGCATTACGCATTGCGTAGCTTGTGACGCATTCATGTTAAATGCCGTCATACAGAAACGTCACAGAGAGCATGCTCGCACCTGGTGCATCAGTACTCGCCTGGAAAGACGATGAAGGAGAAATGATGAATTTTTACACCACTCGCAAGTGCGAACTTTCAGTGAGTGAACTATGAGTGCTTTACATCCAAAATAGTAATGAAACAGAGAGCGAAAGTGTGAGTTATGGCTTTCCATAACCCACTCAGTGGTTTACGAGTTCACAAAAACACACTCCAGTTACGTCATCAATCAGAAAGTGTGTCATTTTAAACATTTGGAACTCATACGTCACCGCCGGTGCACAGTTATTTTGCTCACTTTTGGGGGTGAAATTATATTTTCCTTGGATTCCGTAAAAAAAAAATGATCGCACAGAAAATTCTCGAATGCGAAGTATTTGCGAGTGCACAGTTGAATGTCAGTACATGAGCACATGCTTTGAATGATATTCTTCTTAACATCAAGCAATTTCAACTGCCCTACGCATAATTTCCTCACGTCAGTGCGCAGAATTTTGAGGAGGTACAAACGTCACTGGTCACCATACCAGAAAAATAAAATGCCACAGTAAATGTATGCGACTAGAGCAGTAAAAGCAAAGATCTTGGAAACATATTCCAAGGTCTTTGGTAAAAGTAAGAGTCTGAATACTCGTGGTATAAACAGCTTAGGCCTACATGAATAGTTCTCGTGATTTACGGCGAAAGACTAACCCCTCGATGGTTCGATTCTCTGCGTAGCTACCTCGCCGGAGGCTATCTCGGGGTTAGTCTTTCGCCGTAAACCACGAGAACTACTCATGTAAGCTCTATATTCCATAACATGACACATCGCTAGCGATGTCTTTCAGTAGGCCTACCCCTACCTCTCCCCAAAGACATATATATATAAAGACGGGCATAAAGACACAAAATTGCGCGTTGGGTCAAGTTTGATGTTTGTCTGAAGTACCCCGTTTTGCCAGTGTGCTCGTTTGTAGTGATTTTTCTTGTCACGAAAACGCGTGTGATTTTTGCGCAGAAGAGAGGCAAAGTTGACGTGAGTGGAATTGGGTGAAGTAGCTTTCTGGCTTACTAAACTAGCATTACTCAGGCCTGAGCGGAAAGGAGACATTCAATTTTTTTAAATGTCAGGTATTTGCCCTTGAATGGTCTGTATATTGTAATTTTTGTTTCTAGATTGAAGCATTTTTTAGACGTCATTTTGATGCCGTAGGCTAATAGTGAATATATAGGCATTTTCAGGCTTCGTGCATTTGTGTTCTTTGAACATCATTGGAAGTGAAAAATCCTTCATTTCGAAACTGGCAGAAGAACTGTAAGGTCTGTCCCCTATTTTGATATTTTGTTTAGGGCAAAAAGACTTCCTTCACATTTTGGGACACCCTGTTTCTGATACCCCCCTCCCCCCCCCCACCTTTCCTGTTTCAAAACCTCTCCCGAAGCATCGTCAACACCTAGTTGCGATGGAGGCTTGCGCTAAGTCGTCGTCATCATCACCGTCGTCATCGCCATCGTCATCATCATCGTCGTCGTCGTCATCATCATCGTCGTCGTCGTAACTATCACCATCACCATCCATCCATCCATCCATCCATCCATCCATCCATCCATCCATCCATCCATCCATCATCATCATCATCATCATCATCATCATCATCATCATCATCATCATCATCATCATCCATCCATCCATCCATCCATCCATCCATCATCAGCAGCAGCAGCAGCGGCGGCGAAAGAAACAACAACTCACACACGCGTTCAACTCACAGCAACTAAAAGCAATAGAAACAACATTTCCAGTCCACATATTTATTTCAAAAATCCATACATTACACCGTGTAATGTTTATCAACACACCAGACTGATGCTCTTACAGACGACCTCTAATACCTACTAGAAAGAAGCGAGATGACAAAAAGAAATAGTTGTATGTCCAGCAACACACACGTGCAATTCTGTCCTGGCATTATTTTTACGTACAGTTCAATTCCAGAATAGCGGCTCGAAATGCCATGTCAGTCATGACATTTGCGCAGTAACCAGATTTGCCCTTACCAAAATAATTCTGTTTAATTTTCAACACGTGAGGCAGAAATTGCGTCACTTACGGTGGCCCCGCATTTGGACTTTGCCCTACATGCAGTCTCTACTGTGTCCAAAAGACAGATCTCTGTACAAGTGGAATGAATGGCTGTGTTGAAGCGACGCACGGAATTTCCGGGTTTCTGGCATGACGGATAGAATACGGAAGGGAGGTTAGCAACGGCATGAAGTCCTCATCATGTCTACCTTAAATAAGCTCTCTCGACTTGACCACCTTGCTTTAAAACTCTCGTCCTAATGGTCCGTTTATACGTGCAAATTTAGTCTCAAGGGGTGCGGGGTGGGTGTTTAGGAGTTTAACGTCCTTTTCTACCACGTAAGGACGGGGCAACGAGAAAAAGGCCAGCGAATACGAACTCGCGACCCGAGCATTGAGAGTCCAATCGACTATCCCGATGTCAGGATATTTCGGAACCGGACGAATGGGAACCATTCCGATTTATCCTGGCCCTGGTGGCAGGATTTTTCAGAACCATTCCGATTTGTCCTAGGATATCCTAGGATAAATGGGAATAGGGTTAGGGTTATCCTAGGATATCCTAGGGTTATCCTAGGATAAATGGGAATGGTTCCGAAATATCCTAGGATTTTTGGGGAACCGGTTCCGATTTATCCTGGTTCCGAAATATTCTACGACACCGGCTCCCGTAGTCTCAAGGGAAATACGACTTATAAAACGACCAAAACACAACAACAACAACAACAACTATATTTACAACATTTGTTACGTGGCGAATGTTGGAAGAGCCCGCCCTCTTACCGAGGCATACGGTGACTCAGACCTACACTCTTCACGTAGCCTTTGCAAACAACATATTGGTTGAGCGATGGTCTAACAAGGTAGGGCGTCCACATTTCCAGCGTGTCGCATTTCGAGCTCTATTAATCTCCAAGATGGACTATTTTGAGCGCACAGTGTTTATATGAAACCTAGTAATGGTAGCAATAGCACCTTTAACGTCTCATAGCTCACGACTTGACTGTGATAAGAAAGTAACAACTGCAGTAATAAACCGACAACTGCATGCAAATCTAAAAATAATTCAGCTATAAAGGTCTGACTTACGAACAAAATAGCTGCACACACGAATACAGTTGTGAACGCAATCAGCTCTGTCACGGCCAAACAGTTGCTAGTCACGTGTTTTTCAAATAATCAGGCTGGGTGAGTGGCTGGGTGGGGGTGGGTGTTTAGGAGTTTAACGTCCTTTTCTACCACGTGTGGGTGATATGAAGGACGGGGCAACAAGAAAAAGACCAGAACAAATAATTATTTGGCCTCAACCGGGATTCGAACTCACGACCCAGGCATTGGGAGTCCAACGCTCTACCATTCGGCTATCCCGGCTCCCCTCTCAACTAATAATAATAATAATAATTGGGCATTGTGTAGGAGCTTTATCCAATTTCTTTGAATTAGCTCGAAGCGCCGCGAACTGAACACAAGCACGCACGTTCACATGAATCACGCGCATTCTCTCTCTCACACATTGGACATAAACATATTACAATCACGTGGTGCGAAGGGTCAACTCAGCTATTTAAGTTTCGAAATTTAGAATCGCATTTATTTTCAAATTTTATGGGCTGAACATTTCCAAAGCAGGGGGGGGGGGGGGGGGGAGGAAGCCGGAGTACCCGGAGAGAATCCCCGACCGGTGCCACTTACGAGAGGGGAAAATTCTTTGCCCCGAGTGGGACTCGAACCTGACCTCTCGAACTGGACCACCGACCGCCCCGAAATCGCAGTAAAACTTCAAGCTTAGTTAAGTCGGTCACATTTTAGTCTTCCTTGTTCCACAAAGTGTAGGCGCGTCAGTGATGTTTCACCGTTCATGTCCACAGGCAGACTGACGTGAATGCGAATTAAGCCGGGGTATTAATGCAGATTTGAATGTACAAATATACATTTTAACAAACTGTTTTTCATTTTTTTTTCTAAGTGTGAAAGTGCTGACTCACCATGCACATTTTTTTAACACGTTGTCTTTACAGAATGTTTTGGAGAATAGTTTAAAACTGTGTCGAGTTTGACGGAGTTTACCGAGTTCTTTACACACCCGCACCCTTTTCCTCCTCGTCTTCTTCAAGCACACTATTTGCAAAGTTTCGTTGCCAGAACAGATCCTTAACCGTCCTGTGAGCGAAGCCCTTGTCTGAGTCCTTGCTTCATGTAGCGGGCCACAAGCTCGAGAACTGCCCGCCAGGCTTGTCGTTTGTCCGTTGTAAACTTGGCGCCAAGTTTCTTCTGCAACGCGTACAGAACTCCCTCCACGAAAGGCTGCAACAAAATCGGCGAGAGAAGAGTCAGATGCAGGTTAAACCCCTTTTCCATGACCGACGTACGTTGACAGACATCGGCCGATTGCCGGGCAACTAAAATCTGCCGTGGAAACGCGCGCTCGCCGACTCGCTCCCACAGGTATGGCCGGTCGTGAATCAAATCGATTATTTCGATGACTTTAGCCGCCGAGAGTTGAGGCTGAACACTGCTAGCCGCCATCTTCAAAGTTTCCGGTTTCCGGATCAAGGTCGCATTCCTATGCTAGCGGCCAATCAGATCGCTTGGATTTCCGCCGACAAGGTCACCGACTCGCCCAGAGTAGAGCGCCGCTCTACTCTCACCGACCGCGTCGGCCGATGTCTGCCAACTCCTTTTCCATGGACGATTTTCAGCTGGGACGCGAAGTTGGCCGATGTCTGTCAATGTACGTCGGTCATGGAAAAGGGCCCTTATTGTGTCATAAGTTCTCTCCCCTGTTCCGTAGACGCGTTGTCCACCCCTTGCTCAAACACCGCGATTTTGCAACCGAAGACCTTGGAAAGAGCCAAGGCCTTTGCTGAAACTTTAAAATCCACATGAGCATGCTGTGCATGAAGTTTTACGGCGAGTTACAAGAGATCATCACCATCATCATCGTCGTCGTCATCTTCATCATCGTAACAATCGTCATCATAACAATCATCGCCATCATCTTTGTGCATCATCATTGTGCATCGTCATGTGCATCATCATTATCATCATCATAGTCGTCGTCGTGCATCATCACCATTATGCATCATCATCGTCGTAACAATCGTCGTCATAGCAATCACCATCATCATCATAATTGTGCACCATCATCGTCGTCGTCGTCGTCATCATCATCGTCGTCGTCACAATCGTCGTCATGGCAATCATCATCATCATCGCTACCACCACCGCCACCATCACCATCGTCATCATCACCACTATCCTTACCTGAAAAAACCTCTCCTGAACTCCGTAACTTGCGTGGCGGGACCCTAAACTCTTGGTGACGGCCGCCAGGTTGGGGATGTTGTTCAGGCTGTCCACGGCCGCGTTCAGGGCGTTATAGACACGCTGCACGTGCGACTGTAGGCGCGAGTTGCTCAGCAAGACCTGCTCCGTGAGCTGGTCACCGGGTACAAAACTGAACAGTGCCGCTGCTTCTGGTGTTATGTTGAAGAACCTGACAAAACGTTCAATACCATCGTTTAACGAATGTGACTTTTTGGGTCAGCATACCAAAAGCTTTCGCAAAAGGACGATAAATGAGACATTAACAACAATCTTACGCTTTATTTGTTGTTGTTGTTGTTTGAGGTCTTTTTTAAACTGTGTGTTTTGAAATTTTGTGATTTTTTTTTTAATTGTGTGAAGTGAAATTTTGGGTATTTTAAACCTTCTCTGGCCGTCTGGTGCTGGATGTAAGTTTAAAGAAAAGGAAAACATTAATTATGCGTGTATACAACGTTCAGTTTCTCTTCCGATTCCGTCCGTATGTTGAACAACCTCAACGTTCAGCGCCATGATTTAGTGGGGGCATGATCTCAAAAAAGGAACAGAGAGAGAGAGAGAGAGAGAGAGTTTATGTCGACTCTCTGACCCCCGCTTCTTTCACTGTGAAATCAGAAACAAGAACACTTTTTTTCTTCCGGTTTTCCCAGTGTGTGTGTGTGTGTGTGTGTGTGTGTGTGTGTGTGTGTGTGTGTGTGTGTGTGTGTGTGTGTGTGTGTGTGTTTGATAATAATAATGATAATAATAATTTGATCGGGTTTTGCGTGCCATTTGGCCCACAGGAAAATGAGGAAGTGACTATAAAATGACAGCTATAGTAGAGGTAATTTTCGCTAAACGTACATGTATGTGTGTGTGTATGCGTGCGTGCGTGTGCGTGCGTGCGTGCGTGCGTGCGTGCGTGCGTGCGTGCGTGTGTGTGTGTGTGTGTGTGTGTGTGTGTGTGTGTGTGTGTGTGTGTGTGTGTGTGTGTGTGTCCATGCGCATCTTTGTGTGTGTGTGCGTCTTGGACGGAGGGGGTATCCCGGCTGGGGCCAAATATTTGTGCTGGCTTTTTCATCACACTATGTGGTGGAAAAGGAGGTTAAACCCCCAAACAACCAACAACCAATGGACGGAGAGGGGCGATCGAAGGGGGCTGAGCTGCTGTAGTGTCTACGGTGACTCATTACAAAGTGTTTCTCACACATCACGCTTCCGACGTTGTAAATCCAACAGGGACGACCTTCCAGGACAATAGCTGACGTACCGAGCGCTTATTTAATACGCCGCAGACAACAAGAGCTTTGTAGATGTAATCAGCATAATAAACAAGACCCTTGAAAGTTGGGTCACACTTGCAAAATCTTCACGACAAGTAGCGGTGGGAATATAGACGTTTGTACTACACTGAAAGGGAATTCTTGTAATATTTATAGTACGTGTGATTCGTGCTAAGAACAAGGGCATTGTAATCTTGAGTCAACAGAGGCCTGACCTCTAGAAGCTAGGTCAGACTTGGAGTATTTACATGGACAGTTATTGCTAGTAAATGCGGTTCAGCTTAAGGTGTACTTGTAATATTGATAAGGACGAGAGAGAGAGAGAGAGAGAGAGAGAGAGAGAGAGAGAGAGAGAGAGAGAGAGAGATTTATCTTTGTGGAGAGTCGAGGGTGAGAAATGGGGTTAGGGGCAGAGGACTCTGTCTGTCTGTCTG
>JACVVK020000266.1:710000-735000 GCA_018292915.2 Batillaria attramentaria
GCAGATTTAGTAGGACTTCGTAAAGAGGACTTCGCTGAGCAGCGTAACCCATTTACATGTAAATTAGGCTCACACGGCAGAGGCCGCGAGCTGCTAACGCGCTGCGATTGGCTAATGGTACCCCTAACGTGCCTAATTTACATGCAAATGGGTTACGATGCTCAACGAAGTCCTCCGTACGAAATCCTATTAAATCTGCCTAATTAGCTCTGTACTTCTTTTCTGTTCGGTACACAGGGGAGCCGGTATAGCCGAATGGTAGAGCGTTGAACTCTCAGTGCTCGGGTCGTGAGTTCGAACCCGGCTGGGGCCAAATATTCGTACTGGCTTTTTTCTCGTTGCCCCGTCTTTGGTATCACCCCTACGTTGTGGAAAAGGACGTTAAACTCCCAGATACCCACCCCCACCCCACCCTGTTCGGTACACATGTCTTGCCACTGGCGTCTCTCCGTTGTTCTTTTTCCCCAAATTTCTTTAAAGTCTCTATGTGTGTTATGTGTTCTGAGGGGGAAAAAACAGCCGTTTACACCAATTAGCGCTGTCTAGTTGGTGTTCAGCCCGCAACCACATAACTTTGTCTGCTCAGTACGCGGTACGCTTCGACGTACGTAACACAACATAATTATACGCCAACCTCAGTCACCTCAACGGACGTTACATTGTGACCAAAGTGACTGATTCTGATGCATGGTTTAAGCGCAGTGGATGTAAAGTTTTCCGCACGATGTTGCATGTCTGTCATACGTAGTGAGACTTTAAACATAGCGCGCCGTGGTGAGAGACGAATTTAGAAGTGTGTGTGCGTGTTAGGGTTTTTTTTTTTTTTGGGGGGGGGGGGGGGGGGAGCATAATACTGGGGGAGGGGTACTAGGACCCGGGGACCCGAGGACTTAGTGAATACATACAACAGCTTTATTACCTGCCTTTTGACTGGTCAGTTACACGTTCAGATACAACTCGTTCCATCTACTGTACATAGTTTGTCTAGCTGAAATGGTCTATAACCTAGCTATAGAACATCTACATTAAACATTCTGGAGCCAGCACCTAACAAAAAAAGTTGTTGTCTTTCAGTCTCTTGAAAGTTTATTACACCATCTCATTTACTATACAAGTAATTTTCTGACGGTGCATAGGAGATGTATGAAGTTCGGCAGAAAACAAAACAATTCATATCATTATTTTTTATGGAAACCATACACCCCAGAACACATCTGTCCACAACAAAATAATTAATGCAGAAACTGCAGTGAAAACTATTACGGGGAAAAAGTGTGGGTACAATTTTGCTAGGGTATGTTTGACTTATACAAACCTGTTCTGGGACTGATTCTAAATATCCCGTTATAAGCGTCAGCGACTATCAAGAAACCATGTCTATCGGCACGGATCCCAAGTGGCTTTCCGCACGCTCCTTCTTTCGCGTTTGGTTGACCTGTTGACAAATGTAACATGCTCTATTGACACGATATACATAAGAATCAGTTTTAGAGTAAAGCCGAGAACAAAAGTTTCAATCTTTTTATACAAATAATGAAAAACCCGTCTTCTGACATATACAATACTCAGTTCTTCTTCTTCTTCTTCTTCTCGTGTCTAACGAGAATACCGGGTGTCTGTTACAACGTTCCTGTCGCTCTTTGACCGGCATAGCTTCGTGCCATTTCATTTCAAGCTCGCACTGCCAGTTGACGCCAGTTTTAAAGCTGTGATTATCATTCGAGCTATTTCAAGCGAATTTCGAGTCTCAAGC
The DNA here is from genome assembly GCA_018292915.2 of Batillaria attramentaria. Taxonomy (NCBI): domain Eukaryota; kingdom Metazoa; phylum Mollusca; class Gastropoda; family Batillariidae; genus Batillaria; species Batillaria attramentaria. The sequence continues at coordinate 711,754 of JACVVK020000266.1, forward strand.
GCTCCACATTCCACGTGAGTTTGCTACAAATTAAAGCTTGGGCTGTTTTTGCAATGCCCTCCTGGCTGGCTGCCCGCAGTTCCTCCTAAACAGACTTCAAAAGGTTCAGAATGCTGCCGCCCGCTTAGTTCTTAAAGCGAAGAAACCAGACCACGTCACACCCCTTCTCCGAACTCTGCACTGGTTGCCTGTGTCCTCTAGAATCCAATATAAGATTTCATCCCTTACGTACAACTGTGTTACCTCTTCCTGTCCTCCATATCTATCTTCCTTGCTTCAGCTTTACACTCCTACGAGACTACTTCGTTCTGCTGCCGACACTCGGAAACTCCGTATCCCTCAAGTCAGAACAAAGACCTTTGGTCAGCGTAGTTTTTCATACCAGGGTCCGACTTGCTGGAATGATCTCCCAGCATCAATCAGATATGCAGACACAAAACCATCCTTCAAGCAAAATCTGAAAACCCACCTCTTCACTGCCCCTAACCAATAGCTGTCGCCACATCATCATCTTACTGGTCGTGTGTGTGTGTGTGTGTGTGTGTGTGTGTGTGTGTGTGTGTGTGTGTGTGTGTGTGTGTGTGTGTGTGTGTGTGTGTGTGTGTGTGTGTTGTGTCAGTACGTGTTGCATACTTTTGTATGATTAGTTTATACTGTATTTGTGAAGCGCCTTGACCTCACATTGTGGGGATGCTGCGCTATATAAGAATATTATATTACTACTACTACTACTACTACTACTACTACTACTACTGCTGCTGCTGCTACTATAGGGTTGGGTTGAAGGTAGACATTGCCCGCACAAGAGGGCCTGTAACAAGAAAGAACTAAAACTAGATGTAAATATCTGAACCCTACCCTCTTTCCGTAAACCATTGTGAGATAGGCAGACTATTATATCACCCATCTTGTGTACAGTTGTGTCGCCAGGGATGTTATGTATGACCGGAAGGGGAAAAACGACCCTACACACCTACTGACTAACAGATTTATGGGGAAACTTGCATCCATTACCATCAAGTTAAAGACATGAATGTCTGAATGAATGTCTCGTAACGTCTACCGAGCAAACTCGAGATCACAGGCGGCTTGTACCAGTCGTGATGTCTTTGCACCCTCTGTCTTCACACATGACTGGTTTCCGACATTAATGCATTACAAAGGGGAGCCGGGGTGGCCGAATGGTAGAGCGTTGGGTCGTGAGTTCGTATCCCGGCTGGGGCCAAATATTTGTGCTGGCTTTTTCATCGTTGCCCCGTCTTTCATATCACCCGTATGTGGTGGAAAAAAGGACGTTAAAACTCCCAAACGCCCACCAACCCATCCGCATAACAAAGGCTATTCACCTGCTAGAGTATCTCAGTACCTGTAGCTTATATGGTGGAAAAGGACGTTACACTACCAAACACCCACTCACTCACCCATTCACCCACCAATTCAGTAGTTGTAGCTCAGTTTTTCTTCGGGTCAGGCTGGTTATCTGTTCATCTTATTATCTTCGTAAAATTTTGTGTATGGTAGATTGTATGTCTATCTGTCTGTCTGTCTGTCTGTCTGTCTGTATGTATGTATGTATGTATGTATGTATGTGTACATGTACTACTGTTTCATGTGTGTATCACACACCGTCAGCATGGTCATCATGTTTGTAAGAATGTATAGAGACTGTATGTATGAATGTGTGTATGTAACGGTTTTGCTTTTGTAAGGCCCCAGAGCTCCAGCAGGAGGTTGGGCGCCAGGCAAATCCTCATTATTATTATTAGTCTTTTTGTTCTTCTTCTTATTAGGATCCAGTTCAGTTCAGTTACGAGACTATCAATTGAGTTGTAAGTGGCTCTGCAGCTTTGCCAAGCATAGGATAAAGGATGGAACAAAACAGTTTGTACCGGCCCTAAGAGTGTAGTGGTTAGCACTTCGGACCATGGACCGTGAGACCCAGGTTCCAATTCCAGCCGAGGCAAGCGGGATTTTCCCTATCTAGGTCGGTTCCTACCCAGAGCGGGTGTCCTGTGGGCCCAGTGGGGAGGCTGTTGCAACACAGCCCAGACTCATCCACTTCACGGGTGCGACTTTGAGGGTGCTTGCCTTGTTATGACACATCTCATGATGTGGATGATTACACGGCCGGCACCGTAGGTCCGGGGCCTGGTTAACGCCGGGATGTTTATGACAGGAAGCGTGGAATGCGGCCCTGTCACGCGGTCTCAAGACACATGGACCTCCATAGCATCATCATACAATCACCCTTCTCCTTATCATCATGCATAATAAATAAATAAATAAATAAATAATCCCGAAAAAAGTTACAGAACTCTCCTAAATATCATCCAGCTGTTAGTATCACAACTACTTTTATTTTATTGTCAATCGTGAACGTTCCATTCCGTTAATAATAATAATAACAAAACTCTACTGGCCTGCGTTAGGGTCGAAAATCACCGGAATGTCGGTATCTGAGAAGAGACAGCACGATAATATTGAGTGAGTGAGTGAGTGAGTTTTAGGGCTTAAAGCCGCGCAAGCCACTAATATCGTAGGTCTAATAATAAATGATAGTAGCACTAACAAGAACTTTAAAGGCGCTTCTCAGTGAAATGACTTGAAAGAGCCGCGGGGGTGAACCCAAACAGGCAAACACGCACGCTCACATTAATCACGCGAATTCACTTTAAGGCTAAACAACACTAAGACATTGCAAGTATAGCTATTCTAATTTCAAAATGTTCTTTACTATTATTATTATTATTATTGTTGTTATCAAGTGAACAGATAGGAGGAAGCCGGAGTACCCGATGACGGTCCATCGTGAAGATTACAGTAAATAATAATAATAATAATAATAATAATATCAGTCGTTCCGTTTGGAATGGAGTCCACAGCATCCAGCACTGTTGACAGGAACAACACAACCACACCAAAGGCAGCGATATTTTTCTTTCCAACCGAATTCTGCCACCGTGCACTCTGCATGTGCAACTCGCTTGTACAAACAATAATAATAATAATAATTCATAAGGTGCTGACACTTAAACGTCTCAGGCTCTGAGCGCTGTACAGTCATAAATAGCACTGACGTCATTTCTAGCTTCATTATGACGCTTACCGCAGGAGCTGACCGACATGCGCAGAATTCTCCGCGCGTTTCCACTTGGCATGACCTCTGTGACCCACCCATCTGCGTCCGTTGTATACACGTAACCTGCACAACAGAAAATCATCGTTTAGTGGGTTTTGGCATTTGAACGTCACCATTGCGTTACGGAGTAGGACATTAAACCCTACAATAACCAACCACCACCAAACTTTTCAAACATACAAGTTATGGTGTACGCAAGGTGTGGAAGACTTCTCTTCGGCGCACATATCCATCTCTTTTGAAATGCTCCTGGCGCCGCAGGGCTGGTGGACGAAGCAGTGAAAGCCTGCTGCCGCTAAGCGCTACTTTATGTGCAAACCTTCACCCTATTCATTCTGGTGCGTGCGACAGTATTTCTGTTTTACCACGACACCGGCCACAGCCTACTCTCCTTCGAAAGATGTACGTGGGATTTTTAGCGTGCACACTTGATATTTGTGCGTGCGTGTGTACACGAGGGCGGGACAGGCACTGTAAACAAGTCTGCACGTGATTTTGACTCGATTTGGAAAAGAAAAATCCACCCAAATTCCGGCCAACCAGGGATTCGAACAGGGCCGCTCAGGATCCGAAGTCGGATACCTTAACCACTAGACCAAATCCCCTTGATGGGCGGGTGGTCAGTGACCTTCTCTCTCGCTGTTGTCGCAAATCTTATTATTTCTGTGCTAGACATGTAGTGTTGGAGACTACTACTACTATTACTACCACCACTACTACTACTATCGGTATTTAAGGGACGCCTTCCCTCCCGCAGGATCTCAGGGCACCGTACAATGAACACACACTCACTCACCTGGAAACACACACAACATGCTCCACACATACATTTAACCACAAACACATAATGTGCAGAATCATACACGGCCTCCCCTGCCCCCATCTTCCTCCACACACACACACACACCACACACACACACACACACACGACCAGCAAGATGATGATGTGGCGACAGCTATTGGTTGAGGGCAGTAAAGAGGTGGGTTTTCAGATTGTGCTTAAAGGATGGTTTTGTGTCTGCATATCTGATTGATGCTGGGAGATGGTTCCAACAAGTCGGACCCTAGCATGGAAAACTACGCTGACCGAAGGTCTTTGTTCTGACATGAGGGATACGGAGTTTCTGAGTGTCAGCGGTAGAACAAAGTATACGAACAAATGATGACGCTGACTTACCGTTGGCTACTACCATGGACTGCACTCCGTTGATGCCGACAGCGAAGGGCTGTGTTTTGGTCAGCCAATTGTTCGGGGCCAGGGCCTCCCCGAAGAGCTGGTGGGGAAGGCAACCTAAAGTAAAGAGAGAACAAATAATGTCAATTGTGGACTAAGGACACAAATTGACCGTGGGGGTTAATTCCGGTTTTTATTTGAGGAACCCCGTTTTGCGTTTGTGCTAATGAATTTTGTAGTGGTTTATGCTGTCAAGAAAAATCGTGATTTTCGTTGCGAGTGGGTTGCAAGAAGAGTTGCCAGTGAAGCTGGGAATTATTTTTTTTGCGCACAAGAGAGGCAACGGTGACGCGAGTGGATTTGAGTGAAATGGCTTTCTGGCCTAAAAAGAAAGTATACTAGCATTACTCCAGTGAGGTCTGAGCGGAAAGGAGAAAAAAAAATAGGTTAGGTGTTTGTAATGTCTGATTTTGTCCATATTAGAGACCGAATTTTCTGTAAAGCTTTCATAAGTAATTACTCTCTCTGTCTCTCTGTGTGTGTCCGTCTTTGTCTCTGTCTCTCTGTTAGTAATTCTTGTTTTCTTTTAATAATTCCGTGCCGTGGTTGTAGTTGTAGCATTTCTTACAACATTTCATAGCAACGACAGATACGTGAAATGACTATGTACACAACAATACCAATATCCTTGCGGTTGGAAATCAAAGCTTCATTGATTCATTGGCTCTCTCTCTCTCTCTCTCTCCTTGCGTCGTGGAAAAGGATGTTATAACTCCCAAAAACCCACGCCATCTACCCCCCCCCTCCCCTCTCTTCCTCTCTCCTTCTTCTTTAATCTTGCAGCACAACTCCACACAAACCACAGACAAATGTTGTGCCATCCAACAACTAATGTTTACTTGGGGACTCTGTTTTCACGCCTGTGGAATTAAATTCATGCACGCACGTTAAGTAATGGACTGAAGTCTCTTTGCCCCACTGACAAACACCCCTCAGAACTGGACATGGCAAGTGCAAATAACTGCACACACACACACACACACACACACACACACACACACACACACACACACACACACACACACACACACACACACACACACACACACACACTGCTGGCATTTAGCGTCGCTGGTAAAATTCAGCGGACGTGCATCTTACGTGTTAATGGCGTAGAATACTACGAGACGATAATTTTAACCTCTGTAGACTTGTGGAATCTTACAAATACCCTGTAAAGGCCTTTTATTCAACTCAAATACGAGGTACAATAATTATGATGACCTCTTGCCGTAACAGACAACACCAGCTCCCAAAAACATAATTAACGTCACACTGCGTCACACACGTATTTCACATCACAGATATTACGTCACAGACAGACCACTACGACAGACAAGACATTACGTCACAGAACACAGAGGGGTTGAGCGAACAGAAAAAAAAAAACCAAGGAGGAACGGCCCCGTCCTACAAAGTTGTTTCTCCAAATTTCATTTTATTTTGTCTGTTTTGTTGTTATTGTTGCCGGTTCTCCCCTCTCCAAGTTCTACCAATGACACTAGATCCTCTACGACCTCGACCGATTAGTCACGTGACTGGGGGTGGGGCCGGGTGGGGGGAGAGAGAGAGAGAGAGAGACAGACAGAGAGAGAGAGTGGGTGGGTGGGTGTTTATGAGTTTAACGTCCTTTTCCACCACGTAAGGGTGCTTTCTAAGACGGGGCAACGAGAGAAAGGCCAGCACAAATATTTGGCCCCAGCAGGGATTCGAACTCTCGACCCGAGCATTGAAAGTCCAACGCTCTACCATTCGGCCACCCTGGCTCCCCAGAGAGAGAGAGAGAGAGAGAGAGAGAGAGAGAGAGAGAGAGAGAGAGAGAGAGAGAGAGAGGTCAGTTCCGTGAACTAAACATTTGACGTCAGCCTCAGGCAGGTCGTCATACACAGACAGAGAGATGACGTCAATTCCGCGAACTAAACATTTTCACGTCAGCCTCTAGCACTGCCATCGTCTGAGGAAGCTTGTTTATGTCTTGTGATTTCCCTGTTGGCTTTGTGGCTTCCCCGATTGAATTATTTTTCACATGAAATCTGGAAGATCTAGAGGGCTGGTGAAATGTCGGAGGCAGTGACGATACTTGCTTATTTTGTTTGTGAACTAAGCGTTTGACGTCAGCTTCACACTGGTGGTATGACAGATGATGCTTGTGCATGTCTTGTGATTTCCCTGTTGCTTTTGTGACTTCCCTGGCTGAACTAATTTTTACATAAAATCTGGAAGATCTAGAGGGCTGGTGAAACATGGACTAGAATACCTTGGATTGTACTTATGAAATCGAAAATTTGGAACTCTTTTGACCGCTGCTTCTCGCAGAAACTTGAAAAAGTTATGTTTATCTAAAAGTTCAGTTATTCTAAATGCTAAAGATATAATAGTGCATTAGTTCCTGTCATATGTGCAGTTGTCACACTAGACAAAAACGCCGGGATGATAAGTAATTTGCGGTAGTCTTTTCATAGATATTTGATCTTATGTGCAAACCACCCCTACCTCGGAAATATTTTTTTTACACAAAACCAGTCAGAGCTACAGAGCTGTAGCACGAATCAAGGCAGTGTGATTGGGTGAACTTCCAAAGTCTAGAAAATGAAGGAATTTGAACAACTTTTTCGAAAAAATTCGTAACACGACCGATTTTTTAAAATTGGCGATAACTCTTCTGAAAATGCGGCAGGCTAAAAATCGTGAAAGGTAGCTCTGGAGAAGGTGATTTCCCATTTTATCTCAAAGTAAAAAGGCCTCCATCGAGGTGGTTTAGGAGATAGCCATCATTACATCCGTCCACACACACACACACACACACACACACACACGTCATTCCCGCCAAAAAGAACGCAGCAGCAAAGTGTAAGGTGTCTATGACGCAGATTTCGTTACGTCACTGTGTGCGTGAAAGTAAGTATTGTGTGGAGAAACGTCACAGTCTTGTTTTGTATCACTGAAACTTGCTGCTGCGCGTAGCAAAATCTGCCCCGTCTCATAAAGTTGTTTCTCTATAGAGAAACAACTTAAAAATACAAAGTACATCCCTACAAAACCACCAGGCTACAACCCGAAACTGCTCCAAAGTTACAGATCGACATAGGCTGGAAGCCGCATGGTAGAGCGTGGGAGTTGAGTTCGGATCCCGGCTGGGGCCAAATACTACTAATAATAATAATCCGGCTGGGGCGCTGGCCTTTTTCTCGTTGCCCCGTCTTTGATCTCACCCTTACGTGGTGGAAAAGGACGTTAAACTCCCAAACACCCACCCCACTCGACATAGGCTGATCACGATGACAAAAGCATCAGCTTGGACAGGCTGTAGAAATGGCATGGGGTCGACGACATTCAACATTGCAAGTTGGTACTGCTCTTAACAAGGCTTTGAGAAGACTGCTGACAAAGTAGTGGTAGCGTCTGTCCGAAGTATTATGTTCTGGACACAACTTGAGTTACTCCAGTAGGTTCTTCTATATAATAAGCGGCTAGCGTCTGTGTGTGTGTGTGTGTGTGTGTGTGTGTGTGTGTGTGTGTGTGTGTGTGTGTGTGTGTGTGTGTGTGTGTGTGTGTGTGTGTGTGTGTGTGTGCGCGGTTGGCGTCCAAATGAGTCAGCCGATTGCCACCAAATCTGCCATGAGCCTAGAGGGACACTTGGGGGAGAACATAGGATAAAGAAACAAAATAAAGTCTATCAAGTTGTGTGTGTGTGTGTGTGTGTGTGTGTGTGTGTGTGTGTGTGTGTGTGTGTGTGTGTGTGTGTGTGTGTGTGTGTGAGATTGGCAGTGCTGTTGACAGCATGACAATGAGACTGTGACAGTGAAGGGTGTGGACCGACAGCATTAAAGTGGATTGACACAAGTAACAACAAGTAAACTGGTATACATGTATACCCGAGCGAAGCCGGGTAGTCTGCTAGTTTATGATAATAATGAAAATATGACCCCACCTTCATTGTGGGAGAATTTCTTTCTTTTCCACGCCTGGTTTTATTCTGTATTTGAAATGTTACGACTAACAATCGTCATTATAATAAATGGCATTTGCATCTCAATCGGTTGTCTCTTTTCTTGTTCAATTGTTCAATCAGTGAACTTCAGCCTTCATGGTAGAGTGTCTCTTACACAAATACTACTACTACTACTACTACTAATTGTGTATTCTTGGGCATTTTGTCCAGTTCCTTGAAATGGCTCCAAGCGCCGCGAACTGAACCCATCACGCAAGCTCACGTGAATCACACACATTCTCTCAATCACTGGACATGAACACATTACAATCACGTGGTGCGACCGGTCAGCTCAGCAATATTAAGTTTCGAAATTTGGAACTGCATTTTTTTTTTAAATTTTGTGGGCGGATCTTTTCCAAAGCAGAGGGCGAGGAAGCCGGAGTACCCGGATGCAACCCCCTGACGGTCGGCCCGAATGAACACTGCCACATACGAGAAGGAAAAATTTCTTTGCCCCGAGTGGAACTCGAACCTGACCTCTCGCATTGGCGGCGAAGTCTTAACCACTAGACCACCGACTTGAAGGGTAGGGTGGGTGGGTGTTTGGGAGTTTAACGTCCTTTTCCACCACGTACGTGTGATATCAAAGACGGGGCAACGAGAAAAAGGCCAGCACAAATATTTGACCCGATCCGGGATTCGAACTCACGACCCGAGCATTGAAAGTCCAACGCTCTACCATTCGACTATCCCGGCTCCTCCAATCGACTTTAAGAGCCACATGAACAGGGTGAGAGTAATTGTAACTTCGTAATTGTTCAAAATTACAAACAGCAGTGGCAGCTGGGCCAAAAGCGTCGCATGTACCCACACGTCATGGCGCGATCCTAGAACAAACGTGGTTTTGTGTCCACGTACAGACAAAACTTAGACAGGGGCATGAAATAGTCCGCTACGCGCCTTTTAAGAAGTTAAACTGCGCACTGCGTGCATGTAAAAAGCTGGAGGGTACAATGTGTTGGGCCCCCTTTTGATGGGGCCGGCAGTCTCCTTGACGCAAGGTGTAAACCTTCGGTACAACTTCAGCATAAATTTACGCTTGTCCACAATGTGCCTTTGTGTGTCCGTGGGCTTACTAGAATAGACACTCGTGTGAGATTAGAGAGAGGGAATATTGTGCATGTAGTAACACACAATTTCTGCAGAAATTTGTATCATAATGTCTATAATAATGGAGCGGTCGGTGGTCTAGTGGTTAAGAGACTTAGCCACCAATGCAAGAGGTCAGGTTCGAATCCCACTCGGGGCTAAGAATTTTTCCCTTCTCGTACGTGGCACCGTTCGTTCGGGTCGATCGTCGGGGGTTCTCTCCGGGTACTCTGGCTTCCTCCCCATCAGCTTTGGAAATCGTTCAGCCCGCAAAATTTGGAAATAAATGCAAATCTGAATTCCGAAACTTAAATTGCTGAGCTGACCCTTCGCACCACGTGTTTGCAATGTGTTCATGTCAATTGTGTGAGAAAATGCGTGTGATTCACGTGAGCGTGCGTGTTGGGTTCAGCTCGCGGCGCTTTGAGCCAGTTCAAGAAACTGGGTAAAGCGCCTACACAATACACAGTTATAATAAACAGTGGGAGAATTCTATACCCATCTGTAGCACACAGTTTCTGAAGGGATCTGTATTGTAATGATGAGAGATGTGGTTGTGGTGGTGGTTGTGGTGACTGGGAGTTTCACGTCTTTTTCCACCACGTATGGTCGATATCAAAGACGGGGCAGCATAAAAAAGGCCAGCACAAGTAATGATGAGAGAATGATAGAATTGCAGGACAACTTGTTGTCCATTTTGCCGTGCATATTTTATATCCATGTCCTACTTAGTCTTGTCTTAGAGATAGATATCTTGAATGATAAATCTGGCAATTTTCTGGAATTTATCTTAGACAACAGAAGCGGGTGGGTGGGCGGGTGTAAGGGGGTTTAACGTCCTTTTCCATCACATACGGGTGATATCAAGAACGGGGCAATGATGAAAAAGCCAGCACAAAATATTTGGCCCCAGCCGGGATACGAATTCACGGCCCGAGCATTAGAAGTCCAACGCTCTACCATTCGGCCATCCCGGCTCCCCTGGACAACAGAAGCAGGTTTTAAAAAGACAGCAATGTACACACACCATGCCCTTCACGTGAGACAATCTTGGGTAGGTGACTGTGATGTAACTTATAACACCATGTCTGTTTCCATGTGTTTACTCGCGAACAGGGCGAGAGCGCTAACTTCATAAGTGTTCAAAATTACAAAACGCAGTGGTAGCACGGGTAAAATTAACGGCAGCACTGGACATCTGTCGTCCTGAATAACCCTGTGGGCAATGCCTTAAACGTTGAAAGACAATCTTGATTAATGACTACGCATGATCTCAATGTACTGGAATCTGAAGACGTTGAATTCTAGTCCACTGTTTCCGCTTCAACGTTGAAACCAGCCAGCGATTTGTTGTTTGGACAGAAATCTTCAAAGGGGTGCATTTGAATTGCAGACGTTTATGCCTCGAGGTATCCTTGAGACAAAAGGCGCTAAAAATGCAGAAAAGCTTGTATCTTGTCAATCTTGGTCATGAAACCATCTTTTCGGTCATGACATTGTGCGTAATGTATGCAAGTTAATGTGTGTGGCGCCTTAACTAAGATATTTTGGGTCTGGATTTGAGGTTTTATCCCGTTCCGTGCTTACGTGACGACACGTGGTGACGAAGAAAAATGACGAGAAAATGTATGCTACCCCCCACCCACCACCCCCTCGGTTTGGCTCTGAGAAGGAAAAATGAAAGAGGCCGATGGTATGACATTTTGACTGTTGTTTATTGGTATACGTGATTAAAATCGTGGTCATCATCACAATCATCATCATCATCGTCATCGTCGTCGTCGTAGTCATCGTTCACTCTGGGAACCCTACAAATAAAAAATGCAATCTTTCGACCTTACGCGTTTTTGTTTGTTTGTTTGTTTGTTTTTGTTCGACCATTGGAGTCGATGACCACCACGATGTCAAACCTGGGAGCACTGGTTTTGATATGTCCAGAAGGTGACGTGTGTGTGTGTGTGTGTGTGTGTGTGTGTGTGTGTGTGTGTGCGCGCGCGCGCGTGTGCTTTAAACACCTTGTCCTTGTATTCTTGGAGACCGGTGCTCTATAAAAGCTACTCAATGTTATTATTAATGAGTCCAGTTCAGGCACGGGCGTCACGTCTGACTGACTGGTGATGCTCACCATTTACACAGTTGCCATAAACGTGTTCATGTGCGTGCGTGTGTGCGTGCATACTCACCGGACAGCAACAGGGTCAGGTATTCGCATGTTCTGCAACAGGCTCGTCATTCCAACCAGCTGCGCCATAGCGGCTCCAAAATAGTCAAACCGTATCTCTTCACTCTTTATCCGCACACCTGGTCACGCTGGCTAGAGAGACCTGCACGCTTCAGTTGGTTTGCCGGAGGTGAGACGGGGATCTGTTTAAACTTATCACACGCATTCGCGTCCTTGCGTCACGCTAATGGCTTGAAAAGCCTTGCAACTTGTCTACCGGATATGAAGACTGCGTCTGCGCGGAAGTGCAGACAATGAAATCTCGTCAGGCACGAACCGGTTCCGGTGCTGAACTAACGTGTTAATAGGGTTCGTTGATGGGGAGAGGGGTGAGGGAGGCAAGCACAAGACTTCGTGCTGCATGAGACGTTTAAGTTCAGAGATTTATCGCCTCCTCTTTCTTTCTCTCCGACAGCTCGCAAGAATGTGGTAAGACTGAGAAAGAGGGGTGGGTTAGGTGGCTGGGGGGTGAGGGGATAGGTTGGAGGGGGGGGGGGGTGTACACAGGTGTTTCTTGATTGTTCATAATAATTTCCAGCTAACATACACGCCAGATTAACGTTGAAAGTTTAACTGCCGTCGTATTTAGCGGGGGCGGAATATTTAGCAAAATGGGAGAGCGTTTGGCTGTTAATGCTCGGGTTGTGGGTTCGAATCGCTGGCTGGGGAGTCAAACATGAACTCCATGCAGGCTTCTTTCCTCCTTGGCCTGTCTTTGATGTCGCCCGAACGTGATGGAAAAGGACGTTAAACCCTTACCAACCGAACCCTATCACTCAAAACGTGGTTTCGTGAAAAGGGCTAATGCCACCATATTTTTGCTTACAGATCGGTCTGAGCTTTCTTCGCGGTAACTATCATGACACCACTTAGACCGTGACAGTGTCTGTAATGCTGGCACTGAGCCAACAGAAGCGTACTCGAAAACGCGGCGACCACACTGAGCGCTCCAGTAGTGTAACAACTGTCGTAGAATTTGAATGTTCGACCGCTTGCGCAAATTGTAAGCAACGTTGTATTGCATTAAGAGCTGTACTAATCATCAATGTAGAGTATTTCGAGCGTGCAGGCGCACTTAGGAGCGAAACTGTTCCAAACCATAAGGTAGCTTAGCAAAGACTGAACTAGCCCGTTGAAACAACTCCAGTCATTATTCCGCAAGACTGGTATATGCATGTAATATACAATCTTTACTTCGGTTACGACTCAAACGAGGTTTTGAAATGTGCACAGCGGGTCGAATGCGGTCGGGTACGTCGCATAGAAGTTTTGATGACAAGGTGACACACACTGTCGCCGCAACTTTTTACAGCAGTGGCCATTTCAGTCAGATAAACTCCCCAAGCGAGAGGGACACACTTTTGGCGTGCGCAGGAATGACTCCCACACGCATTTTGCTTGGCTTCGAAACTGAGACTTTGGTCACCAAAGCTCCCAGTCTGGGCGAAACCCGGGGTGGGAAAAGGACGTTTAACCCCCAAACACCCACCCCCTTCCGAAGCCCCGAGTGCAACATGTGTGTGTGTGTGTGTGTGTGTGTGTGTGTGTGTGTGTGTGTGTGTGTGTGTGCTCTCCGGCAATGTTTATGCATCTAAAAACACTGACGTCATCTGTGTTATACGTAGGCCTGCTGACGTCTTAGTGACGTCACGTCTCTAGTTTGCGAGGTCCCTATCATCGACGTATAGATCTATACGTCTGTGGTCCCTATGGTCGACAGAAATAAAGACGTTGATTCTGTTTATAGATGTCTACATTTGGCACAGTACGTCACACGCCACAATCAGCTTACGTCAAAATGGACAGTGCTCGTGTACACACGAGAAGATATTTTTAAAATGTACGTAGACACGTCTTAGATAAGTGGGTCAGATGAAAACAGTGCTATTTCTTGAGAGTATAACGCGGTCTTACATACAGAGTGGACCCCTCCCTGGCTAAACTAGCTGTTAATGGGCCTCACACACAAAGACATGTTGTCCATCCTGATGGAACGGGAACGGCGTGTTTCAGCTGACAGGTAAGGTGAAAGTTTTCGGCCTGGCACTATGCATTGTACGTGTCGGCAACATTTATAAACTTAACTACGTACGCCCTGTTTCTGTGTAACACATACTGACGCACGCGCGCGCACACACAAATACAGAGAGAGAGAGAGAGAGAGAGAGAGAGAGAGAGACACACACACACACACACACACACACACACACACACACACACACACACAGAGTCAAAGCTGTGGTCCGCCCAGTCCTACTGTTCTCTTTCCCAGGCCTTTGCTGAGAGCCCCAGATGATATGGGAAACAAGGTTATCTCTCTTACAGTTTCTGGCTAAGCCGAAAACTTTTAGCCGTCAAACACTTTCGGCTGTAGCTCAGAAGAACAGAAAACTTGAATAAGGTTGAGTTTTGACTCAGGTCTTAATAAGACCATGTTACGCCGTGAAAAAAAAGTACATAATCCCTGACTCTTAAAAACTAGGAAATTATACGGTTAGCAAAAGTAAATATGTCTTCCGTGATGGTCACAGATACAGTTCCCACGAAACAAACAAACAAACAAACAAACAAACAAACAAACACCAGGTCTACTCCGGCTCCACGTCCGTTGCATTTATTGGACAGATACAACAAAGAACTTTCCAATAAAATATCTAATACAGTATACACGAAACATATATTTAGTATTTGTGTTTCGACGATTTGGGTATACTGATGATGTGACTGGATGTAAAAGCTTGAAAAAGAAAAGCCTGCTTCGGTTGTCAACCGAGAAAAAAAAAAAGAAAAAAGGAAGAAGAGTTTTGCCAGCGGCTGAATGCATACAGGTTCAGTAGTAAAAGAAAGTCTTTATGTCTATTATCTAGTATTTTCTGTTCACTAGTCTGCCCGCGTATATACATCAGCTCTTACTTGTCAAGGTGGATGCTTATTTTATACGAGATCAAGCTGCAGTCACATCCGATAATGCAGTTGCCATTTAAACGTGATCGATACTAAAAAGTAGCACAGATCGGCTGCCCGTTTACTGAGGTACGTGTGTGATGTGGGATGGGGTGGGTGTTTGGGGGTTTAACGTCCTTTTCCACCGCATACGGGTGTGTGATGTGAAGAGCGACGAACACCAGAACTGAAGAAAAGGTACATATGTGATTTGAAGAGCGAGGACGACAACAACTGAAGAAGAACAAACAGATAAAAGAGGAAAGAAAATGCTGCACAAAGCTGGAAGCCTGAGAAGAAAGAAACAACAATAACAATAAGAACAAAAACAAAGAAACAAAACACAAAGAAAATACTCACACAACAAGAAGCAAAAATCAAAAACAAAGAACAACCACAACAACAATAACAACAACAGCAAAATCTTACCAAACCAACAAACAAAAACACAACAAAGAATTCACAAAACCAACCAAACAAACGAACTGACACCAACGACGTCCAGCCTACCCTTTGTTTGTAAACATTGAACAGGAAACAGACAATATGAATGTTTTCGGCCTTATGACGCAGGGAACGTCAGTAGTGTGGTTATGACGTTGCACAAATCCCATATTCCCAAGAGCAAATCCGTCCAGTCAAAGAACGGGTTTTGTGTTAAAGTTGTCGTCATTCCAAAGGAGTTGTAGTGGGCGGGGCGGTGGGAGCCACTGTAGTGGAGGGGATGGCTGGAGCTGCTTCTGTTGCTGCTGGAGCAGGTGCTGCTGTCGTCACAGGTGCTGCTGTCGTCACAACAGCAGCAGCCGTGGTCACCTGAACTGGACTTCCGGTGGTGGTGGTGGCGGCGGCTGCGGGGGCCGGGGTAGTCACCACTGCTGAGGGCGTGGGAGTTGTAGGCCCTGGGCCGACCCCTCCAGCGGATGTGGTACCAACGACACTGGTGGTGACCCCAGCGGCTCCGCCAGTAGTGCCTCCGGGAGTGCCTCCCGCAGTCGTACCTCCAGCAGTACTACCTCCGGTCGTACCTCCAGCAGTACCTCCTCCAGTCGTACCTCCAGCAGTACTACCTCCGGTCGTACCTCCAGCAGTAACTCCTCCAGTCGTACCTCCAGCAGTAGTACCTCCCGTGGTACCTCCTGCCTGTGAGGCCTGCAGCTGGCGGAGCTGCTCCTGAAGCTGCCTGACACCCTGCTGCAGCCTGGCGATGGCGTTCTGCTGGGCCTTCAGCTGCACCTTGGAGACGTAGAGCCGCTGGATGAGGCCGAAGACGACCCTGTGGACCTCAAAGTCTGTCATCTTCTGCAGATTCGTGTTGACGATGTCCAGCAGCTGCTCCATGGCGTTCTTGGGTCGCTGCGTGGTACCTGCTGTCAACAGTGGATTTTTTATTTCAAAAACTTAGGAATATTTTATCGCTCTGGGCCCGAATGTAAAAGTCGAGGTTAATTTAACACACGGCTACGGGCCTAACCCAGACTAGGACAAAAGAAACAAAACAAACAAACAAACAAAATACATATATATAAAAAGAGGCGAAGAAAGGAAGAAATAAATCCTTCTATAACGGCTTAGGCATCTTGCTGGAATGGACCCGCTTCCTGATTTAAAAAAAAAAAAACAAACCCTAGAGCTAGTTTAGTTCGAGGTTAGACTCTAACCCGGGACTAAAACTCCTAACTTCGACTTCTACATACGGAGCCTGACCATCACAATGATAATACATGTTCGAAATGATATGCCGAGGCTTTTAGCTTCAGGTCCGAGTTAAGACATCTGACAAGCCTCTTCATTAAACCGGAACGTAAAGTTGTGTGTGTGTGTGTGTGTGTGTGTGTGTGTGTGTGTGTGTGTGTGTGTGTGTGTGTGTGTGTGTGTGTGTGTGTGTTTTGTTTTGTTACTCCTTATTGGGATTTGGAAGACTGCACAACAGGATCTTTTTTTTTTTTTTTTTTTTAGACCTAAACGCGTTTTTGTTATAAAGAAATATATCGAGATGTGGTTTCATTATAGCCTCTCGGTAAGACGGAGGTTACTGGTACATGTATACCTTGATCACCGGGCATCGGCATGCCCCCTCCGGGCAAAGCGTTGAGGTTGAGGACCCCGATGTATTTCCTGCCCTCAGACGCGATGTACAGAATGCTGTTCACCTCTTCCACCTCCCCAACGGTCTTAAACATGGTGCCTTTCGGGTCCTGCAGACTCCGCAGGACGTTCCCGTCTTGACCAAGCTCCAGAATCATCCCGTATTTGGGTTCGTCGTATTTCATGTTGCTTCTTAGCAACTGCGGAGGTAAGAGGGCATAGGATTCATGATCCTTTAAGTTGTGGAGCGCGTGAACTTTATTTTACATCGAAGCATAAGGGCCCATGTAAGATTGATTATTAGAGCATGGCGGTTGTTCTCTATGTCTTAGAATGCACACAATTGTCGGGATCCCCATAGTTCTGGCTATGAGTTTGAATCGGTCCCCACTTGTAGCAGAAGATTTGTACTGGCTGTTTTATTGTTGCTGTGTTTTAGATTCATGCCCCCCCCCCCCCCAAACAACAACAACAAACAAAAAACAACAGAAAACAACAACAAGCAAACAACCACCAACCAACCAACCCCCCCCCCCCCCCCCCCGTTTGTTTGCAAAGCGTTACGCATCAATGTTTTGCTCACTTGTTATGCTGCTCTATGTGCTTCACTAATTAGTTTATAACTACTAAGGCTGAAATGTCCATGCCTGTTCGCCTTCACCTTGTTTGTAAACGTCTATTCATACCAAAAACAGAATTAAAAAAACAACAACAACAACACCCCCCAAAAAAAACAACAACAACAAACAAACAAAAAACAGCAAACAAACAAACAAACAAACAAACAAAACTAACAAACAAAAAAACCCAACAAACCAAAACAAAACCAAAAACAAAACAAAACAAAAAACCAACAACAACAACAAAACAAAAAACAAAAAAACAAAACAAAAACAAAACAACAAGAACAACTACAACAAAAACAACAACAACAACAACAACAACAAAAAAAAACAACAAAACAATCAAAACCCCCAAACCCTAAAAACCAAACCAAACAAACAAAAACAATAATAACAAAACAACAACGACAACAACAACAACAACAACCAAACCACGAAACTAAACGAAACCAAATCAAAAACAAAACACGATAAACATAAAAGAAAAACAAAACAAGCTTAAAGACACGCTGCTTACCACTATTGCTGACCCTCGGACTTTCGGCTTATCTCCGTGTGTGTCGTACACAGACGGGTTTCCCTGATAGCGCACCCGGTCGATGCCCACCCAGTACGTGTCTCGGGGGGACAAGCGAATGTTAGTGGGAAATCCAGGTAAGTTGGACGCGAAACTTTCAAGCGTGCCTCGTTTTGGTGTGTTGGAGCCAAGCCATGCTCTGCAAAAAGACGCGATGCACGATTATTATTATTATCATTAAGAAGTACGAAGAGGCATGGTGCACCGGTCCTTCAAAAACGCAGCGCCGAAATTGTGGAACTCTCTCCCTGAGACAGTGAAGGAGGCAGTCAGCATTACCGCATTCCGGAAGCGCCTGAAGACTCATCTCTTCAGTGCCTCACGCCAGTAATCATCTGCAGCCTTTTTTTTGTTCCCTCACTATCTTTCCTTTCAAAACCTCTCCCTAAGCGCCGTGAGCACTCAGTTTGGGTGGAGCCGTGCGCTATATCAAGTCTCCATCATCATCATGCCTCACGCCAGTAATCATCTGCAGCCTTTTTTTTTTTTCCCTCACTATCTTTCCTTTCAAAACCTCTCCCTAAGCGCCGTGAGCACTCAGTTTGGGTGGAGCCGTGCGCTATATCAAGTCTCCATCATCATCATCATCATCATCATCATTATTATTATTCAGTAGACAGAAATTTTCATTCATAACTCTGTTCGTTGATCCAAAATTTAGGTGTCAAAGGGGAGCAACTCATATATTATTATTATTATTATTATTATTATTATTCTTCAGTAGACACAAGTATGCATTGATATCGCTGTTCACTGGCGTTAAGATTTGGTGTCAAAGGGGAGCAACTCAACGCTAAGCACACGAAATAATTACACGTACCTTGACCGACCGTTTCTTCCAAGGGTGTGATGATTTCAATTTAAAAAATACAGGATATGCTTTTAATCTGCATAACGTTTTAACGTTTTAATATTTTTATATTTATTGCGCTTCGTCGGTATAGGAAACAGAGGCTGCCGAGCTCTATATGGCGCACGATATCACAATAATGGCTGATCAAGGTGTGAAGTATTAGAAAGAGGAATATCACTTGGTTGGTCAGGGGTGATATCAGTTTACGTGTACCTGCCACTTGGTTGGTCGGGGATGATATCATTCATTGTATACCTGCCATTTAGTAGGCCAGGGGTGATATCATTCTATGTATACCTGCCACTTGGTAGGCCAGGGGTGATATCAGTCTATGTATACCTGAGTATCCTGGATCGGCCTCCCTCAGCAATGAGGATGTACGAGTTGTCACGTGATAGCTGCAGGCCTGTGGGGGAACTAAGTCCCGTCACCAGCTCCATCACTTGTTGGCCAGACGTCGCCCGGGGATTGTAGACCAGCACTCTGTCACATGACACATGTAATATACAATGTATAATCAACAGGAGCCCATTCGTGTATAGCTAAGCCGAGACCGCCAGGTGATAGGGCTTTTTGTCTTGGCCATTCCAAAGACCATGCTAGGGTGGTGAATTCATTTCAAGCCTAGAACTAATTTTTTTCCTACCCGTTTTTCCACTTCATGCCCCATCATTGTTAAAATCCCCAACCAACCAAAGACGTTGAATACAAGAAAAAGAAGAGATTAATAAAGGGAGAGGGAAAGAAAAGAAAAAACAAACAAACAAAAAAAACCAAACATGTTTATGTCTATGCCCTCAAAAGCACGACTGTATCCGACAAATACATAAAAAAGAAAATAATAAAGGATATAAAAACAACTAAAACATCAACACCCCCCCCCCCCCACAAAAAAAAACAACAACAAAAAACAAAAACAAAAAAACACAAAAAACCTCCAAAAAACCAAAAACAAAAAAACCCAAAAAAACAAAACAACAACAACAATAACAACAAAACCAACAACAACAACAAAACCACACACACCAAAGCCCCCCCCCCCCCCGAAAAAACAAACAAACTACAAACAAACAATAAACAACAAACAAAACAACAACAAACAACCCAAAACACACACACACACACACACAAACAAACCAACCAACAAAAAACCAACACAACAACAACAACAACAACAACAAAAAACAAAACAAAACAAAAACAACAATAAAAACTACTAATCAAAAACAAAAACAAACCAGAAATAACAAATTAAGAAGAAAAAAAAAATTGACAAGTCTACCTGCCCGTCGTCTCTCCCTCCAACATACTGTTGATCTTGTCGTGGTATTGCCATCTGGATGAGCTGGACGTGAAGAAGATGGTATCATCAGGCGCCACTGCCAAGTCCGTTATCATGCCCAGCGATTGGTTGTTGACTTTTAACGTGCGAGAATCCACTAAATGCCGGAAACGACCTGGCCAAATCAAACTGATGGTTACAGAACTGCTTGTTCGGTTTGGTCGGTGAAGTGATTGATTGGTGTCTGTTTCCATTCTGTTTCATTAACTAGTGGTTTATCGCGTTGTACCGAGAGTCTGATCTGCGTAAATTTTCCAGTTGCTGGATTAAAAAAAAACAAAAAACAACCTACTGTGTTTGATGAAGTGTTTGAATTTTTATAAATACTGCTTGTGACTGACTTACGAGAGAGAGAGAGAGAGAGAGAGAGAGAGAGAGAGAGAGAGAGAGAGAGAGAGAGAGAGAGAGAGAGAGAGAGAGAGAGAGAGACGACGACGACGACGACGATGATGATGACTTTGATGATGATGATGATGGTGACGACGACGACGCTGATGGTGATTGGTGATGATGACGGTGACGACGACGACGATGACGATGGCGATGATGATGACGGCGACGACGACGACGACGATAATGGTGATCATAACGATGATGATTACCTGTTCTGGCGTTGATCTGATAGATCCCGCTGTACGCATCAGCGACCACCAGGTACCCGTGCCTGTCCGCCCGTACACCCATCGGTCTGCCACATGCCCCGGGTGGTTTGGTGGGGAAAGCTGGACATAACATGACAACAGTCTTTAGTGACTTACATCATTTCACGTTGAAATAAAAAGGCCGCACGCAAGCATCAACTCTCCCTGAGAAACTATGATTGTATTCTCCCGCGGACGTGTGTACACAATTCGACAATTGCTACTAATGATTATGTCGTGCATGTACATTCCTTTTAACCAGGGGAGCCGGGGTGGCCGAATGGTAGAGCGTTGGACTCTCAATGCTCGGGTCGTGAGTTCGTATCCCGGCATGGGCCAAATATTTGTGCTGGCCTTTTTCTCGTTGCCCCGTCTTTGATATCACCCTTACGTGGTGGAAAAGGACGTTACACTCCCAAACACCCACCCACTCACCCGCACCCGCGTAACTTGGGGTCACCATTTCAATATCCTCGACAGAAAGAAACTCTTGTCAAACAGCGGACGCACCAGCGCTAAAAAACGCGTAAATTACAAAACTAGACCAATAAATAACAACCAAAGACCACAGGCATCTCTAAGGTCTGTATGTATGGGCTTGGACACAACAGGCAGACGATTTAGAGGGTAATGGACCCATAAATTGACCAGTCCGGCGTAATGTGGTTTATCTGCTTCCTTACAAGCAATGCTCACTAATCCAGTGGACTGTCTGGAACAAAGGGTCGGAATTCGTATTAAGACCTTGACGTGTGCCTTCAGACACTTCTTTTATGTTCTTAAGAACAGAAAAAAAATGGGCATTTGAAGTTGTAGTTTCGAACAAACGAATGACCATAAGGGTAGGGATTCTTCTTTTGAGGCCTTAGCGTGTACATACATAAGCTCCTGTGATTTTTTTTATAACGAGAAAAACTGGCCATTAACCTATCGTTTAAGCCTGAGCTGTTTTAGGAAGAAAAAAATCCTTCTATAACGGCTTAGGCACCTTCCTGGAATGGGCCCCGCTTCTTGGTTTAAAACAAAAAACAACAGAAAATTTAACCGTAGCGCTAGTTTAGTTCGAGGTTAGACTCTAACCCGGGGCTAGAAGCCCTAACCTCGACTATGACATACGGGCCCAGATCGGAGGAGCTATCCGCTACAGAAGTGAAAAGATGTTGTAGATGCAAATGAAAGATGAACAACGTAGACGTTTTTCCTACTGTGGTCAGCGAGTGAAATTTTTCGCACGTGTTGAACGTAAATCGCCTCACGTCAGGCCGGTGAGGTATGAGTGACAAGTGGACATGTCTAGTCCTGTCTGGCGTGGTCATCAATCAGTTCTACGCCACACTGGGGCATAGGATTACCCTAAATCTTTCCATACCCTCCCGACTGTAAGTCTGTGTCACTCGTCCATAAAACCTGCGGCGCCTTCGATGCGTATCACCTTAAAACCGTTTTTGGCCCTGTTGTATTAATAGCTCTCTTGTCCCACGTTTCAGAGAAAACGAGAAGTGTCTATATCTTTCGCTTCGTAAGATCTTGCCATTTCCCTGGATTTAGGAGGTCTGTATGTTAATCTTTATTGCCAACAAATCTTCGCCGGCGTGGAAAGAGTCGGAAGAGAGATGTACATATGCCAGGTATTTATAGAACCTCCGAATACGTACATTTTTGTTTCTTTGTGTTTGCGAAGATACACGAAGGTGTTTTCATAATTAGTGAGATTTAGTAGGATTTCGTACGGAGGACTTCGTTGAGCAGCGTAACCCATTTGCATGTAAATTAGGCACGTTACGGGTTCCATGTAGCTCTAAATTCTAAATTCCGAAATTTAAATAGCTGAGCTGACCCTTCGCACCACGTGATTGTAATGTGTTTATGTCCGGTGTGTGAGAGAATGTGTGTGATTCACGTGAGCGTGCGTGTTGGGTTCAGTTCGCGGCGCTTTGAGCCGTTTCATGAAATTGGGTGAAGCGCCTATATAATACCCATTATTATTATTATTATTAGCTAATCGCAGCGCGTTAGCAGCTCGCGGCCTCTGCCGTGTGAGCCTAATTTACATGTAAATGGGTTACGCTGCTCAGCGAAGTCCTCCTTACGAAGTCCTACTAAATCTGCCTAATAGCGCGGTTGCCGGTTAGAAGAGTCGGGTGCTCTCCAGCGCCGGAGACGCGAACGGTCCTCCTGATGTGGGCTACGCATGCGATGGCGAGCAACGTGAGCGTTTCGACCGGCGAAGATGTTCGCGATAAAATTAAATCAATGAAAGTTCCTGAACTGAAAAAATATCTGAAAGACAAGGGCGTGCATTTTAGTGGCTACACAAAAGCGCAGCTTATCACTCTACCCCTTGAAGCAGATCGGCAGTCGCTTCAGTCAACCGAGAGGTAGGCGGTGTAAAGGTCAAGTCGACCTGTGACTTGTGGCTTGCCACTAATTTTTATTCAAGCACTTTGGCTGTTTATCAGTGCGAACTGAACTTTTGCTTGGAATTGAAAGTCTTTCTTTCTTGATT
>JACVVK020000266.1:745000-777500 GCA_018292915.2 Batillaria attramentaria
CGACGATCGGCCCGGATGAACGGTGCCACATACGAGAAGGAAAAATTCTTTGCCCCGAATGGGACTGGAACCCTTGACCTCTCGCACTGGTGACAAGTCTCTTAACCACTAGACCACCGACCGCTCCGCCTAACGCCTTTGGCCTAACGCGACCGCTCTCGTGACTTTGGGGCTTCTAGAGAAATATGAAATTCACGAAAACGGTCGCAATGGCCAAAAGACACATCTGTTCATTTGGCAAACAGTCTAAGAGCTTTGTAAGTGGCAATTTGTCCACTCAGATTGAGAACTCATTTAACGTCCTGGTCAATTTCGTCGTCCGAGGCGGGGAGTCGGTGGCTCAACGGTTTGAGCGTTGGACGATCGAAAGGTCCCGGGTTCGAATCCCGACAGGGCCAAACATTGTACAGGCCTTTTTCACGTTGCCCCGCTTCCACTGACTGTGAGTTGGATCTGTTTGTGTAGCTTGTCCAATACAGTCAAGGATACAGAAAATGTGGCCGACCGACCTGGCAGTCTGACTGGATTGAATAGGTGTTCAGCTGGACTGTACAGTTAGGGTAGCTATCCCCACCCCCCATAACCTGCCCGCTAGGGCCGTCTCCAATCACCTCGTTGTGGCGTGGACGATAAACCCCAGCTAACCAACCAACCAATCGTCGTCCGAGAGGCTTTTCAAAATTCCCAAGCGCAATTTAAACTCCTTTGACGAGCGCTCTTTCAGTTTTGTCGCACCAAACTTTTGGAATTCTCTGCCAGCAAATCAGTCCGAGAAATGCGCCCACACTGTCTGTTTTTAAGAGCAGTCTTAAAACGTTCCTCTTTTGTACAGCCTTCCAGTAATTTCCTAATTAACTGGTCAGTTTTCACCAGTGTTCGTCTGTCCATCGTTTGTAACATGTGCGCGAGTGTCGGTGAGTGGTCAGCGCGTTGAGTTTTATTTAAAGAAATACGCCCTACAAATAATAATTATCATTATTATTCATGTCAGACTTCTCCCCGTTTGTGTAGTGAATAAATTTATTTCCCTGATTTTTTTTTTGGTCTTGCCTTTCGGTTGGTTAGCTGGGGTTTATCGTCCACGCCACAACGAGGTGATTGCAGACGGCCCTAGCGGGCAGGTTATGGGGGATGGGGATAGCTACCCTAACTGTACAGTCCAGCTGAACACTTTTTCAATCCAGTCTGACTGCCAGGTCGGACACAATTTATGTATCCTTGACTGTAATGGACAAGTTACACAAACAGATCCAGTTCACGGTCAGTGGAAGTGGGGGTACCTGAAAAAGGCCTGTACAAATTTTGACCCTGTTGGGATTCGAACCCTGGACCTTTCGATCTCGAGTCCAACGCTCAAACCGTTGAGCCACCGACTCCCCCTGACTTCTTTCTTGCCTTTCTTCTCTTGGTGTATTTAAGTACTTTGAAGTGTACGTGTTTCGGGTGACCTCAGCGACCAGCAGAATATGCGATGTCAGGATTCATAAAACACGACCGTGGCTTTTCCTTTGTCGTGTGGCTGGGTGCGGCCTAGTTGTGCCCCTTGATACACGTAGATATGTCATGCCTAGTTCATGGGGGATAACCTCCAGGTCTGATTTATTGCCCTTTGCCCCAGACACGTTCTGCAAGTTTCTGTACAAAACGCTCCAGTAGGGTAAGAGTACTGGGTCGTCATCAAAAACATCATTAGTCCAATTTACAACACATGCATGTAATACGACAACAGCTTGAAAAGCACATAATTATTTCACTAACACATACACAGAAAGAGAAAAAAGCAGTTTATTTTAAAATTCAGCATGTCAGGGGCGTACCAAGTCTAGCACTCACTAAAGCTTGGTCAACATGGATTAACAACAAAGACCATGTGTATGCTTCTAAGCACCAGAGAAACCGGAGTCCCCGGAGAAAAACTCTGAAGCCAGGCACATTCTGTAAGGCTTGAGGGGATTCATCATGTAACTTTGTACCATGGTTCTGCTTTTAATATATGATAAAATAAGTGTTCAAAACAATACACAGCTTTAGGAGGCTTGTTATTACATTACTACAAATAATAATAATAATAATAATAAAACTAAGCAAAAGTAATGAAGTTAAAAAAACAATACCAGTCGTGTTCCAGAATGTTTCATTGCAAGTTCAACATTCACAGCTTGAAAAAGACCAATTAAAACGTCACCAAAACACATAATAGATGACGTATGTTGAAATCACTGATAATGTGAAAGGCTGGCAATATACAAATGAAAAAATGTTTTTGCAAAATTAAAAATAAAAACCAGATAAACACATAAAAAAACACACACATACATGAAAAACAATTTCAGATACTTCACTCTTCAGATCATGGATGAGAATCTGAGAGTACGATTCAAAAGTAATACCAAAAAAATAAGTAAATAATAAATGAAAGGCGCACGCACGCACGCACGCACGCACGCACACACACACGCACGCACGCACGCACGCACGCACAGCCAACGAGTTTTCAAATTTAAAATATACCCTCACAAACACAATCATGTAAAACAATTAAAATCGTTTTGAATTTAAAATTTGAAAATATAAAAAGTATCCATATACATAAACACATAAAAATATGAAACTTTTGCCGTTGGTCCTATCACACGTCAACCCGGGCTCAGCAAAGGCAGAAGGTCACGCCAGCTCCTGACCTCCCAACGTCTCGGTGATTCTCTTGCGGAAACTCGGAGTGCTGGTTCCTCGATCCTCACCTACAACGACGCCCCGTGCTGAAGATTGTCATCTGGAAAACAGGCGCCAAAAACCGTTATGGTTCTGCCTTGTACATTTCTAAGTTAGTGAGTTACAAATCACTAACAACAGTTACCAAAACTGACGGTAACAAATGGATATGAAAAACTGTTCCAGATTTCTACGTCTCGGCTTCACTAAGAACATTTCACAGTTTGATTTTCAGTTTTCCTGGTATCCTGTCGTCAAAAACAAACTCTTCCAACAGAAACAGGGGAGCCGAATAGTAGAGCGTTGGACTTCTAATGCTCGGGTCGTGAGTTCGTATCCCGGCTGGGGCCAAATATTTGTACTGGCTTTTTATATTGTTGCCTCGTCTTTCGGATATCACCCGTATGTGGTGGAAAAGGACGTTAAACCCCAAAACACCCGCCGCGCGCGTGTACTCTTCGTGCTCATTATAACTGATAATTGTGCAAAGATTGATCAGCCTCTCATTAGTGGGAAGGTCTCCTTCCGTTGGGGAAGGGTGCGGGGAAAGGAGAGGAAGAATAGCCTGTGAAAGGGGGTTGGGGGGTGGGGAGGCAGTGTGGTGGTGGTGGTCGTGGAGACTGTGTGTGTGTGTGTGTGTGTGTGTGTGTGTGTGTGTGTGTGTGTGTGGAGGGAGGAGGGGGGGGGGGGCGATGCCGAGGGTAAAATGTATATTTACATGGAGCTTTAGTCAGTGTCCATTATTTACTTGACATACTGACATTCGTCCATCCGTGGACTCCCCCCGGCGCCCATATGGAGCGATCCCTGACCCTGGAGAAACTGAACACGAGAGGATCGCCCGGACTACATTCGTGCAGGCCAGGTTAAACGGATTATGGCCCGTATTACGTCTGATTAGTCTACTAGACTGATGATTCGCGTGTTCACACCTGCTTGACAGTCACCAAAGCCGCCGCTGTGCGGGATTTTAGTCTTCAGACTGATCCGGCAAACTGATGCGGGATAGTTGCATAAGCCGGCTCGCCGGCTGCCAGTTGTCAGTCAGTCATTTATGAGGTCACGCGTAGACGGTCATCCGGTAACTATTGATAGGGGTGACAGGACTACTAGTATCCAGAAAGCTGCTAGTCAAAGGTTTTAAACAGCACAGTTTTCCGCTAATTTCACTGTATGACAGTGATTTGCAAAACTGACTCATATCTAGGGCGGGTTTGCCGTGTGACAGCAACTGCCGGCTTCTACAGGGTACAAGACCTGGGCCGCGTTTCTTACGCAAAGGCGCTCGCGGGCGCTTGCGGAGGTCGCTTTGCCTCGTTGGGAAACGGCCAATTAGAACCAAGGCGCTTTCAAAATGGCGGCGGAATCATGAACACGGTTGTTGGCAAGGCTGAAAAGGAAGAAGAAAACTCTAGTGCTCGCAGCTATCAGTCATCTTTTGAGCGCAGAAGACGACGTTTTTGAGGAGGAGCAATAATTACTGGCTTGGAGCATGATATACCGCTATATGCATGTTCTGCTCGATGCAAAACGGAGACGTAAGGCACCATTACGTACTCACTTTGACCACTCCTTCCCCACAAACACGCACAACATATCCCTGAATGACTGGCGACCACGGCCCGGTGCAATTAGCTCAAATTATTTTCGTATACTATTCTGCACAATTACAAGTTGGGACAGAAGGTCTCCATCCACCCGCAAATTCATTTTAAGCGGGCCATTTCTTAGTTCCACTTCAACGAAGCCTTCGGTGGGCGCCGCCATCTTTGTTTACATGGAAACTGACCACGTGACCTTTTGCTCGCGGCGAACTTGCTTCAGACTCCGCACGCGAGCGCTTTTTCTGCACGCCGCGGGCAAGGTGCATGTAAACGGTTTCATAGGAAAGCGCCCCGGAACGTTTCGAAGCGCCCGCCTTAAGAAACGCGGCCCAGATCACCCTGCGTGGACTCATCCATCCGGCCTTTGCCCGCGCCGGCGCAGACTCATCAGTTTGTCCGGCCGAAGTTCACATATCATACCGTATACCGATATGCCATACTGACCACACCATGCCGGTACCGACATCATACCAGCCATGTCCCGGCTCAGCCGGTACCGACCGTACCGAATACAGAATACAGAATACTTTATTGATCCCAGATTTGGGAAATTGCAGTTCCGGCTGGTCCGCATACTAATAAGACACACAACTGATAAACATTTTGATAAAAGAGACTACAAAAAAAAGTAAAACAGACAGTCTTGACCAGTAAAATTACTTAAAATCAAGAATAAAACACACTATCACATAATAAAATTTCCTGTCATTACCGTATCTATCATTCATGTCATATGATGTCATACCACACCATACTGACCATACCACACCATGCCATGCCGCCATGCGGCTATACCATGCTCAGTGACCATACCATACCATACCGGCCATACCCGCGGATGCGATACTACTACACATCGTATGTGTGACTGATATCCGCAGTCCTACCGCGGCCGTACCGGCCACACCGTACCATGTCAGACGCTACCATCCCATACTCACTAGTACCGTGGCCATGCCATACCATGCCATGCCATACCAACATACCACCCTGAATGACCATACCTGATACACATGCAAAACGGGCCGGCAATACCAAAATCTGAGTCTGAACTGAAACTATGGAAGCCATACAAACGCCGCCTCAGTCAGTGCTCAGCCACGGTCAGCCGTGACTCAGCCTGTCAACTTATTGTCGACCGACAGATCTCAGTACTGACAGAGTATTATACCGCCCAATATCGCCCCTTTTCTGTTATTTTTATTTATTTTATTTTATTTTTTTTGTCTGGGACACTGACTCCGACAGAACTTGCGGTCATACCAGCGGTGTCACTGAGTCAGTCAGTCAGTCTTCAACTCAAGAGTCGAACATTTCAGCCGGCCGGCTTAAGGCTAACTTAGTACAGTAAAGGAGACGTCGTGTATTAAAAAGAAACAAAAATAATGTGAATACTCTTCGTCATACGATTTTAAGAATGCAAAACGGATGTTACAAAACCCGCACAAAGCACGAAGTCAGCGGGTCGGTTTCAGCTAATCACACCACTGAGTCATCAAGAACACTACCCGTATCACGCGGCAGTAAACCTGATAAAAAAAAAATGCTCTAGAAAAAATCTGAATGTTCGTTAAAAATAATCATATTTTGTATTGTGATTTTTTTATTATCCTGTTATAATTCACGGCTATTTAGTATTTTTGTTAGTTCAACGTTGCTGCGGGGTAGTCATTTAAACACTAACAATCATGGCGTCTCGTCGAGGAAAACCTTCCATCGGACTTTTGGTTGTCTGCCAGCCCTGGAAATGTAAGGTGGCATTTCATGCGCAGCTGCGTAATCTTATGTTCGCTAGTTTTGCAGTCAATGTTTAAAAACACCAATTAAATCTGCGACATTTGCAGGAAAAAGTCATCAGTGTTACAGCGCATTTTGCAACTCATTCCACCGGGTTGTTTACAAAATTACGGAATTTGTTTGCTGCTTTGACTTCAGGAGACTAGGGTTCTAGCAAGATGCGTTTTGCAGAAGTGAACGACTGAAGTAGACAGATCATACAGAGTAGTTGCGGTTTTAAAAAGATCACGTAATTCGTGCCGTACAAAAGTAGTGGCAAAGCCTCGGTGGTCATCTATCATTTGATGGGTCCTACTAATTACCGAAAACGACCGAAAACAACTCTTAATACGCGTAGAACGCAGTTAAAACATAGAAATAACAACACACAAACATGATTAAAGGTGAAAAAAAGAGGCATTAAACTAGTTTAAAGGAAAAAAGTACTTATTCACTCCAAGAGAACACGACGAAATGAACGTGTCCTAAGGGAAGCGAGTCTGGTCCGGACTGGTTATTTTCTGCAATATCACCTTTTTTTCCTTTTAGCTTTTTTTAAGGCCACTTTTTTCACCTTTAATCATGTTTGTGTGTTGTTATTTCTATGTTTGAACCGCGTTCTATCCGTATTAAGAGTTGTATTCAGTCGTTTCGTTGTTTTCGGTAATTAGTAGGACCGTCATTTGATGTCATGACTCATAATACATGGAATACTTTTTCATGATAAAGATCTATACGTGGTACTGTGAAAGGATCTAAGTCTGAGCATTTACGAGTTCTACAAGGAAGAAATTAGTCGGTGAGAAATGCGTTTCTTTGGGTTTGCGTGTTAGTAGACTACACTGACCTCAGAAGTTGTGGTGGCCTACAGTCTTGAGTTCACTGTGCGAGTAGAAATTATCCAGATCTTTGGTTTGCTTTGTTTTCAGAATAACTCCTACGTTTAAATTGTGAGAACAGACAGTACTGAAAATAAACTACTGACTGCTGCACTGACGGACTACAAGTGTCAAAATGTGTGACCACCACCATCTGCGATCGCCTGCCCCAGTGGGTATTGTGGACCACATTGTATCGCTGTCAGAAAACTTTGGGGAGCTGGTGGACAGTGAAGAGTACGCTGACATAACACTTGTTGTGGAGAACACTCGCTTCAAGGGTCACAAGGTCATCTTGGCAGCCAGATCAGAATATTTCAGGTAAGTTGACAAAAAGAATTTTTCATAATTTCATTTCTTTGCCTCGAGTGTCAGTGTCATTTTCTACAGTTTGAAACATCTTCCACCATCAAATTTCAAGCACATTTTGTTTTCTCATCCATATTTATTATATAATAATAATAATAATAATGAGTATTGTATAGGCGCTTTACCCAATTTCCTGAATCGGCTCAAAGCGCCGCGAACTGAACCCAACACGCACGCTCACGTGAATCACACGCATTCTCTCACACACTGGACATAAACACATTACAATCACGTGGTGCGAAGGGTCAGCTCAGCTATTTATATTTGGGAATTTAGAATTGCATTTATTTTTCAAATTTTGGTAGGCTGAACATTTCCAAAGCAGAGGGGGAGGAAGCCGGAGTACCCGGAGAGAACCCCCGACGATCGGCCCGAATGAACGGTGCCACATACGAGAAGGAAAAATTCTTTGCCCCGAGTGGGACTCGAACCCCTGGCCTCTCGCATTGGTGACAGGTCTCTTAACCACTAGACCACCGATGCTGGCCTTGTTTAATCCTGCTCTTGTGCAGAATGTATACTTTTTGTAATCATATATCCTATCATGAATGATACTTTTTTTTTTCACTTCCTTGTGCCTTACAGATTAAGGCTGTACTGTGTACTTGTATACTAATGAGTTGACAGTTAACACTGAAAAAAGAGTATACCGTACATTCTCACCCCTACACCAGCCCCCATGTGCCCAGCTCCTCCCCACCACCCGATCTAATAATAATAATAATATTAATAATAATGAGTATTGTATAGGCACTTTAGCCAGTTTCATGAATCAGCTCAAAGCGCTGCAAACTGAACCCAACACGCACGCTCACATGAATCACATGCATCCTCTCACACACCGGACATAAACACATGACAATCACGTGGTGTGAAGGGTCAGCTCAGCTATTTAAATTTCGGAATTTTAGAATTGCGTTTATTTTTCAAATTTGGTGGGCTGAACATTTCCATCTTGTGCAAAATATCAAACTTTTAAACAGGCAAATTCCATCCTTGCTAAGCCAACTTACGTTTTGGAAGAGTGTCGCTTATGAGCCGACCTGCATGCTTGAAATGCTCTATCCTGGTGATTAGTACAGCTCTTGATGCCATACAGTGGTGTTTACAGTTTGGGCAAGCAGCTGAACATTAAAATTCCATTACTGCTCTTACACTGCAGGGGTGCTCAGTGTGATCACCATGTCATTAAGTAAGCTTATGTTGGCTCAGTGCCAACATTACACTACAGACACGGTCACTTAATTAAAGAATTATTGAATTGAATTGAAACTGACCAGGTGTCTGAGTGGTGTGATCATATTGATGATAAATACCACGAAAACAGCTCAGTGATCTGTGAGCATCAAAATGGCAGCATTGGCCCTTTTTTAACCAGATAAAAGAGCATACAATGATACATAACATGTATACAAATTTATGTGTATGTTTATTGCTTTTTGTTACATTTACAAAGAAAGAAACAAAAAACAAACAAAAAAAGAAAAACAAAAGCATGCTGAATCAGTGGATGCATTTGAAGAACCAGAAATATAGTAATTTGCCATTGATTGTTGTTTTCTTTTTTTTTTTTTTAAAAACTGTATCCAGGGCTCTTCTGTATGGCGGAATGAAGGAGTCGCAACCCGGTACAACAGAGGTCACTCTGCCTGACACACCCTCACTTGCCTTTGCTGCGCTTCTCAAATACATGTACACCGGCCGCATGAATCTGATGGAAATTAAGGTATGAACTACTCTTGTCTGCATTCAGCAAGTCGGTACAGTAGTAATAAGTAACGTACTGTGTTTCAATACATGTACGTGTGTGTTGGCATTTTTTTTTTGCAGATGAAAGAATTAAAAACAAGGAGGAACGGCCCCGTCCTACAAAGATGTTTCTCCAAACTTCATTTTATTTTGTCTGTTTTGTTGTTATTGTTGCCGGTTTTCCCCTCTCCAAGTTCTACCAATGACACTAGATCCTCTACACCTCGACTGATTAGCCACCTGACTGGGGGGGGGGGGGGGGGGGGGAAGAAGGGAGAGAGAGAGGCAGAGAGAGAGGGTGGGTGGGTGGGTTTTTAGGAGTTTAACGTCCTTTTCCCCCAAATAAGGGTGATATCAAAGATGGGGCAACGAGAAAAAGGCCAGCACAAATATTTGGCCTCAGCGGCCGGGATTCGAACTCTCGGCCCAAGCACTGAAAGTCCAACGCTCTACCATTCGGCCACCCTGGCTCCCCAGAGAGAGAGAGAGAGAGAGACGTCAGTTCCGTGAACTAAACATTTGACGTCAGCCTCAGGCAGGTCGTCATACAGAGAGAGAGAGAGATGACGTCAATTCCGTGAAGTAAACTTTTGACGTCAGCCTCTAGCACTGAGATCGTCTGAGGATGCTTGTTCATGTCTTGTGATTTCCCTATTGGCTTTGTGACTTCTCCGACTGAATTATTTTTCACATGAAATCTGGAAGATCTAGAGAGCTGATGAAATGTCGGAAGCAGTGACGATACTTGCAGATTTTGTCTGTGAACCAAACATTTGACGTCAGCCTCACGCTGCTCGTCTGACAGATGATACTTCTACATATCTTGTGATTTCCTTGTTGCTTTTGTGACTTCCGTGACTGAATTAATTTTTACATAAAATCTGGAAGATCTAGAGAGCTGATGAAACATGGACTTAAGTGCCTTGGATTGTACTTACGAAATTGCAAAATTGGAACTTTTTTGACCGGCGCTTCTCGCAGAAACATGAAAAATGTGTTTATCTAAAAGCTCTGCTATTCTTAATACTAAAGCTATAATAGTGCAGTAGTTCATGTCATATGTGCAGTTGGCACAAGTGACAAAAATACCGGAATGATGAGTAATTTGAAGGAGTCTTTTCATAGATATTTGGCCTTATATGGCCCTACCTCGGAAATATTTTTCTTACACAAAACCTGTCAGAGCTACAGAGCTGTGCTACGAAAACAGGCAGTATAATTGGATGATCTTCCCAATTTCAGAAAACGAAGCCATTTGAAAATTTTTTGCGAAAAAATTCATAACATGACCGATTTTTTAAAATCGGCGATAACTCTTCTGAAAATGCAGTAGGCTAAAAATCGTGAAAGGTAGGTCTGGAGAAGGTGAATTCCCATTTTATCTCAAAGTAAAAAGGCCTCCAACGAGGTGGTTTAGGAGATAGCCATCATTACATCCGTCCACACACACACACACACACACGTCTCACAACTCCCGCCAAAAAGAACGCAGCAGCATAGTGTGCACGCAAGGTGTCTATGACGCAGATTTCGTTACGTCACTGTGTGCGTGAAAGTAAGTATTGTGTGGAGAAACGTCACAGTCTTGTTTTGTATCACTGAAACTTGCTGCTGCGCGTAGCAAAATCTGCCCCGTCTCATAAAGTTGTTTCTCTATAGAGAAACAACTTAACAAAGAACGAAAACATAAGAAAGAAATTTGAAGTAGAAGAATACCACCATGTTCGAAGTGAGTTTTATACTATTAACTCAATGAATTGATTGACGTTTTAATTAGTGGGTATAAGTAATAGTATACTCTACGATACTCTATTATATATAATATATATTATATTGTACAGAATTTGTTATCAGCTTGTGGGTGTAGTGGTTATATTTTCATTCAGTGGTGGCAGTCTTTTCTTTTAAAATCTGTTGATCTCTCTGTGTGTGTGTGTGTGTGTGTGTGTGAATTAAGCAGACATTTGAACATCATTTGACTGGTTTATGGGGTGAGTTAAGTGTGTAAATATTAGGACTTCATGTGTGTACGTTTATTTATATTATTACTTGATAATAATAATTGGGAGCAAGCCAGATTCCAAATAAATGAAAACTGAATTTTTCTGTCTCACCTTGGTTTCGTAACAAATAAATTTGTGGTGTGATTTTTCAGGAGGAGAACTTGCTGGACATACTGGGCCTTGCCCACAGGTTTGGTTTTGTGGAGTTGGAGACGTCAATCTCAGACTACCTGAAGGCCACGCTCAGTCTGCGTAATGTCTGCTGCATCTACGACCTCGCCAACATCTACTCCCTCACCTCCCTCTGCAATGTCTGTAAAGACTTCATGGACAGGCACGCCAGCGACATTCTCGTCTCGGAGCCATTTCTAGCTTTGTCACTGGTAAGCACAGCTAAATAAAATTATCAGATTGTGTGCAGAATTGCAGTTTTTCGTGTAACTGTAAGACAGTGAAATTTCCTTCTGAAAAAATGTTTTTGTGTGTGTGTTTTGTTTCTGTTTTGTAGAGGAAAAGTTGATGAATGGCTTGGTGCATTCTCATATGGTCCAGTCTTTGCAGTGAGCTGTCCTATTTCCAGCTTGTTCAGGGCTTTAAATCTTCCACCTTTTGGTGGATTTCTAGCTTTGGTTTAAAAATTTCCTCCCAGCTTTGCAGATGCACGATCATAGCTTTGCCATTAATAGTACTATGTGAGTGACCTCGCTGGCTGTTTGTGTTCCTCTAGAACTCAGTCAGAGACCTGATAATGAGGGACTCGTTCTGCGCGGAAGAAATTGACATTTTCCGTGCGGTGTGCGAGTGGGCGGAGCACAACCAGGGCGTCGACCCCACCCCGATCCTGGAGGTGGTGCGACTGCCGCTCATGTCGATGAACCAGCTGTTGAACGTGGTGCGAGACACCGGCCTCGTCTCGTCCGACTCCATCCTGGACGCCATCAAGTTGCAGACTGAGTGTCGAGACATGGATCTGAAGTACCGGGGATTTCTCTGTAAGTGTTTTTACTCAGCAGCTGTAACATCTTTCGCATTAGTCCTGACATATATTTGTTAAAAATTTAATCTTCTAAGTCCCTGAAACAGATGCATGGGTTATGTTTTCCACCCTTAGGGCAGAAATCGTTATTTTAAAATCTCTAAAATAAGGACTGACTTATATTTTTCATGGAAAAAAACAAAACAAAACGCCTTATGCTTTAGTTCCGATTCAAGTTTTCCTGCAGTCATAGCTGAAAACGGTTGTTGATTTTCATTATTTTCTGAAATAAATTTCTGTTTTTGAAAAATGTCACCCCCTGCCAATGTTGGGTTTTTTTGTTTTTGTTTTTTTTTCTTCTTCTTTTTTTCTTTTACATACAACTTCTGGAACATTGTCTTTGGTACTTGCTCAGCAAAATATTTATAAAAATGAAGTTAGCAGGCTAGTGTGGTTTATACATGTAGTAGCATTACCCAAGATTTAGAAACATCTATGACTGTGACCGTTTGTATGTAACTTTGTGTTTATGTTTGTGGTGTTGATTCCAACTACAAGGGAAGCTTTCGATGTTTTTCTGTTTTGTTCTTGTTACGTTTATCAAGTAAGTTTGCACTGTTTTTGGATGAGCAGCACCAGAAGAGAATGTTTCCACAACAAGACAGGGGGCGCAGGTGATTCGAGGCGAGATGAAAGCCGCACTGCTGGACGGCGACGTGCAGAACTACGACCTTGACCGTGGCTTCACGCGGCATCCCATCGACGACAACAACGGGCAGGGCGTGACCATCATGCTGGGGCAGCGTTACATCATCAATACCATCAAGTTGCTGCTGTGGGACCGAGACATGAGGTACTTAAAGGATGTGCCACACCTCACACGCACGCACGCGCACACACACACACCCACACCCCCTCCCTGGATCCTTGTATTCAGTTTATGACCTTTGCTCTTGCAAGCAAGATTTAGACTTTCCATCTGTCCTTTTTCTACTACCTTTACATGTAGCTGATACTTGCTAAGCATAGCACTAATTCAAACTCCATGTACTTGTGAATCTTGTGAGCTGTAGACCTTGACCCAGTAGTCTCACAGTCATTGCTAAAAGGTCTAGAGATCAGAAGCATGATTGGTGTAATAAATAATAATAGTAATAATCACGTTAATATCCCAAATATTTGGCTCAAAGTGTCGCGAGCTAAACCTAACACGCACGCTCATGTGAATCAAACACATTCTCTCAGACACTGGACATGAACACATTACAATCATGTAGTGCGAATAGTCAGCTCAGCTATTTAATATGTGTTGAATTTTATTGTTTCAGGCACATGATACTAATAACGTGGCTTGTCTGTGTAGGTCCTATTCCTACTACATAGAAGTTTCCATGGATGACAAGGACTACGACCGGATCATTGACCACACCAGCTATCTCTGTCGTTCCTGGCAAAAGCTCCACTTCCCTCCTAGAGTTGTCAAGTAAGACATCAAATAGTTATTTTGTCACCATGCTTGTGCTTCATTTAGTGTCTGTCATGTCACATGTTAATGGCTTACTTGCTTTATGACATGTATATATGTATACACATTACAATAGCAGTAATGGATACTTTTTTTTTTTTTTTATCGTGTATTTCAGGTATATTCGGGTGGTGGGTACCCACAACACAGTGAATCGCGTGTTCCATTTGGTATCGTTTGAGTGCTTCTTCACCAACAAGTCGTTTCAGCTGGACCAAGGTCTTGTTGGTAAGTTATGTGGTACAGACACGGACATCATTGATCTGTGTTAAACATTTTTTTGGCCTTTCCAGAATGTGGGGTTTTCTTTCTTCTTGATTGCTTGCACTTTAGTGTGTGTATGAGAGAGAGAGAGAGAGAGAGAGTGTGTGTGTGTGTGTGTGTGTGTGTGTGTGTGTGTGTGTGTGTGTGAATACATGCTTAAATGTGGACTTGCCCTTTTTCCCACAGTTCCTACAGAGAATGTTGCCACAATCAAGAACAGCGCATGTGTGATTGAGGGAGTGAGTCGCAGTCGTAATGCGCTGATCAACGGTGAAACACGCCAGTATGACTGGGACTCAGGCTACACGTGTCACCAGCTCGGGAGTGGAGCGATAGTGGTGCAGCTGTCTCAGCCCTACATGATCTCCACAATGAGGTGGGTAGTGAGGATTGATTGTTTGTGAACAGTGAAGTCACTGCCACCTCACCTAGTAGTATAGGAATAAAATCCTTCTTTTGAATCATCAACCACTCTAAGGTCAAGATTCAAGATTTTCATTTCCCCTTTTGGGGTATGGAGGAATACAATAAAAAGAACACTGCACAAAGACCAAAACAAACAAAAAAACAAAACAAAAACAAACGATAAACAAAAAAAAGGAAAAAAAAAAGATACTGAGTCAAGTTTCACACACATGCACACACGCATGCACACACACACACACACAGTGTCAAACAGCCCCACTCGCTACAAGAAACTTAGCAAGGTTCAGGCACACGCTTTTGGTTCTGTTTCCAATAGAGTCGTCCACTTGTCAATCAAACTCCGCTCACGTGGGGGCCCCTTAGCCAATCGGCGCGCTGCACACCACGTGGGTTTTGCTTCTCACTCGAGGCCCGGCAAGCGAGGCTGTTTTGCCGGGTCCGACAACGGTACTTCCATGTGACTATCATGTCCGCAATAATAAAGCCTGGCAAGCACTGTTGTTATGGGGAATGTAAATCACACTCCAGATATGCTGATAGATTTCCGGACGTGAATTTTTTCCCTTTCCAAAACCTTTTTCGCGTCTGGAGGACGCAAAGGAATGGGTAAAAGCGTGCGGTCACAGTCGAGATTAACTGACAGTGGAGAGGATTACCAAACATCACTACGTGTGCTCCAACGTAAAATATTAAAAAGTTTGATTGGTAGCATTCGCCTGTAGTGTGGTAGCATCAATCATGTGCGTGTGCATGCATGGTGCCTTCGGCCAGCGATGGCTCTACACAAGAGGCAGCCGGTGTCATCAGTACGTGTGTCAGCAAGCGGCATTCACACAAATCACAGAGTACACATCTAGTACACACCTCGGTTCTGTGGCAGGTTGGGGTCGTGTTTGCACTCAACTCGTGCTAGTGCTCAGATAAGTGAAAGTCGGTTGTGTTATTGTGCACTACAATGTTATTTTCAGTCGCAATTATTTAAAAAAAAAGTTTTTGTTTCTTTTTGATTGACAGTTGATGTCACTGACAGGAAACAGTTACGATATGGCGGCCTACCAACTGGAAATTTCTTATTCTGCCAATTCGACGTCAAGTTCAACATGGATTCTGTGTGATGCTATCATGTTTGTCAGCTGTACCTCAAAAGTCAAAATTAAAGTCGCCGTGTCTCTCTCTCAATCTCAAGCAAGATCTAATGAGCCTTTCGGCCACTGCGGACCGACTCTTCCTCATCGATCGGTAGCATTTTGCCTTAACTACAACTTCTTTTTCACTTGGCAAGTGCCGGAAATGAAATTGTGTGAATGTACCCCTGCACGAAAAAACTGACAACCTCTTCGTCGGGACCGCGCTGTAGTTTTCTCTTTTAGCGAATTTAGACACAAGTCTGGTAGTACACCAAGCGATGTGGAAGCCATGTTGCTACGTACGTGAGGCCAGCGCTTGCCGGAGTAGGGGAAAAGGGGCGGGGCTTAAGTCCGCGCGGGGCAAAAATGGACGACTCTATTAGCTGACACAGGTTAAACTTAAAAGGTGGATTTTACTTTTCGGAAACGAACAGGAATGAATTTCTCATGCTCCGACCGAACCGCAGTAAAATCTCTCTATATTATATATTATCAGGACAGTGTAACTTCATTATGGACCTTGTCTATTGCCAATTGATTTTCACAGAATGATGTGAGATGATTGTTTTTCACCCTGTGCAGGTTACTGTTATGGGACTGTGATGACCGGAGCTACAGTTACTACGTGGAGGTTTCCACCGACCAGCAGAAGTGGCACAGAGTAGCAGACAAGAGTTGTGAAGCTTGCAAGTGAGTCCCCGTGCATGGGTCTAGATTGGTCTAGAGTCTTTTTTTTTTTTACCAGCTGCCAACTGTCCCAGGCTTGCAAATTGTTCGGATTTGTTTTGGTGATGTCTAGCAACGTACCACTTAGATTTTGACGTGCGCTATCGTCGTAGTTAACTGAGACTTTGCTTTTTCTTTCAGGTCGTGGCAGACATTAGCGTTTGATCCTCGGCCGGTCACTTTCATCAGAATTGTTGGGACTCACAACACTGCAAACGAGGTGAGACTTGCGTTGGACTGCAGCATCAGGGCTTAAAACCCTTCCACCTTTTGGTGGATTTCTACCTTTGGCGAAAAATTTTCCTTCCCAAAAACAGCGCTTAAAATCAATGCTTAAACAAACCAAATTGCACAGATTTAGTCTATTTCTAATTTTTTTTCCTCCAGAAGAAGTATTTGTTTTCCTCTGAAGCGCCTAAAGTCACATGTCACTTGTTTTAAATTGTTTCTGAAGTTTGTTTCGTTGTTAACGTTTAACCCTGTTTTATTTTTATGTTTTATATCAAGACCTTTAATGACTGTATTTTATCTTATCTGTGACAGAGCATCATGTGAGGCCAAAGAAGATGTTCTGTTTTTAGAGTTTCTCTTAAACAGACAAAGTATTTTGAATTGAATTGAATTGAAGTCATACCAGAATGCAGTAAATTGCACTGATTTAAAAAAAAAAAAAAATCTGGGGGAGCATGCCCCTGGGCTTGCCAAGAATCATGCAGTTTTTTTGCAGATGTGTGCTGGTGGCGTTGCAACTTCATCGCTAAATGCTAAACGCTTTTCCTCCTTGAAGCGTGGACCATTTTCAGCCGTGAACATACCTCAGTGGCATGTCAAACTTTTAAACAGTTTTTTTGTCTTTTTTTGCATTTTTGTTTTTGACCGTGCATGTTTTGTTGGGTGGGAGGTGGGTGTTTGGAAGTTTAACGTCCTTTTCCACCGCATATGGGTGATATCAAAGACGGGGCAATGAGAAAAGGCCAGCACAAATATTTGGCCCCGGATGGGATTCGAACTCACGACCCGAGCATTGAAAGGCATGTTTTGGTTACTGCGACATATATGCAGTCAGAATGGAAAATGTGATGTGTCAGCTTGATAGGAAAATAACTCCCAGTTGTCTTCAGACTATGATAGAGTCTGTTAGTATGCTGATTTTTCACGTTCTCTCTGTAGGTGTTCCACTGTGTGCACTTTGAGTGTCCGGCTGACACGTCCATGGCCAGCCTCATGCAGAGCGTCGCCAGCTCCT
Source organism: Batillaria attramentaria (assembly GCA_018292915.2). Taxonomy (NCBI): domain Eukaryota; kingdom Metazoa; phylum Mollusca; class Gastropoda; family Batillariidae; genus Batillaria; species Batillaria attramentaria. The sequence goes on from JACVVK020000266.1 coordinate 762,382, forward strand.
GTAGCTCGGGCGTCGGCAGCAGCATCGCCTCGGGGCCCCCCAACAGCCCCCACATCAACCGACCGCCCCTCTCCGGCCCTCAGTCAGGTCCGCCCATGCCCGTCGCGCAGGATGACTTCTACCCTCAGCTCGGTGCCAGAGGAGGCATGCCGGGCGGGGCAGCTGGAGGTGGGGGCGGTGCGGGGGCGGGGGCCATGTCGGACGCCCACTCCCACCACCGTCACTCCAGCGTCAGCAGCAACGCCAGCAGCAGCAGTAACCTGATGGGGTTGCCGTCGCCGCGCCAGATGGCCATGGACATGTACGCACGGCCCGAGTCACAGCAGGATGTGCCCGAGTCCGAACGCATGGACTCCCAGTAACAACAGTGTGCCCGACCTAAGATTCGTATAGAGGGTCTACATTACGTCAAAAATCTGCAGGCAGTATGGTTTTAAAAACTCCGCTACTGTCTGTAGTCAGCTCTGTCACTCTTGCAGAGTTTTCAGCACTTCCGAGACCTCTGTGTGCAGACTCGGAGTATGCCTTTGTGATGAGTCATTGAGCGAGATACTTCACTTCAGCTATGCGTTTATGATGAGTCGTTTGAGCAAGATACAGTCAAACCTGTGTAAGGCGGTCACCCAAGGGACTGGGCCAAACTGGCCGCCTTAGACAGGTGACCGGGTTATCCAGGGTGGCATGTCAACAGCTAGCATGTCAGGGGATTCTCTGGGGTGACCAGGTTAGACAGTGGCATGGCTTATACAGGTGACCGCCTTGGCAGGTTCGACTGTACTTCACTTTGACTATGTGATCGTGATGAGTCGTTGAGCGAGATACGTCACTTTGACTATGTGATCGTGATGGCTCATTGAGCGAGATACGTCACTTTGACTACTAGTGGGTGTTGTGTGCTGCACGTAAAGACTTGCAGCAGCAATGATTCTTGCTCAAATGTCAAAACACACTGTGGTAAAATCAGGCTCGGCTTCGCTTCTGTAGAAGTTTCATAGACGCTGGAAACTCTGTAACTGTGGCAGAGCTGGCTACGAGGGGGAACCATTTTTCTGAACGCTCTGGATTTCCGGAGTGAGAACTGTTGAAAATTAAATTTTCCGGATTGAGGACTTTTAAAATTTAAATTTTCCAGATTGGCAGAATCAGTACACAATAAGTTACAAATTATGCGGTGACTGCCAAAAGTATTTGTAATGGCATTTATAAAACACAGGTGTCAGGAGACCCGGAGTACTCTCCCTTGATGAAGAAAAATGGTCTCGATGCAAAGCTTTAGATTATACTGACGATTGTGAGATCAGAGAAGCCGCAAGTGTTAGGTTTTCTGGATTAGGTTTAGCGTCGAGTGATTTTCCGGAAGCCTTTCCTACTTGCTCCCCCGTGACTGTGCACCAGGTACAGTTACATAGTTTTTAAAAACACTGACTGCAGATTCTTGGTAATATAGCAGACTTTCAGAAGGTTTTGAGAATGTTGTGGACTGGCAGTAAGAACATCCTGCCAAGTGTGTAGATCCTTAATAAGTCAGGACACATGGACTCGCAGTTGGAGCATTGTGTTGAACATGCCGTCGAGAGCCAGAGAGGGCTGTTTCAAGTTTTCATCTTTTTGCTGGAGAGATGGATTATTTTGGCGATCATCATCACTGCATTGTTGTTGCAGATGAGCCAAATGTTAATGATACCCACGTCAAGCATTTGAATGTTATTTTGCCCGATGTCAGCAATAGATGTCTTTACTGCTGACATGTCTTGACACCAAGCTGACGTACTGGTAGTTAGATCTCACTATGAAGTTGTTGATTTCACATTCTCTCTTTTTTTCCCCCCATTAATTTTACGTTAGTTGAATTCTCACTGAGAGCTGTGGATACACACGTGGTATAACGAACTTTCTGGAGATCACGGTATAGTGAAATCTCACCTGGTAACTGCACAGCTATTGTAAAGAAAGTAAGAGAAATAAAGTATGCGGAATGGAAAAACAATGCACATTTATTAAACCTCTTGCTGACAAATTGTATAATAGCATTGTGTTAATTTTTTAAAAACTTCAATGCAAGTCTTTCCCATGAAGTCATAGATTTAGGCAATAACTGCCCAGGACATGATCGAGATCTGTGAAGTCGGACACACTGGACTGTGCTCTGTGATTTGGAAGGTCAGTCATAATGATTCGTCTCATAACTGTAAAAAATGTGGAAGGAAAGAATTTGTAAAAAGGCTGAAGGAAATATAATATGAATGGCATGTTGCCACCCACACTTGTGACTGTTGTTTTAGTATTTCACAATGTTTGTTGAACAGATTTTCGTGTTACGTGTGATTTATTCCTTGTCCGGAACTTTGTATTGAATGTCAGCGCTGATACGCTGGGGCTCAGTTTGGACCAAACATAGTTGTCGTTTCAACTTCAAGGGAAGTTTTGCTGTATGTGTTTGTCTGAGTCGGCCGCAGACAGCAGTCTTTGAGTACATGCGGTGCTTTTTTTTTTTCTTTGGATTTTTCTGTATTGTATTTGGTTTTACAGTATTTGTTGTTTGAACATAAGCAACCATGGTGTGTATGCAAGGAAGCCTGAAATAATTGTGTGTGTGTGTGTGTGTGTGTGTGTCCATCCATTGCACATAGCTCACAGCGCACTTGAGGTTCGTTCATGGATCCCGCTGTGCTCACGGGTAACGTACACGATGGTCACTCAGGAGTTTCCTCTGAACCCGCTTGTCCTATGTGGTGGAAAAGGACGTTAAACCCCCAACCACCCACCCACCTACCCTGAACCCGCTTGTCCTATGTGGTGGAAAAGGACGTTAAACCCCCAACCACCCACCCACCTACCCTGAACCCGCTTGTCCTATGTGGTGGAAAAGGACGTTAAACCCCCAACCACCCACCCACCTACCCAGTGGGTCCAACAGTAATATGATGGAGTTTTAGGGTTACCAACATAGTTTAGAAAAGGTTTACAGTTAGTTTAGGGTTAGTATCCCATTTTTTTAGGGGTTTTGGGTTAGGAACAGACTAGAGAGGTTGAATGAGGTTAGAAGTCAGAAAGAGTGAGGTTTAGGGTTAGTAACAGACTATAGAGGTGAATGAGGTTACAAGTCAGAAAGAGTGAGGTTTAGGGTTAGTAACAGACTATAGAGGTGATTGAGGTTACAAGTCAGAAAGAGTGAGGTTTAGGGTTAGTAACAGACTATAGAGGTTGAATGAGGTTAGAAGTCAGAAAGAGTGAGGTTTAGGGTTAGGAACAGACTATAGAGGTGAATGAGGTTACAAGTCAGAAAGAGTGAGGTTTAGGGTTAGTAACAGACTATAGAGGTGATTGAGGTTACAAGTCAGAAAGAGTGAGGTTTAGGATTAGGTGTCAGATTTGGGCTGGGTTTACGATGAAAATAAAATGGTAAATAATGGTGAAAACAAATAACACGTTTGGCTCTTTTGTGGGGAAGGGGGGGGGGGGGGGTTATTGGGGCAATTATAATGTGTACTGTGTACATGGCTGTGATCGGACACACTGCACTTTCACCATATGACTTGGAACTTTGTCTCGTCGCGTAGCAACATTCTACTTGAACCTTCCTCACGCTGGTAGCTGTGTGCAGTACCGTGTGTGTGTATGTGTGTGTGTGTGTGTGTGAGAGCGAGAGAGAGAGAGAGAGTGCTGTTCTAGTCATACAAAACTGTAATATTTCACGTCCATGTATCACAAGATCCAGTTGTTTGGCCTGCAAATGCATTGTGCTTTATCATGCACTTCGTTTCAAGTGGCACTTTCAAAGAAACTTTGCATCACTGTGTGCCTCCGTTTTCTATTGGTTTACATGTTTATGTGTTCGGTACGTAATGGAATCGGTTTGAATATCACCATCTGAAAGTTATGATTTTGCATGTTTGTTAAAGCACAGGAGCAGCATATATTTTAGGCTTGTCTATTTTGGGTTTTTTGGGTTGTTGTTCTGTTTGTTTTTGTTCTTACTTATGCTCTTAATGTTCGATTTCTCAGAAATGTGTCGCAGGTCAGCCTTACAAAGCTTAGTAGTTTTCTGAGGTTCCCATGAAAGATACAAGACGTGTAATGCTTTATGTGTATTGTTTTAGGTTTTGATATACATATATACATGTGCATATGACATACATATGTAGTTTGCATTTTGAGTGTAGTGTATTGGCTGCATATGATCTGTTTTTGCTTAAAAGTTAGACGTAGAAGGATCTGTTATGAAACCTTGTGAGTGTATGCACTTGTGTTACGAGTTCAAGGTATTGGCTGCATATGGTCCGCGTGAACTTAAACCCTGCAAATGAGTGTTTTTGAATTTCGCTGAACTCCATTTTGAGAACGGTGCAGGACACACACACACACACACACACACACACACACACACACACACACACACACACACATACACACAGATAATAGGCTTCATGGAAACGTGTGCTTATATGCAATGGAATCAGAGGCTCATGTTTTTTCCCTTCGGTCCAAATCTCGATGGGGCGGTGTGAGTTTGTGAATAGTCTTCGTGCCACGGGAAACACTGTGATACTGTGTTAGGGTTGTGTATGCAAAACAGTTGTTAGCTTGGGTCGTGGAAAGTGTTTTCATACATTTGCATGTGGTGCTACATAATTATTACGTATGTATTTTTGGTGTGTGTGAAATTCAGCTCGGTGTTGTACTTTTGCTTCAGTCAGATTTGTGTATTCAGAATTCAGTTGACGTGAATGTAAACTCATTCTGCCCTGTGACAGAATGGATCGTTCTGCCTGCTCTACTGGACAACTCACACATTGGTGTACACTGGTTTTCATGTAGGTACCGGGTACATGTCTGTATAAATTTAGAATGTTTGTGGCCTCTGTCTTTTATAGATTGGTACATTTTGTAGATTTCTACTTTCATCTGAGTTCCAATTTTACCAGCTTCTTTACAACATTTGCCTTAATATTGCAGTCACTTTCAGTGCTCATGTGCACTTTGTTTAAAATTTAAAAGTTTAAATTAATAGTTAACGAGATTTTCAGCTACTTGGGCTTAATCAGCTTTTTTAGGGGGTGGGGGGGGGGGGGGGGGGGATTGGGGTCATAGTGAACCTGGAAAATTTATATGCAGGTACAGTCAAACCTGTGTAAGGCGGTCACCCAAGGGACGGGGCCAAACTGACCGCCTTAGACAGGTGACCGGGTTATCCAGGGTGGCATGTCAACAGCTACATGTACACAAGTGTTTCAGGCTTCTTCAACATTTCATGATCCATATGTATCAGTACATGTTCATGGTCCATACATACAGATACAGATGTTGATTTTGTAGAGTCAGTCAGAATTTCATGATCTCACACCTGTGTCTCACACTCACGTATACAATCATCAAGCCAACTGGTCTGACTGGGAAACCGACAGCGCTGATGCAAGATATATCTGGGAGTCAAGACTGTCATTCGGATCTACTTAACCTTCAGAGGCGGCAGGGCTGTCTTCATTTAAATGGCAAGTTGTGTCTGCGCCGCCCAATATGAGGGCAGATTGACTGTTTCAGTGACAGAACACTTGCTGGAAACAGTGCTTTTGCCTAGGTCCGGCTTTTGCTTGTGTCTTATACTTCTCCGACTACACAGTATAAACGCAAGAATGGCTTAACTCCAGTACACACTTTGTGTGTATTGCCATGTAGATAGCAAGTCGCCAACTTCTCTCATTTTTTTCTTCTTCTTCAGACAACTTCTATTCGGATCTTTGAGAGCATGTATGTTTGTTTTTTTTGTTCATATTTTAACAGTTGTGATGTTGTAAATAATCAAAATGTTTGAGCTGATGGTCTGGTTCATCTGGTACCCTGAAGAAAGCGAGAACGTTAGTGTTAACCCAGATAAGGCACCTTGCGTGTTTGATGAAGAAGTGAAGTGATTTTGTGGATTTTGAAATTTTGTGTTGACAGTATGAAGGCCACAGTTGTGTGACAGATACACTCAACGTTTGATAAATAACAAGAACGGCTACTATGTACTAGGAATCAACATTGAATTGGGGATGTTATGGTACAAAAGATATCTCACGTGTGCAGACTGGGGAACTTGGCAATTTTCAGCCAAATTTCCTATCCTTTCATCCCCCCCCACCCCCCCAAAAAAAAAAAAAAAAAAAAAATTATTAGAAAAGAAACTCCTTAGAACCGGTGATCAACTGTTATTCTTGATAAACAAAACAAAGTATGCAACCCAAATTTTCAGGGGATGAAGGGCCCGGGCCCGCTGAGGGCTGGAAAATTTGGGTTGCATACTTTGTTTCATTTATCAAGAATAACAGTTGATCACCGGTTCTAAGGAGTTTCTTTTCTAATCATTCCATGTGGAGGTTTCCATTTTAAACTCTTTGTGGATGTGCGGAGCCAGCATGACTTTCTTCGTTTTCTATATCAGAGTTTCTGCCAAAGAAAAGGAAGGGGGGAAAGGTTGCACACACAGTCATGTCGCATGATATATGTAATGGCTTGTGGAACAGTGGGACTTGATTTTTGAAGACTTGCGTGTCAGTGTCACGGCACTATTTTACTTTCGGGTGCCAGGAGATGATACTAAGTGTGTTTAAATTTGCTAATATCTGTTCTCTTTAGTGGGGCATTTGTCCCTGTGGTCCCCTGGCAGTGCGCTGCCTCTCCACCCGGCCTAGGTTTCAATCTGTTGGGTTTTTTTTTCTGTTTTTCTGTTGTTGTTTTTTTCCTCAGCAATTCCCCAGTCTGCATACGAAACAGCCTATGGGGTGTTTATTTGCTCTCTCACCCCAGATCCATTTTTCACACACACACACACACACACACACACACACACACACACACACACACACACACACACACACACACCGTCTTGGCTTTGCATACAGAGTGAAGGTTTTTGTATGGCCGGCGACTGTTCTCGTGGTCTCCACATTTTCCCCATGGTCTGTACTGTTGAAGGCAAACTGTCCTATTGTGTTGCAGGAATATGTATGAAAGATGCAGGCAGTGTCAATGTCTGCATGTGCAGGAGTGTTTTTGTTCATTATGGACAAGGACAAGGAAATAAAATGATGTTAATTTTCTGCAGCAAGGCTTATTTGTGTTGTTGATTAGAGATGTGTGTTCCCAGGGTAGTTTCAGAATTGTTCATGCTCTCTCTCTGTGTGTGTGTGTGTGTGTGTGTGTGTGTGTGTGTGTGTTTGTGTGTGAAATCTTCTTTAAACAATTTTAGAAAACCCAGTTTTCAAAACACACACACCAAAATACACGCACTGTTCCAACAGCTAACATGCTCAATTTAAGAAACGATTTTTTTTCATTCGTATTTAATAAAAACAAGGCGTTTTCATATCAACAAATCAATTGTCGCATAGCGTGTATCACAATTTGTCACTAAAAAGACTACACGATTTTAGATTCAGCATGACTCATGCTCCTGTCATGGTTTCAAAAAACTTTCAAAACGACCTTGCTTTACACTTAAAGTTCATCGAATAACACAGTGAGTAAACTGACAGATTTTTTTAAGTATACATAAACAGAAAAATGTAAAATAAATCACAGATAATTCGTATTTTCTTTTATGAGGAAACTTTTTTTTTTTTTTTTTATCCCAAAAGTGATTTTCTGGAACATGGTATAGACTTTCTCTGAGTTCAACATCAGTTTGCTGAATTTGAAATCTTTCCGCAACAGTAGTCTCTCTGCGGTAAGGGAAAGAAATCAGCAGAGTGTAAACGTGTGATAAAATTAATATAAACACGAGACAAGATAATCTGGACGGAATTGTGCATTGTAAACACTAAAATGCTGATTTTGGAGAAATAAGCATTATGCGATGATCGAATACCGATTCTCTGAGACAGTATGCTGAAAAGCTGAGTTCAGTGGCAGCGTTACCATGGTGAAATGCTGATTATGAAGAAATGAATGAATGCTGATAAAATGAAATAGTGGGTTGCTGAGGCAGTACGCTAAAATGCTGAGTTCAGGCAGCGGACGCGTGTATGTGGCGAAATGCTGAGATGTATGGCAATGAAAGCTGACGAAGTACATGTACCAAATCGCAGGCGTGCAGTTATGAATAATGATGTTTATGTGCTCCTGAAGAATATTACCGTATAATATCTCTTCTAAACTGTTGGTTAAATGCGGGACGTTTACAGTAGTCATTCTTTTTCCATAACCCCCTGTCGCCTCCATCGATGAAAAGCTGCCCCCCCCCCCCCCCCCATCCCCGGATTCCATCCTCTCCCCCTTTCCATCTTCAAGTCCACATGTTCATCGACCTCTGCAGAGAGACCATTTGAAGCCAATCAGAAAACAGGTCATACTTCGCTGCGGTTCAAGGACCCCACAGGTTATCACATAGCAACCTTCAACCTTCACATACCAACAGAGAAACCGATCGGCCTTGTCACTACAAGTGCCCCATACATAATTATAACGTGTGCTGTGAACACTTCCTATCCAAAATGCCTCTGATATATCAGTAACAAACTGCCGCCTACGCGAGGAGACGGCACTGCTTTGTTGGCCCTAGTAACAGTTACCAGGGGCTCCCGGAATGGTTCATTCAAACGAAGGCCAACTCTCTGCTTCTCGCCAGGAGTGAAGGTGACTTCAATCCGCATTGAGTTCGTTCACCTGGGTGTCCATGGAAATCAAGGTCACACTGACATGCATCTAGGTATCCATGGAAATCAAGGTCACATTGACATGCATCTCACAGAACAGCGTGGCCAGTGATGTCCTCTTCACAAACCGGGACGATCAAGCTGTACGTCCTCTGGAGGAATTACAGCTCTTCGCCGAGGAGTACGGTTAGAACTTCACGGGAAGGCCACCTCATAATGATTGAACTGCAGGTTTCGATTGTTGCTCCTTCTCAGTGATATCTCACTGTTCAAACGTCGGTGACGTCACTGGTCACTGCAGGCTGTACTGAGCCACCTCAACCGACTCAAGCCTAAGATTGCCCACACTGACGACTGTCCATGTGGCACTGGATCCCAGACCCCAGAACACATCCTTCAGTACAGTCCTGCGCGTGATGCTCTACGACGTCAAACCTGGCCAGAGGGCGCAGAACTACTGGTGCTGCTGTAGGGTAGCCGTCATGACCTGGAGAAAACCGTGGGATATGCGTCGTGGCGACTTGGCCGGCTGCAGATCTGAGGCAACCAGTCAAATCGACCGCAGAAGACGAAGAAGAAACGTTACGCCCGATGTAAATGCAATGGCAGTTTGTGTGTGACTGTGAAGTTCGGTCCTCGCAGAGATATAGTCACTGCCTATGTGTCGACCCAAACACGTGCGTTTTTTCTCCTTGTGAAAAGTGGGACACATTTACTCAAAACTGAGCCTCACGTTTCGCCTGATAAACAGTAACGACTGTGATGCAAGGATTTTGTCTTCCAAATGAAGATCTTTTAGCTTATTTTTACAGCTCCGTTTCCGTCACGTGATCGGTCAGCTGATGAACAATGTCAGCAGTTGTGGGCGGAGACTCGTGCACCCAGCATGCGCCGATGATATCCAGTAGCTGAAACAGACAATTAATGAAAAATTACTCAGATCTCCATTCGCCAGTAAGTTTGTAACAAAGTCACTCGTATACCGAAACGGACTACAAGTGTGCTAGGAACAGATGGAAATTGTATCGAAAGACGCAAAATACACTAAGAGGGCAACATACAAGACAGAATCTTCGGTTAAGGTATCGTTCATCATTTTGCATTTGCTCTCCATGAAAACACACACACACGCACACACACGCACACACACACACACACACACACACACACACACACACACACACACACACACACACACACACACACATCTATTTTCAGGGTGTTTGGGCGTTTAACGCCCTTTTCCACCATGTAAGGGTGATGTCAAGGACGGGGCAACGAGAAAAAGACCAGTACAAATATTTGGCCCTGAGCAACGACCCGAGCACTGACAGTCGAACACTCTACCATTCGGCTATCCCGGCTCTCCCACATCTCTTTGCAGAAACCAAAAGAAAATAAAGACTTTACATATAACCGGAAACCATGAAAGATTCTCACCTGCACCCCAATGTTCCCAAAGCTACCCGTGTGCTGCAGTCGCCTTCGCAGAGAGTCGAAGTTCCGAGCATCAGCCGGTAACAGTTCATACGCAGACAGCAGGTCCACCTTCCCCGCCAGTTTCTGCACGTAACGCACGTGACGCGAGTCCGTCCCGCGCAGAAGAGGAACTTGCACATCCAGCTTGTGCCTCTGCTCAAGGTCAAGGTCACCTATCTGCCCGCCCCGGTACACCACGTGATCAGGGGACTCCATCACTGGAGGCAGCATGGCTAGCTGTCTGATGGCTGCTTCGTCCAGGCCGAGAACCGGATCCACGAAAGTCTCGCTGCCCTTCGTGTTAGCGGGATGGGCCCGAGAGAACATCCTGTCGATCACCAGCTCCGCGTCATGCACCAGCTTGGGCTCGCGGTGAAGGTCAGAGATCGGGGTCACCTCCGTGTGCGTCACTCCTTTGTCATCGGCTGCCGTCCTCGTCGGATGTCTGAGAGCTTTCACGGAAAGTTCCGAGTCTGGCCGATTGAGGAAGGCCCTGGTTTCGTCACCGCTGCAGGAGCCGGAAGTCTCGTCCGGAATTTCCCGAATGATGTCTTCCAGCAGGGGGAAGGGCGAGAGATCCGGGTAGGGATCGTGGTGTGGGTTGGTCACACTCCCTCCCTGTACAACCTCCAGCCGTTTGCACGCGCGTTTCTTATGGCCGTGTGTTCGGGCGTGGCCACTTCTACTGGAGGCGGAGTCTGTGCTCTCAAAAAATCCTTGAGACTCCAGATCCTGATACAGCGCTGTGTCCAGCCCGTCCTCCTCCTCCTCGATCACGTCAGCAGTGGCGCTGTGCTGTCTGTAATGTGAAACAGGTGACCGATCTTTGCGGCGGGGAGTCTCGTCGTCCACATTCGATACCCTAAGTGGCACCCCTTTCCTGGTGAGTTCTCTGTATCTTCGCGAGGCGGCGCTGCTGCTGCCTTTGCTGGTCGTACTTCCGGCGTGGCTGTGGTGGTTGTGTCGGTGATTGTTGTGTTGGGTGTGGTTGTGGGTGCTGTGTCCGTGGCGGTGGTGGTTCTGCCGTCTTAGAGGACTGAGATGGGTAGGTGAACTGTCCTCGGACACTGGAAGTGGCTGTGCAGGAAGAGCAGCAGCAGCAGATGAAGACGTGTGCACTGGATACTGTTCGTCTGGACCCAACACATTCTCCTCGGGGCCAAGGACCACTTGGTCACCACCTTTCTTCGGCTTGGACGGCAGTTTCCGTCTATGCATCTTGACGTCGTATGATGAGAAGGAGTTGCTGTTGCTCCACGACCCTGACGACTGCGTCTCACTCCAGCCTGAATTGTGCTGACTGCCGCAGTGGCTGTCCTGACACTGAGAGCAGTAGCAACTGCACGTGTCGGAGGCAGTCATGACGTCAGACTGACAACAGCACGTGCAAGCCTCCCCTGACACGTTCGGTGACCCCTCTTCATACGAAGCTTCGCTCACTACTGAGGTCGTGTCCTCGTCAAAACCACTGTCCACAATCTTCATGCCGGGGATCACGATCACCTTGTTCTCCGGAACGACTGTCTTTGATTCGGGTTTGTCCGAGTGCATTGCCTGACTACCGCCGTGCTTCTCTCTGGCCGTGTCGGCTTGTGAAGAGAGAGACGCCACTTCACCGCTCGTTATAGAATTGTCCTGCCTGTGATGCGGCTGCTGGCAGTAGCTACTGAAACTGTCGCTGCTGCTGAAACTGGAGAACTTCCCGACATTGACTTTGCCTGTCGTCTGCTGCTGCTGGTAATGGTTCTCAGTTTGTTCGTGGTGTGCGTGTGGAACACCCTGCCCGCGTGGTGTGGCTGAGCTCTGTGCCGGCGCATCGTTCTGGTGGTGTGAATTGTCTCGGGGAGAGGAGACATCAGGAGATTGCACACGAGATTCTTGGTACTGCGAAATCTCCGGACCGTCCACCACTTCACCCACCTCCTCCACGTCGTCGTCCGGTTTGAAAGCGGCGTTGTGGGCTGCGTACTTCTGTTCGATAGACTTGCCTCCCGCCCCGCGCTGCTCTCTGCTGGGTTTCCTTGGGTTGGCGAAACTGTTGCCTCTGCTGAGAGCTCGCACAAGCTCGTTCTTGGCCTTGTTCTTCATGAAGGACGACCGCAACTGCCACGTGCCTGCGGTAGATGTTGATGCACTGAGAGGTCGAGCTTTGTCGATACGTTTGACAGTAACAGGAGCTGCTGCTGTCTTGGGTCGAGGGCTTGCAGCGTCCTGGTGCTGCTGCTGACGTGGTGTCGTCTGCTGACGGGGTGTGGTTTGCTGTCGAGGCGTCGTCTGCTGGTGTCTTGGCGTCCCAGGCCGCCCTTTGCTCCCGTCGGCCAAAACTTTCTGGCCCATGGTTCTGGAGAACTTCAGTTTGGGCCAGTCCTTGCTGCCTTTGGCCAACCCTCCCTTCCGGACCCGTTCCTCGTAGCTCTCGATGATCTGCTCCACCCTGGCGTCCTCCCGGTCCTTCAGCAGCTGACGCCGGGTCCCGTCCCCTGTCCTCATGTTGTTGTCGTCGTCCGTCATCCCCGGCAGAACCTCCAGGATGTCGTCGCCGAAGGAGCTGATGGTGTTGGCCGAGGTGGTCCTGTGCGCGGCCTTGGGCCAGGTGACGTCAGGAGGGTCATCCACCGCCGCCAGCGAGTCCGGAGGGTAGGGGTAGCGGGAGGAACAGTTGCTGGACGTGCCAACGTAGCCGGAGTCAGAGTTGGCGAAGCTGGTGTTGGCGTTGCTGCTGCTGTTGCCCCCGCCACCGCCGTGGGCGTGCTGGTTGGCAGGGAGGAGGATCTCACGGCCGCTGGTGGTGCGGGTGACGATGTAACCTCCAGTCTGGGCCGCCTCACGCCGCCTGAGAGGAAGAGACAAAACGTAAAGTTTGAGGGAACAGGATGACCGGTACGAATAAAGTAACTAGAAACTAAGACATTCCCCAGTACTCTCGACTCGATACACACACGCCTGCAAAATAAATCAATTCACTTTTTTTAAAGGTCTGGTTTCCACCTGGTATGAGTTTCCTGTCAGACATTTTTTTTGCTTTTTCAGAGTGTACTCACAATCAGAAGTTTGAAAGGACCGCATAAGGTAAACCTGAACGAACACACGCACGCACACACACACACACACACACACACACACACACACACACACACACACACACACACACACACACACACACACACACACACACACGTACCTGAGTGCGTGGTAGCGAGCCTCCCTGTGTATCTCCTCCTCGATGTCGTCAATCTCTTCGTACTCGTTCTCCTGGCCACTCTGCGCTTTGAACACCGAGTGGTTCGGGAATTCGTAACTGTACGCCTCGCGCACGTGCGTGATGGCCGGTAACCTTGGGTCGTCCTCGTCTTGAGGACCTGTACAGTCTCCTGAAGGGCCCAGCCCAACATCACCATCAACGAAGCCGTCGTCCTCCTCGAGGATTTTCTCGTACGGATCTGGGGTGAGTTTGTCTTTGTGTGGCATACCGCCCACGCTGTTATCAACGTCTTTGGTCGCTCTACGTTTTCGTGGGTCCTTCCCAGTTCCCTTGGCTACAGCTGGGGTCCCCGTTAGCTGAACTATTCTGCCTCCGCTCTTAGTGGAGTCAGCAAATTCCTCAGCAGCTCCAGGGGCACAAAACTGCGTGTGGCCGTCCTTCCGAGATTTCTTACCACCCCCACCCCCAGTCTTCCCCCCTCCGTCCACCCCAGCCTCTATTGCCTTTGCACCAGGGGACGTAATGAGTCTGTGGGGTTGTTTCTCTTCCTGTCGGCGCTGGCACACGTGACCCAGGATCTCCAAGGCAACAAGCGCGAATGCCCGGATGTCCGGAAGGAAGAAGTGTTTCTTGCTGACCGAGCTGGATGCGGCACCGTTCTGCAGAGAACCGTAGATTTGCGCCTCCTCAAAGTCTCCCACAGCCGCTCGTAAGACCAGCCTCTGTGACAAGAAATAAGTTACGTCAAAACAACTGACCATGGCAAAATTTTCGAGGTGCACGATTTTGCGCAGTTCAGCTAAAGCCGTGTTTCAGTCATATCAAACTACATGTGCTTCCCTCGTTGTAGTGTCCGGCAAAAAGTTTGCCAGACCATGCCATGTGCTGTGCTTATTTTGCCGTCGGACGCGACTGGCTGAATTCTGGGGGGCTCGACCCTTTTGATTGACAGGTGTGGAGTCGTCCATTGAACGTTTATAAATCAACGCAACTGGAGATTCAAAGAAACTTGTCACAAAAAAGGGCGACAACTTGCCTGAACAGATCCCTTGAGGTAGACGGCGCTGGAAGTGAGGTTCCGGTGCAGAATGTTCTGCGCGTGGAGGGAGGCCAGACCCTCAGCTAGGTCATGTAGGATGGTTCGTGTACACGGCTCAGGGAGAGGTACGTCAAGCGTCTGTAGAAACTCGGCCAGGTTCCCACTGCTAGTCAGCTCCAGGCAGATCAGTCTGGGAGACACAGAGAGAGATGGGGGGACAGTTCAAAACAACGCACCCGTAATGTAGTGGTTAGCACTTCGGGCCGTGGACCGGGAAGACCCGTGTTCGAGTCGCAGGCGAGGCAAGCTGAATTTTTCCTACCTAGGTCGGCTCCTACCTAGAGCGGGTGTGCTATGGGCCCAATGGGGAGGCTGTTGTCACACAGCCGAAATTCACCCACTTCACGAGTGCGACTCTGGGGATGCTTCCCTTGGTATGACACATCTTAAGATGTGGATGATTACACGGCCGGCATCGCAAGTGCCGTAGTTCCTGGTCCTGGTTAACGCCGGGATATTTATGACAGGAAGCGTTGAATGCGGCCCTGTACCGCAGTCCCAAACCACACGGACCTCCATAGCATCATCATACAAGGGTGGGTGGGTGGGTGTTTGGGTGTTTAACGTCCTTTTCCACCACATAGGCATCATCATACAATTATCCTCATCGCCATCATCATGCATAATAAAAATTGCCCCAGCTTCCGAGCCCTCCGTGGATTCCACCCTGGGAGGAGCACCACGAGCTGGCAAAGAGTTGGGGCAG